>RCWM02000045.1:1502500-2020000 GCA_003667255.2 Euschistus heros | reverse complement strand
TTGGGTTGGTACAAAAAAAGTTTTTATATGTGACAAAAAAAGTATATCATAATTTTGTGTGGTTAATATTGTTGATTGGTCAACACTAACTTCTCTTGCAATTTTGTGATGGTTTTCTGCTGCAAAGCCCTAAGATGGTTTCGATCAACACCGTGGTCTTGTCTTTGAGATCAAGATTTCTAAGAATAGATTTCTGGAACCGTCGCTGCACTGTACAGCCACTGATGGATGCTTCCTTCACCGTAAACAATATTGATGATACGCGCTATTTGGGCATTACCTTGACCAAGTTTGAACTTGTAAAAATAAATTTGACGAAAATCTTAAATTTTAGATGTCTGTATTCATAGAAAATGTAAAATAAACTAATCTTTTGAGGAAAAACATTAGACAGAAGGATTATCTTTGTTAATTTGGCAAGAACTTTCCTAAACAAAATAAATAATCAAAACCTGCATTAGTTTTCCACCGACCCAATTTTACTTAGACTGACCATTTTTTTATTGGTTTAGAAATTAGGGAAATCCCATTCTTAAATTTACTTTATGAGTAATAGACATATCTTTACTTTGTTTATTGATAACATTTTTTTTCGCCCTATCTTTGTTACTTAGTTGTCATAATTTTGTTGAGAGAATTCCCTAGCTCTCTCAGGAATTTCCTTATTTAATTCCCCCGACGGAGGTAGAGTCCTCCTGAGAGCAGTGCCCCCTCCGAGTAGCGCCACCGAGTCTGAGGTAGGTAGAGGCAGGCAGTTGTTAGCCAGGTCTCAATTAGCCTCGAGGACGCTCTCTTTAAAAATGTTATCAGCGAGCTAGGGCTGTCTCGGAATTAGAGATAGTTTCTTTTAGAGCCCTATCTCCTCCCTCCCCCAGCCACTATACTCTACATCTACCAGCCAATTCCTTTATTTCTTTACCTCTCTTAAAAAAAATCGGTTCTTCCAACTTTTAAACAAATCATCCACTTATTTTATTTTAAAGCATGCACGGATCCCTTCTAGTATTTTTTCGAAGTCTAAATCTCTAACGGAATTCCTTTATTTACCTTAATTGTTATTCTTTTTCTATTCGCATCACAGAACCAATCTCAACACCACAATATTTGTTTTATAAGAAATAATTCTAGGTAACCCGTCCGTTTTAAAACTATCAGAATATGCGATATACATGACCCTTATTAAATTAAAGTTTTCAATTATAAAATGTATATCTGGTGATAGTAAGGGGTTCTTATATATAATAAGAATGTACTGTGCCTATAAAATATTTATTATGGCGGAGCAAGTGATTTCCAAGAAAGAGCATTGGAAAATAAAATCTAGAAATCAAACCATTTATTGTTTAGTATTCACTTGAGTTTGGGTCCTCCGGTGTCGTCAGGGTGTAGAGGCCAAAGTTGCTCTGTTTTGTTTAAGGTGGATTATTTTATTCTCTAATTAAAAGTATTTGAGGATCTAGTAGCCCTAGTCAGCGGAATTCCTGATAGCAAAAAGGTAGATGTATAAGGTTCAATACTATGATACACTCAAAATATCGAATTAGTAAGAATTTAGAGCCCAATACAAACTCTATTTATTATATTTTAGGGTAATATGTTTTTAGGGATGTCTGATTGTTCAAAGTAAGGATTCTCGTATCGTAAAATTTGTCTTGTATTGTTCGTTTTTTTTTTTCCATCTAGTCATAGTGGTTCAAAATACTATTTTTTTTAGTTCTCCTATTTAGAATTTTTTTTATCGCTTTCCAATGAGTTATTATCCCTCTTCAGCTAAAAGTGGTACGATTATTTCTGTTTTTTGTCATTTCTCGGAGGTCCCTGGACATCGGTGTGAAATACTAACAATGGAACCTAACAATTAATGTCAATAAGACTGATTTCAAGTCCTCTGGTGTCGACGACGTAGAAATCAGTCCTAGGGATGTATTTAAAAAGTAAAATAAATCAAATATCTTGGAAATATCATTTAGATGGATGACTCCTAAGATAAAAGGGACTGTTTGTGCCGAGGAGCGAAAATTCAAGAAGGAAAAAGTAAACAAATGATTAAAAAAATGCTTAGCTGTTATGGATATTAACAAAGTATGTAGAATAGAAGGCAACTGGGGAAAGTATATAGGTAGATAATAGAAGGAAAACGGAATCCAGGTAGGCCAAGGAAGACATGGAAGAATTTTTTGTATTGAGTTCATATAGTGATTTTATGCATTATTATTATTAGGATGAAGAATATGTGGCAGGAAGCGAGGAGAATTATATTATCTATAACGAAGGAGGACTAGGGCTGAGTGATTAGAGCCGAGCGGGATTTGACCAGGGCTCGCTTTAGCTGCGTTAATCTAGCGGCATCCTTTCCCTATGAAAATTGTTTTCGTTTCATCTCTTCGATTTGTTATCCTACAGCAACTTACATATAGCATCATTATTGCTGTTTTGTCCAGTATATGCTCCTTCGAAATACTGACTATCAATTAGTGTCAATAAGTTCCCTTGTCAGTCGTATAAATTAGAGACAGAGTTGTATATGCCAGATGCTTTTTATTTTACGTCATGAAATTCGATAAAGATGTTGTGAGTCATTGTTCTTTTATATAAATAAACTAGTGTCCCCCGTCGTGGTTTTTCCCACTCTCCTAAGTAAAAAAACTATGATAATTTTAACTTATAACTAAAGTTTTATTAGTTTACTAATAAAAATCTTGTATTGAAATACGATATTAAGGATGTAAAATGGCGCTCCCCACCTATCAGTCAATTTTCAAACTTCACTGTTATCCACATTTTATTACATTATTACTACAATTTAATTAATAATCTGGATATTTTTATCATTGCTAAACCCTCTTGGAACTAAAAAGATGATGTCGTTAAAATTTGGTACAAATTTGTTCAGTAGATTTCGTGGTCAGTGTTCAGAAATGAAAAATGTTTTATTCGTTCATATAATAGTGTAGATTTCTTACTAATATATTTTCATATAAAATATGCATTTGAGTAACTAATTAATCAAAAATTCATTTCCTATCTCCACTTATCGGGAAATCCTCTAAAATAACAGTTTCAGTTTACCATATTTTATGTCCACACTGGTCATTGTCAAAGAGAGCAGTGTTATGCCGATTCTAGGAACTGCAGTACAAAGCTAAATCATGATATTAAACACAATACTTGAGGAATGATTGCATTTGTGTTATTTCATATATTGGTAATATAGATAGATGCCTAAAGTAGGCGGAAATTTGATTACATTTCAATGTCAACAGTCCAAACAAAACTCTGAACTGGGGGATGTTCCGGTAAATATTGTACTGACATTACTCAGCGTAACAAAGCTTACACACACAAAATTACATACACAAAGCTTATACTTCTTAATTAGTTTTCTTCTCACAGAAGGGACAAAACATAGTACTTATTATATATATTCGACATAATTGATAACTTTTAATACAAATTAAATTTTAATAGCAACAATTATTTTACTTCTTTAGTTGATAGTTTAAATTTTTCCGAATATGCTATATCCTTCTAGTGTCAATTATTAATTATTTTTAATAGGTTTTTTTAAAAATTATTTCTGTTGAATCCAGTTTATGGTCTGTCTTAAAATGATGTCATTTATGTGCAGTTAACCTGTCTTAAGGACTAATTTTGCCTTAGTTTTAAGCTTCTCTACCATTTTTTAGTTTAATCTCTTTCAGTTATATGACGGTTGAATGTTAAAAAAATTTTCATATCCGAACACTATAGATAATTTTTTTTTATATTTGAATTCCAATCCAGCTAATTATATATTCATGTGATGAAACTTGTTGATGCTTGATAGATTTAAAGCACCTATGTCTAAAATTTAATTGAAACTGTCATTCGAAGTAATTAATAATTAGTTAATTTGGTGAAATACTGAATTACCTGTCGTGAATGGTATTAGTGGGAGTAGAATCCTGTGGCATCTTCTCCTAACGCAATTTTTTTTAAATATATATACAAGTTTAGTAGATCCCTTATCCACCTCCTTTTCAGCCTTTTCTGTGTGTCTTCTTAATGTAATTTTTTATAATATTTATTTATACTCGGAAGGGAGTGAAGTGGTATTTCGGATAAACATTTTTTTCCGGGTGCTTTAAATGTCTTTTCTATCTTATATTTTGTGTAGGTGAAATAAATTTTTATTTTTATTTTTTATATAAGAAAGGTTGTTGAAATCTAATTTTGTGGGGAATACAGTTAGGGCTGGTAAACAAAGGCTCGCTGAGATAACAAAGAATAGGTTTTAATCAGTGCTTCAAAGCCTCCCATTAACGCAACCACATCAACCTAGTTGATAGCCCTTTTTTATCTGACCAGTGGAAAGAACCGCTATTTGTTCTATTTTGTTAAATTTCAAATTGGATTTTCTTTTCCTTATTACTATTTGAAATATTTGATTTATAAATGTTATGATATCTGAATTGATTTTGATTTTTCCTTTTCAGCCTGTTGGGATGTACGCTAAGAAATACGAGTGGGCGGGCTCTCAGGAGAGCGGAGACTGCAGCCTCTGGGTGCGGGCGGCCACCCTGGACTTCGACGACGGGGAGTGGGAGTGCCAGGTGACAGCCTCTGACTTCACCACCCAGGATGCACTGACTTCCACCCCAGTCCGCCTCGTTGTCAGGGGTATGTGCCTCATCTTTATCCATTATCCATTTTTTTGTTCTATATCAATGGGGTCAGGAATCGTTTTTAAAGCATATTAAATTTCGTGGGACTTTGGCCCTTTACAATTGTTGAATGTATATATTTTATGTAGTACGTCTACATTATAAATTGCTTTTCATCTTACTTTATTCTTCCTTATTTATTATATATGCTATATAAATGGAAGCAACCAGATTAATTATTGCTTTTGAGTCAGGCTGAAGTATTTACTGAATGAACTTAATTTAACTTATTTTGGGTTGTATGGAAATTAATGCAGGATTTCATGTTTTAACCAAAACCTGGTATTATTATTAAAGAGATTATTTATCTTTAAAAAAAAACACATGAAAATCACGTTTTATTTGTTTTCTCAGATCTCAGTCAAGATCGGGAAATATTTTTTTATGCTATCTCTTCACCACGACCAAAATCCGTTTTCCCGAAATTAATGTAGGATTTCATGTTTAAACCTGGTGTTATTATTAATGAGATTATTTATAAGGTTTTGGTTTAGGTACTAATATCATACAAAACTATAATTTCACGTGAAAAAAATATTAATCTACGTTGACTAAGAGCTTAAAAAAAATAAAACATTAATGTGATCATATTTAATAAGAATTTTGGATCGAAAATACGACGTAGATTAAAAGTAATGTGTCAGGTTTTAGCTGTAGTAAAGAGATATAAAATCTCTTTAATAATAATATCAGGTTTTCATTTAAACATGAAATCCTGCATTAATTTCCGGACAACCCAAAAGTTATGTAAACACAAATATTTTGTAAGTAACATATTTTGTAAGTAACATAACAATATATTTTAATTAATAAATTTCATAGAGTAAGGTTATTTATCAAGATAAATGGCATGTGTACATCAAGATTAACTTAATAAATTACTAAAAAAAGATAAATTATTAATAACTACGTATTGAATATTTATATTAAATTGTTAAGATTTTTTAAAAATATTAATCGTTAATAACTTACCAATGATTGTAAAAAGTATCTAGACCGTAATGTACTGTACTTCTGATTTCTATAACTTCTTTGATATTTATAACATTATCAATTACTAGATTGTTTTTATCACTACTCAATTACATTTAAAGGTTTATTTAGTCATTCACCAAGTAATAATTTATATTTATATCGCCATTTGAAATGAGTTTTGCGTTCTGTAGCATTTAATTATTTTTTTCAATTTTTAATTTATTTTTTAAATTTATGGTAGTTCATCGTTATAAAATACGGCATTAAAATGTTAAAATATATACACCTCGTTTCACTGTATAGGATTATGGCACGATAGTATATATTTTACTTTGCAGAAAAAAACTAAACATGTCGACACTGTGAGATAAAAAATTGCCTTGCTTCCACAATAAATTCTTGTAAGAAATAGGATACTTTGCGTTTTTCCTTGAAGTTCGGTGCCCTTTCTATAAATCATACTCTTCTCCCAGAATGTGCTTATCTTTCTCAGGGTAGTTTTTTCGTCAGCAATTTTAGTCTATCATTTATTTAAATGAGTTGAATAGAAAGAAAAATTCTTGGGTTTTCGCATAAGAGGATCAATAACATTAATTTCTATATTTTTTATTAAGTGATTACAAAATGATCAGTGGGTTGTTTGAGAGTGATATATTTAAATACTTGTTGTTTACCTTATCTTAAACTTGACACTATAAATTGAAGTGAATTAATTTTGTGTTGAAAACTACAAAGGTGTAAGCCATGTGGTCCATCCTAACAACTAAAATACAGCTCTTCTGATAAGTTCACCTCTTAAAAATTAAAAAAAAAATTTAAAAGGAATTTATTTGTGACAGTTGGTCTTAAAAGAATACATTTTTTTCTTTTCCTCCATTTCGAACGACAAAATAGTCATATTTTATTTATTTATTTATTAATACATTTAAGAGATATGCTTAAACATATTCTATAGTGCAGTTTAGGCCACTTCATTGAGATTTTCCAGAGGCTAATCTTTATATGATATAATTTTTATATATTAAATATATAAATAATAGAATGTAGTTTTATAATAGTATGTAATTTTTATTACATCTCTTCTCTTCATTCTCATGTTACCTCAATGTATGTTTTTTCAATTGTTTGCTCTGTAATATAAAATCGTGCTAAATATGAACTACTGCTGGATGAAATGATTTAATAATAGACATTTCAAAATTTTAAAGCCCTAAACTTAGCACTTTATGGGTAATCAAGAATAATTTACTTAATAAGGTTTTTCTATCTTTCGTTTGATTAAGATTTATGTAAAATTTACAAAAAACAAAAACGGCATAATTATGAAAAAAAAAATTCCACAGCGCACCTTGGGTAAAATTATAAAGCTTTATTCATTAAAATTTTAAGTGCGGTTCTGTTTTATTCTATATTTAACTTTCCAATTTATCTGTGTTCAATTGAATATTTTAGAGCAATAGAGTTCGTTAAACATTATTTTATTTATCACTTTTAAATTACTGATAAGGAAAAATATCAAAGAATTAATCAAAAAAAGACATTGTGATGAAAAAATTCAATTCGCGGTTGGACATTATTTTTTCAGGTTTATTAGAAAATTAATAAACAAATTAAAATACCTGCTGCATTTCAAAAAAATGAAATAATTAATAAAAACAAAACCTTTAACGCATTTTCCCATTTTGCGCGAGGTTTAGAGTTAGATTACTCACCTAGAAAAAAATATATAAAATGTAGATATGGATAAAATAAGCAAATAAAAATATTGTTGAAAAGGTATGCACATTATTTATTTTTTTTTTTAATATCTTTATATAGTATCAAAATATCATTTTTCCTGCCAAAAATATATCTCATTTTTTTCTTCATACACGTATCCGAGGTGAAAAAATATACAGGAATTTCCTAGTCAAATTACGAATAAAGAATAATATTAATTTCTTAATAACTAAACGAAAAACATAACTCCTACTAGATATTTATAATATTATTATGATTTATCCTATCTTATGGTAAATATTTCATATGAAACGTTGCAAAGGGAAGAAGCGCAGAGTGAATATTGCGAAAATAAGGGTAAGAGAGAATATGGGAGTATGGGAGGAGGGCTAGGTAGGAGGTCGAAAGGACAAGAGATGACGTTTTATAGCTGTATAAATCTGCCTACACAAACACAATCACAGTTCCAGCAAATATGGAATCTATTAAGGAGCAGCTGGATTTCAAATATCCTTTACTTTACATTTAATAGCTATATCGAAGGGACCAAACCACATTGAATTGGTATTTGAAGCATTGTATTTATAATATTGTTTAAATTATTAACTTATTATTATTATTTATTATCGAAATGATTATACATGATTACCAATTAACAGTAATATTGTATGTCCTTCAATTTCATAAAATAAACGTAACACATTTTACACACTTATATGTACATATTTTGGTAATTGCAATAATAATTCAAAAAATATTTATACTCTTATAAATATTTGCTATTTAGTTCCACATTCAAGTTTCGACCAAAAATATAACTTTAATTTATCTTTTCTTTTTACTATTATTATTGTTTATTTTTTTTATATTATATATAAATAATTTAAAGTTTATAAATAATTGTATTCCTTTTATTTTAAGTGTTGTGTGAATATTTTTATAACTGTTAATAATATTTATTTCCTTTAGTTGAAGCAGATTGTAATAATGTCCAAGATCTAGTCGTTTCCACAAAACTACTGATTATCACAGAATGATTTTTGCAGTATCATATTTCCATTTAATTGCGTTTCATTAACAAACTGATCTGTTAGGGTTATAGAGTTAAAAGAGTTCTATTAATTAATGATAATTAAAAGAGTTCTTTTAATTAATGATTAAAAAATCATAAAAAATATTACTTCTTTACCGATATTATTAGATCGGGATTTCCTTCTCAATTTAAAGGTAGACGCTTCAAGTTTTCTTGATGAATTGGTTGTATAGACTTTGTCTTCCAAATAATCTTATTCGCACGACCTTTAAACCCAAGAAATGCCAACTTATTCGAAATGCTCCTACGGGACCCTCCTCAGAAATTTATCGCTTAATTTAAGGAGGTGCTATGGCGAAGTGGAGCCGGAATAGTGAATTGGAGTGGAAGACAGCAACGCTGGTTGTAAGGGGCGTAAGATCTGGTTTTACTGCTGGAACTCCATTAGCAAGGATACGGCAGGAGATTCGATTTTAATTGCGACGGTTTCATTGAAGGGATTCGACTTAATCTCTCAGGACCTTGTTACCTCCAGCCAAATCCTGAGACTTCTCTGATCCGGTGTTTATTTGTAGCGTTCGTTTTAACGCGAGCTTCGTACTCATTACTCAGAAATCTGTATGTTCAATGCTTTATTGTCAGCCCTTTACTTGGTAATTGAGTATAGAAATCTAAAACATTCGTTCAGGACTGAACTCTACAAAGTTTCTACTAGATTGGAATTGTCAGTCTTAAATTTGTTCCAGAACATAAGTTTCCAACGTGTAAGGTGAGGAAACAAAAATGATTGCTTGTTGTTCCTAACCGATAAGAACAGAACCGTATGAAATATTGCCAGCTTTGTTTGTAAATGTAATTAATCGTGTTATAATTTTTGTATGCTAATTTTGATTTTTAAAATAAAATACAAACATATCCAACTTGAATCGATCATTGACTTTCGTTGGGTTTGGGAACTGTCCTGAAGCTCACCTCTTCTCGTTTTTTGTCTTCTCCCTTTTTTTGTCGTTTTAGCAACTCGCAGTTTTCCTTTCTGAGGAAAGGAGTGCAGATAATTAGCTGCCATGGGCAATAAACGCTACCCTGCCACGCCCTAGATTTGAACTCACAATCTTGAGTTTATCAGATTGTTTTTTTGTTTTTTTTGTCAGATACTTTACGGTTAGGATAAGCCCTACACACCTCAACACTTCGAATTGCGTAGTAGCTCATCACTGAGTTGTGAAAATAGTTTCATGATTGGGATTGCAGTAAAACGAAGTTGTTTTTTTTTTATTTTATTTTTTTTTTTATTGAGCTATGAGCTTTAGTAGTAGATTATTTTATTATATTATTTATTATTTTTGCAAATTAAGTTTTACCGAACATCAAAATGTAAAAAACTAAAAACCAATTATGCATTTGATACAAAAACTTAAAGAAATAGGTAATTAGGATACAATAGCGGATCGGTTGGATCATTCAATGAAAGTAAAGTAGTCTCGATTCATCTATATCTCCCCTTTATTATTTAGCAAAAAATAAATATTTGAATGAATTATCAAATATTCTTTTTCTGATTTTTCTCGAGATTGTAAAATATATCTTTCAATATGTTTAATGGAACATGAACCTGGTGACTCACAGGTATATTGTAAATGACTACTTTTTAAATATGTACAATTCATATTTAATAACTCCTTTTCTTCACGTAACTTTAGATAATAGATAGAATAAAGAAGCTGAATATTTGTGTGTAATTAGATAAATTTAGACCATTTAAAGATAATTTTTAGAAATTTTCGGATTCCTAAAATTATTATTTCTTTAATGTCAATATTTCATGAAAACAAAATAAAATGAAATAATTTAACACATAACATAACGTAATATCAACGCTGAAGTTATAAAATGTGTTTTTACGGCGCTTTTAATTGTTGATTATTGATTTATCTTTTGGATTTTTTCTTTTGGGCAGAATCTAATTCTCCTGTTTAACCTCACTTTTTTTTTTTTTTTTTTTGTCTGTTGTTACTCTAAAACGAATGGTTTAAAAAAGAACTCTGGTAAACCAGCGTGTTGCAGTTGGGCTATATTAAATTCTGTTTAGTGAGTTTAGGGACTCTTTGTCAGATGTGTGGTCAATAAATCGGATTTTAGGGATGAACTGTGGCTTTCCTGTGAATAATTGAATTGTGAAATAGCATCTATATGTTAGCCTGCCTGCATTTATATTTTCCCTCTCGTGTTAGTTTAAATCTTTCATCAGTTCATTTATTACTGCATTATGAATATATTTGATGTAATTTGTTGGAGTATATTTTAATATACTGATGGTTAAATAAAAAGTAATTAAATTTGTAATACTACAACTCTTAAAAAGGCAGGGTCAGCACTGTTTTTGTTTAATGATTGTGAACGGGTGTGAGAAAACAGCCATAATCCCCCTCAACCATCAGGCTATTCTTTACCATTTATGTGCACACTCTGTATAGAGGCAGAGTGTGACCCCTCGGACCTCCATAAGTCAATCCTCGGAAGATAAATAATAAGCCGAATAAATAGTTAGCTAATTCAACCAAAATCTAACCTTGGGGCGGAAGTTTAGATTTCAGTACCATGCTTGCTTAACTACCTATTGATGCTTAAAATAACTCTATAAAATAGGTTAAAAGAATAAATGGATAACTTTTTGACACAAGAGCACATCATAAAGCACTTCAGGGTGCGTGCGTATTTTTAGTACCTTCGAGGGTTTGGAAAAAAAAAAGTTTAAAATTTTGTATTATAAAGTTTTTTAATTTATTCTCAACAAATACTGGTTGTATTTTTTTCATAAAATTGTATCCCTCTAGCTGTTTAATCGGAATACATTTACATGATCTATAATCCACTTTTCCCTTATGCACCCATAATTGTGCGATTTATTATTTTTTTTTCTTTTTGCGATACCTGGTAACTTATCTATCTTAGAAATCAATAGGTTTCCTGATATTGATGATTTGTAGTTTGTGGCCCAATAGCATGATAGTATAACGACCCTTTTTCCTAAGAAATCTTGAAAGGCTTGACTGTGGCGTTTATATTAATATTCCTAAACTTAGATTATGGCAGCAAATCCGTTTGAAATGAAGGGAAGAGGTCTTATATAAAAAGACCCTGAACCCTTTCTAATTTTTTCCTAATTCATTATCTTTCTTTCATCTGAACATGATCATCGTTTAGTAATTACTTAAAGCTGACACAATTTCTTATTTATGGTTTTTTAATGTGTAAACAAAATAGCGTTCTATAGTTAAACAAGGTGATAATTTACTAAAAAATCCTAATATTGTTTTCAAAACAGGAACTTCTTTAAATGAAACTTAACTCATGTACGAAATAATTGAGAGGTTAACTTTAGAAAACAGCAAAGACAACTTTTTTTTTTTTTTATGAAATAACTAAATAATTATTAGAGTCACCGTTTTTTTTTCTAATTAAAAGCACTGTCAGTAGCTTTATCAAATATATGTACAATTATGTATACAATGGTTTGAAACAATATATAAATATATTTAATGACACTCCTTAAAAAAAAAAAAATTGGATATTTATTCGGAAAATCTGTTAAGTGATGAAGCTCTACGGACCATAAAAGTGGGTAATGAGGTGAAAGGGAGGTCTGTTAGGCAAAGGACACAGTAGGCGAGGCTTGGGATTGTGGTCGGTGGGGTATGAAGCTTAAAGAAGGGCCAGATTTGAGTCTAGCCAAGGACATATTAGTCTAATGGAAAGCCCTTTATCTTCCTTTAGGGCTCCACTAATCTACAACTTATAGTTTATGGGCCGTTTAGTATCTGTGTTTAAACAAACCTTTCAGTCATATTGTCCTAATCAGTCTCCTCACGTCCAATCTAAGTTATTTATGGCAAGTGTAGAGATTTTATAAAAGCTGTTTTTTATCATTTAGCCGTTACGGCTAAACATAAATATTCGCAAATAAATATATGTGGCTTGCTTATTTTACCGCCAATATTAGTGATCCTTTTATTCTAGCTGAGGTAAGATGCCAACTTTTAACCAAGGATATTATTATATATTTGTGTATTAAGGTCTTCTCCTCGTTTACTTCAGCATTCATTGCTGTGAAGCCCGCCCTAATGCGGGGATCTAATAATAATAATAAAACATCGTCAGCTTGCCAAACTTAGGCAAATGTTCTGCTGAATATTATTTTGTCCCTAGGCATATATCTCAGAAACGGTTTATTGAGTTATTAATTATTTACTAATTGTAAGTTAATATATCTATAGGGAAATATGTCCTCACTAGAAAGATCAGAATAAAAGAAAATATTTAGATATGTTTGCAGATTAGCTGTATACCATTCTCGGAACGTCGGTAAATGTCGTTCTTCTTTACTGAAAAAAAAGTTCTTAACAATGGAAGATAACTAAAGAATATAAATAGTAATGATTGATGCAGATGTCGCCTCGGCAATAAAAATAGAACAACATGATTAATTGAAGTATTTATATTATATAAGTTCATATCGAATTGATTATAAATACTATTGATATTGTTTGGAGACTAAAAATTAAGAAAATAAATTATAGTTAAAAAAAAAAAAAAAAACTAAAAACGAAACAACCAAAAAAAAAACAAAAAAAAAAACTTTGATAGCAAACCTCACTAAAATAATTTTTATTTCATGAATATTTTGTGTTGTGGCAAAAGAATACCCGTCTACAGTTGCCGGTGGGTATCCATCTCACGATTCAGAGACCCCGGCTCGAACGCACTCGGTTTGTTTTTCATTTTTCACTGCTAAGAAAAAGAAATCAAAACAAAATATAAATAAAAATTTAATGTTTGTGTATAAGATTTATCGTTAGTGTTATAAAATGTAAAGATATACCTGTTATGCTTTATCACTAAGGGTTTTTTTTATTTTATTATATTTTTTTCTCACAGAAACTAAAAATAAAATAAAAAATTGCATTAAAAAAAAGTCAGGTAGATGAATTACTGATCCAAGTTTAAAGAAACAAAAATTGAAAAATAATTTTTTTTTTTTAAATAATTTGTAATTAATTAATTAAATGAATTACTTATCGTTTTATACTATAAATTATATTTTAAAAACTTAAAAATATATAAATAAGTAATTGAAAATCCAAATACATAATAAATAAAAAATAAAAGACTACAATAAGTTTGATAATTTTTGCAAAGAAACTTTTATCTTTCCTTCTTTTAAATAAGATTTAGATTCTATATTTTTAAGGCACTTTATTAACTTCAGCGTTACTCTTAAGCATCATTTGTTCCAATAGAATTTCTTCTTCTTAATTTTTTTCAAGTATTAATAGGATAAATAGAATATCCCAGGCACTTTTTTGAAAAACACTTCACTTCAAAACGGCGCACATAATTGACGCTTTAGAAAGAACAGTCAATTATGTGTCAGCATCATACGCTCATCGATCAGATGTTTGTATGCACCTCAATCAAAACATTTTGTGTTATGAAGCATAATAGTTTTGTAATTATTTCTATGTTGATTATTAATTATTTCTAACTTTTGTTTTAATTATTATTGTTTGATCAATTCAAATTATTTAATTAGAAAATAGTGAGGTACCGTTACACAAGCATGTCTTTTTCAGAAGTGGACATATCTGGCCGTGGAATTCTGTACCTTAATTGTAAACCATTAAATTTCATTTTAATACAACTCTTTATTTTTAAATATAAAAAGATCATTCAGTGTCTCTAAATGTGAAAATTACTAATTTCAAGAATCCCTTCTGCATTTAGATCATCTAAACTGAACAAACTTCCTAAAATGTTCTAAAATTAAAATTAATTTCGTATTTTCTTATTCAAAAGGGCATGGATCAGAGATGGTTTTCTTTTATTATTATTTTATTTTGCAATGAAGGTTTCATCTTAAAACAAAAATATCAAGTCAAGTGGATGATATACCCTGGGGATGTCTCTCTGCTATGCCTTTTAAGCCACGTCTTGTACGCAAGCACATCTGGTTGCACCTATCGGTACAGGTGTATATTGAGAAAAATATAAAAAAAAGGTTCTCATTTATAAGTACTAGCTATTTGTTATATTTGTTGTTCTCATCAGGCTAGAAATCAGTATTACTATAGTATTGGGAATAAATGCAATAGGATTGGCTAGAAGCAATGGTAATTTGTTCCAATCAAGCTGAATGCTTTTCAAACAACAATGGATTGCTGGCTGTGACATAACCGGACTGCAATTGATAGGCTTTCAAGTACTCTCAGTTAGCCCCGACCTTTTGAGGGTGTTCATTTGAGGGTGATCTATTCCATTCCTCTGGTGATATAATCCACTTCCTAGGGTCTTTATAATTATTATTAGGAATTAAATTGCGTATGGATTTATTTTTTAAACAAGCTTACATTGTGTTAATTTAATGCGTCATCCCTACATAACAGAAGTTTTCGAAGTTTGCTAACGCAAAATCTATTATTAATTAAATCTCTGATTAGAACTGAACCTAGTTAATAGATATATCCCTGTTTTTAATATCTATTCTACTATATTTATAAAATATTAAGGTGATATGTTCCAAATGGCTATCCAATTTCACCAGTTTAAAGTAGATAAAAATATATTATCCTTGTTAATGAAATTTTCATTAAGAGACTGACGCCTACGTACGAATTATCAATACTGACAATTATCGGAATTACAAAAAAAAAAAAATAATAAAAATAATAAATTAGATTAATAAAATGTCTCCCTCTCCTCTTCTCATTCCCTCTGTGAAAAATGTAATTAAACTAATTAAAGCATGAGATCCCATAGAAAATTCTCTCTCACTCGCTGTCCCCTTTGCCTTTATTGGAATTTCCTAAAAAAACATTATGTCACACCTAGTTCTTTTCTTCTCTCTCCCCTCTCTAAAAGAGAACGAATCAAAGAGGATTTGAAAGCTGAAAATACGAATCGCTTACTATTTTTCATATTTTTGTTTACGATTAGACGTTCTATACGACCTCGAACGTAAAAAAAATACAATACGGATTGTATAGGGGTCTGGAAGACATTTTTTTTTTTTTTATAACACATCAGAGTTTTCTCTAGAGCCCGGCAAATTTGTATAAATAGTAGAAATAATCGGGATACTAAATATAGGGATTCCACTGTACTTCCTTGTATAAATCTATGGAGCAGATTGAAGTTTGGGGGAAAAAATCTTATTTGAATATTCTAATTCGTAATACGTACTGAATCTGATTTCATTATCGATTTTGAATAATTAGTGTGATTTATTTATTTCTTCACTCAAATTCTAGCTGCAATAATACTTTTTATCTTCCAGAATTTCGATGAGCTTTGTTGAGATGAGAACCACGGTTTTGAGAATCACGTATCGTCTGGTTTGCATTTGAATTAGCTCCAGATATTCTTCAGAAGACAAATCAGAAGGTTAGAATACACTAGCAAGTTCGCTGTCTTCCATGAATACATGGGAGTCAAGATTACCTGCCCTCAATAACTTGTGGTCATTGTTAGAGGACTGCTTAATTTGGAATTAAAAACCGAAGCCAACTATTCAACTTAAGTCGAAGGTCCGTTTTCTGTAGAATCGCTCGAAATTTAAGTCTGAGTGGTAAGCTCCTAAATAAATATTTATTTTAAGTCAAAGAATAACCACATCTTCTTCTTTTGGAATCGAATTAAAATTTCTGGAATAATTAGGAGCTCGCAAACATTTTCCATATCACCACATGCAAACTCACATGGCAGTAGACAAGAACACGTGCCTAGGAAAGTAATTTGCCTTGTTCTAGAGATTTGCTGAGGAGCGGCAGGTGTTGGCTAGTGCTGTCCAACTTGGCCCATTTCTTGTAGCATAATGACCTCTCAGCTCTTGACTATTCATCAGTCCCTCATCAGTTAACCGGATGCTAGCTCAGGTTGAGGGGGTCTAATGCTTTTTACTATATACTATTTCTTTTAAAAATATATTTACTGCTTAAAAAGTTATTTTGGAGATAAACAAATAAAAAAAATAGTAAAAATTATTTTTGAATGCCTGCTAACATTTCGGTCGAGTTTTTAGGTCATTTGTAGGGTTACAATATATAAAAAATCAGAATACCCCATTCAATCAAAATTCAAAAACTAAGTGTGATGTATTATAAATCAACGCTTTTATCTGGCTTCTTTTATGTTAAAAATAAACACATAAATATTATTAAAAATACAATAAATAAACACAATTATTTACAGTAACAACAAAAGTCTGGAGTATAAGGAAATCTATGAAATAAGAGTAGGATATGCAATCAAGATATTTGCATACAATAACAACAATATAGGGATCATAATTACCTATATGTTTGTATATAAATACGGTATGGTGTAATCTGTAAAACATATTTGTTACAATAATATTTAGCACTATTTGTTTTTTGTGTGATTTATTAGTTATAGGAAAAAAAATCAATGAAAATAAATTTTATGTGACTTTGTATAATTTATTGAGTAATTGAATACAAATAGAATGAAATGAAATTCTCTGTATTTTTTTTTTTGTATATAACATTCATAGTTTGTTTTATCTACAAAACAATACTCAATCAAGTTACTATTTATTCCCATCTTCTACTTTTGAAATAAACTCATTATGAGTTCCTTTAGTGAATCGAAATTTTTTTCAATTTTCTTAATCAGTATCAACACATTTTTTTTGTTTTTTGAATGAATTTGGATATTTTTAGAAGACTACGGGTTTTATTCAATTAATAATACAATATGCCTTTTTAAAATATAATGGTTAACTTTGATTTTAATGAATCCATCCATATGCAAAGTAAAAAAAAAATAAAACAAACTGTTTTGTACAAATGTTGGAAAACTAGCGATTATATTAACTATCTTCGTAAAAGTATAAATCCCCAATCAATTATATTGTTTAACGTATAAGAGTCATACATTGAATTAAGATAACAAAAAAATTTTTTTTTTTATAAATTATGTGAATAAGGGAAACATTTATTCTTTCTTTTTATTTTGTAGTAAAAATAAAAATAAAATATAAAGTAAAAAAAAAATTGACACTTAAAAAAAAACAAAGAGATTAGGCCTTTTGAGATATAAAGATCCCAGATTATTATGCAAATTAAAAATGCCCATGATTATACTTTTATTACGAATCATTAAGAAAAAAAAATGGAATTGCCTTTCGAGTTATACCTTCCAGTATAAATTCTAACTATATAATTATTCAAGAATCGTAATTTAAGAAGTCATTATCTAAGACTTGTTTGAATTTTTAGTCAGTTGTAATAATTATTACAATTTTTTATATACAAATATTAAACTTAATTATATTAACGTGCCTAAAAAATTCATTATTGTTTAATCAATTTACAAACCTCTTTAATTTTATTTTCGACTATTTTTTTTTATTATCTTATCGTTAACATTAGTATCTTGAAGTAATGTAGGAGGTAGGCTAGCTCAGTTGATAAGTCATTCAACTCCCTTAGCAGGCTTTTAACAGAAAAATTATTTCCTTTTATTTCAATCTCGGATCGACCTCGTGAGGCTCAGTCTGTAAAATGCGTGTACCCTTAATGAAGGGAGACCCGGATTTTGACCGTAATTTTGGCCAAATCTAACTCTTTGTTTACTATTGACTTAGTAACAATACATCCTTTACAATGAATTCATGACCCTCTATGGTTTTATGTGGGTTTTTTTATATTAAACTTCTTCCATGAATGGAAACTTTTATTTAAAAATAAAAAATATCAAATTCTTTTCAGTGCTTAGTCAGCATATACATTATTTATTTATTTTTTTTTTTGTAATTTGATTAATGCTGAATACTTTTATAACACAACTGCTTTTATTCAATATTTCCTGAGGAACATGAATCATTAACAATTTAACCAATAATCAATATTAACTAAAAACATTCATGAATTAAAAATGTATGGAACAACTTTATCATTTCAATATTTTGACGTTATTTCTCAATGCTAGTCTTCTAAAATCTTTTTTTTTTTTTTTTTTTTTTTCCTATTCTACTTACCAATTTGTAAGAACCTTTTTTTCAGCAGCTATGGATCTATTCCAGTACATGTTCCATTGGATCCCATAAAAGAGGCTTTATAAAAGATTTGAGATTTGACTTCTGTTAACAACTTCCCTTTAGCCTATTGAATCGTTGAAAATCGGATGGCAATATTGTCAGTTATTATATCTTCTTCTTCTTCTTCTGCAATCTTCTCTTAGATGGCCAGGTCGGTGGTCAAGATGAGGAATTCAGTGGTCCTCTTAAGGCCCTCCAGACCACAATACAGCTTGGTCCGCACATCGGTTGGAGAGGGCCAGATCAGCTTCCTTTGCTCAGAATAGAGCCTGCAGGTCTGGAGGATGTTCTCGGTATTTTTTCCGGGTCCGGATCCAGTATCTTATTTGAAAGTTATTAGTCCATTTTTTTTTATTTCTTACAGAGCAATGTTTCAAGGTAAATACATATTCTTTCTAGTGTTTCAAATAAACCATTCTTGCTGTTATCGCTTCCACTTCCTCGCGCACAACTTGCTTCACTTTGCATTTCCTTGGGTTCTATTCCATGCTCCTTCTTCCTAGGCCACATTCGCACTCAACAACTGGTTCGCGTAGATCATTTTTGCAGCTATAACTCTATTGGCTATCGGCTAAAACTTTATATGTTCGCTCTATCAAATCTCATACTGACTGCAGTGGTTTCGTTTTTTTTTTTTTTTTTTTTTTTTTTTTTTTGGTATTAATAATTGAATTTTCGAAATATTAACTATGGTTGTAGATTTTTAAACTGCCATATATGTCATTTTGACCAGATTTGGCAAAACTCATATAGCTACTTTTTTTTTTCAAGGAACTGCTTCCAGACTCTTCTTTTGAAAATTACAAAAATTGAAGTCATTGAAGTTAATATGTTCTATAACTACCGCACCTGCTCAAAATAATTGAAAAAATATCTTTTTTTAGTACAGCGTAAATGGCAAATATAGTAACGTACAGTAATAATCATGAGTTTTTTGCTCAAATAAACTTTCAACAGTCATGGCGTGGTAGCTAACCAAAAAACAAATGTCATTATAAAGTGGTATAGCAAACCGTTGAGCTGGTGAATAGGACTTATATAAAGATTGTTTTTATTTTGTAAATACGTTATTTTTTAGAAATGAAATTGGCACTTTATGAAGGCTAGAAATCAAATTTGTTGGAGGTTAAAAATCTCAGAAGGTTTTCGTGGTTTTCTATATAATATTCCGTCGAGTTTTTTTTTTTTTTTCTTATCAAAACCCAGCAAATGCGGTCGCCGATTTGTGGCACTTGAGATACGTGAGCTCAGATGTTTTGCCCATCATTGCGGTAGAGACCCTAACAGCGATAAATTCCGTTTCCAATTACAAATTGATTTTGCCCTCGGAAGGGGAAAGCTGTTTTGGCTGTGAAGGGGGTGAATTACGACTGTTGCAGGTAGATTTATTCATAAGCGGCGCTGCCTGTTGCAGGTTGAATATAAAACATAAGTAAATAGCCTCCATATTGAACTGTTCCTCGGCGCTGGCATTAAGTTCAACTAACTTACTCCCGGTCCCTGCCTTCAGTGCCTTCCGAATCAGATATTGCTCACGTCGACCTCGCTTCACGTTTCTTCCCCGCGATAGAAAATATTTCGCTCTTTAGACCATTTCATATATTGTTCCTTCTTACAGTAAATAAATGAAAAAAAAATCAAAAATATTGATACTTAATTCTAAAGGTCAATGTAATTAAAAAACAGGCTGAAATAATCTCTTGTTATTAGAGTCGTTATGGAGTTATTAGAGTCGGTTATTCCGTCATAACAGCAGTAATAAAATTGATGCAGTAATAGCACATATCAATAAATTACTTCCACTATACTTAAATAATCTTTACTAAGAAACTCGTGCCAGACTAAAACGACAAGAACCTTTCCCTCACCTTCGACTTCTTCAACGTTTACTATACGAATGTTTAAACCAGGGTTTGAAATCAATAATTATTTTTTTTCCAAAAAATCATATAATAATTATTATATAATATATATAATAATGTATCCTGGAGGACAACAATGGAGGAAGTTATCCTTCGGATAACTTAAAAAAAAACCGTTAAAACAGCAATCCTTAAGGACGAAAAAGCTAATTCTAATTGTGGATGGAGAGAGTGGCCAAGGATGTTCTTCCTCGGCCTCAAAAAATCGTCAGATCCTGGCAGATCTGTAAAACAGTGTCCTTAAAAAAATAAGCCATCTCTTTATCCCACCCCGAACTCCCACCGCCACTCTTCTATATCGTACCTTTTTAGCGAAAAGAGTAAACGGGAAGGAGTCGTTAGCGTTGAAAAACTATCTTCAGCCTCCCGTAGAATGAGTTAACAACGAATTAATATCCTTCCGCCGTCTTAAAACAGTCAAATAGTCGAATTTAAAAAAAAAAAGTGTCCTTTTTAGGTCCGCGATCTTAAAACCGTTAAATATTTTAAAACAGTATCCTGGAGGACAACAATGGCAGAAGTTATCCTTCGGATAACTTAAAAAACCGTTAAAACAGCAATCCTTAAGGACGAAAAAGCTAATTCTAATTGTGGATGGAGAGAGTGGCCAAGGATGTCCTTTGGTCTCGAAAAAACGTCAGATCCTGGCAGATCTGTAAAACAGTGTCCTTAAAAACCGTTAAAACAGCAATCCTTAAGGACGAAAAAGCTAATTCTAATTGTGGATGGAGAGAGTGGCCAAGGATGTCCTTCCTAGGCCTCGAAAAAACGTCAGATCCTGGCAGATCTGTAAAACAGTGTCTACACACTTAAACAGGGACACTGTTTTACAGATCTGCCAGGATCTGACGATTTTTTGAGGCCGAGGAAGGACATCCTTGGCCACTCTCTCCATCCACAATTAGAATTAGCTTTTTCGTCCTTAAGGATTGCTGTTTTAACGGTTTTTTTTTTTTTTAAGTTATCCGAAGGATAACTTCCTCCATTGTTGTCCTCCAGGATACTGTTTTAAAATATTTAACGGTTTTAAGATCGCGGACCTAAGAAGGACACTTTTTTAAAAAATATTAGACTATTTGACTGTTTTAAGACGGCGGAAGGATATTAATTCGTTGTTAACCCATTCTACGGGAGGCTGAAGATAGTTTTTCAACGCTAACGACTCCTTCCCGTTTACTCTTTTTGCTAAAAAGGTACGATATAGAAGAGTGGCGGTGGGGGTTCGGGGCGGGATTAAGAGATTGCTTCTGTTTTTAAGGACACTGTTTTACAGATCTGCCAGGATCTGACGATTTTTGAGGCCGAGAAAGAACATCCTTGGCCACTCTCTCCATCCACAATTAGAATTAGCTGTTTTGTCCTTAAGGATTGCTGTTTTAACGGTTTTTTAGTTTTAAGTTATCCGAAGGATAACTTCCTCCATTGTTGTCCTCCAGGATACTGTTTTAAAATATTTAACGGTTTTAAGATCGCGGACCTAAGAAGGACACTTTTTTAAAAAATATTAGACTATTTGACTGTTTTAAGACGGCGGAAGGATATTAATTCGTTGTTAACCCATTCTACGGGAGGCTGAAGATAGTTTTTCAACGCTAACGACTCCTTCCCGTTTACTCTTTTTGCTAAAAAGGTACGATATAGAAGAGTGGCGGTGGGGGTTCGGGGCGGGATTAAGAGATTGCTTCTGTTTTTAAGGACACTGTTTTACAGATCTGCCAGGATCTGACGATTTTTGAGGCCGAGAAAGAACATCCTTGGCCACTCTCTCCATCCACAATTAGAATTAGCTGTTTTGTCCTTAAGGATTGCTGTTTTAACGGTTTTTTATTTTAAGTTATCCGAAGGATAACTTCCTCCATTGTTGTCCTCCAGGATACTGTTTTAAAATATTTAACGGTTTTAAGATCGCGGACCTAAGAAGGACACTTTTTTAAAAAATATTAGACTATTTGACTGTTTTAAGACGGCGGAAGGATATTAATTTGTTGTTAACCCATTCTACGGGAGGCTGGAGATAGTTTTTCAACGCTAACGACTCCTTAACGACTCCAGCTCCCTCCCTCATCTTCCCTCCCAGCCCCACTCCTTTCGGCTGGCGTATCTTCAGATCCATCTGAGGAGGGTCATTCGATAGGTTATGCAATACCTATTGAAATTGATCCTCCCGATAGTGACAACGGTTATACCGAAGTCACATATAAAAAAGGAAATACAAAAGGAGGTAAAAACAAAACAGATAATATAAATAATTCTTCTAATCAATAGACTGATAATATTCATATATATTAGTTTTAACTATTTATTATTTCTTATTCTCAAATATCGCTTTTTATTATTCTATTGTTTTTCTGTTATTGTATAACAGGAAATTTATTTCTTATTTTCTATTCAATACAGATATTTACTAAAATATTATTTCCGTTGCATAACTACAACATTTCTTATTCCCAAATTATTGTTTTTCATAACTAATAACATACCCGTATGTCCTTACTTCAATGGAATTGCAACGGATTAAAGACTCATTTTAACGATTTAAAAATTCTGATAAGAAATATAAACCCCTTTTGTATAGCTCTCCAGGAAACAAATCTTTTAAATAATGAAAATAGAACATTAAAAAATTTTAAAACTTATAGAAAAGATAGCCCTAATCCGAATCATGGCCACCATGGCGTCCTTCTTGCTGTTCAGGAATCAGTATATTCAGAACCGATTTCAATAAACACCCACCTCCAAGCCGTAGCTGCCAAAATACATTTAAATTTCACATTTTCCGTTTGTAACATATACCTACCACAGGATCGTACTATAGAAACCCAACACTTACTGGATATTTTTAACCAACTGCCACGTCCTGTGCTCTTTGTCGGAGATCTCAATGGTCATAGTCCGTTATGGGGATCCCGAGATTTAAACATGCGTGGAAAAATAATAGAAAATTTTATTGAATTTTCCGACTTACTCTTACTAAATACAACACAACCTACCTTCCTCAGTTCCAGTTACGGGACATTTTCTGCTCTCGACCTGTCTCTTTGCAGCCCTACACTCTACAATAATCTAGACTGGACTGTACTTCCCGATTTAAATAGCAGTGACCACTTCCCAATCCTGATAAAATTCCTCGCATTAAACCCAATATACCAAGTTAAACCCAGATATATTCTTGACAAAGCTGACTGGCCTCAATTTACTTCTTTAACTACTCCACCACTAAACTCTCCATGTGATCTGAGTATCGAAGAGGGATGCCTAGCAATAACTAGCACTATCCTCCAAGCAGCACAAGCAGCGATACCGATGTCGTCCGGTCACCCAAAAAGACCAGCCGTTCCTTGGTTTAATGACGCCTGCAAACAAGCCCTCAAAAACCGCCGTAAGGCCTACAAAAAATTCCTCAGACGCATGACATCTGATAATTTAATAGAGTACAAAAAACAAAAAGCCATTTGTCGTATTACCTTTAATCATCATAAAACTGAGTCTTGGAAAAAATTTGTAAATAGCATAAATACTTCTACTAGTACTAGCACCGTTTGGAACAATATCCGAAAAATTAACTCCAAAAACTCTTTACCCCGCCTCACAATTTTAGTCAATGACCAGCTGTCCGATGATCCATTAAAAGTTTCAAATACGTTTGCTGATCACTACTCGGAAACTTTCAATTCCAGAAATAATAATTTATCTAATAATGTGGACTTTAAAGAAATAGAACATGAAAATAGTACATTACATTCAACTTACTACAACACACCATTTACGATGTGGGAACTAAATTATACATTAAACACTGTAAAAGGTTGCTCACCCGGTCCCGATAATATCCATTATGAAATGATAATTAAACTTTCTAACAATACTAAACAATGGTTACTGGACTATTATAATCACATTTGGCACTCCGGTATAATACCAAATACCTGGCGAGACTCCATAATTATTCCAATCCTCAAAACGGGAAAAGACAAGCTCATTCCATCCAGTTACCGTCCAATATTCTTGACAAGTTGCCTCTGCAAAGTAATGGAACGAATGGTAAATAAAAGATTGATGTGGATCCTGGAGAAGAATAATTTTATCCAACCGTTTCAATCAGGTTTCCGAAAAGGCCGATCAACAATTGATCAATTATTAATTTTGGATACGGAAGCACAATATGCATTTGTGAAGGGTCAACAAATGATTGCTGTCTTCTTCGACATGCTAAAGGCGTTCGATAATGTAAATCATGCTGTCATACTTCAAAAATTATCATCGATAGGAATCCGGGGACAAATGTATTCATTCATTAGACAATTTCTAAGAAATCGACATTTTAGGGTACGGATCGGATGCCAATATTCACGAGATCATAGACAGAACAAAGGAGTTCCTCAAGGGTGTGTGCTCAGCCCAACACTTTTTTCACTGGCTGTAAATGATTTAGGGCTCAACCTACCTAGAGGGGTTAAGCCTCTTCTATTTGCCGACGACTTCTCAATATTTTACCGATCAGAAAGCATTCTGGATATTCGACTAAAATTGCAAGAGGCACTGAACCGAATCCATCACTGGTCGACTACTTTAGGTATCCAATTCTCAACAGAGAAAACAAAAAGTATCCATTTCAGCCGAAAACGCAATACACCTTCCTCACCAGAACTGTTCTTAGGAAACTATCCGATAACCTATACTAATCATCACAGATTTTTGGGTCTTAATTCTGACAAAAGACTAAGTTGGGAATATCATATATCCTCCTTAAAAATAATTGCAATAAAAAAGCTAAATATTATTCGGGTTCTGAGCAATACAAAATGGGGTGCCGATAGAGTGAGCCTACTCAGAATATATCAAGCATTAATTTGTTCCAAAATGGACTACGGTTCCTTCGTTTACAGCTCTGCTTGCTCCCGTGTTCTTTCCAAACTCGATACCGTTCACCACGCCGGAATTCGAATCGCTACAGGGGCATTTCGAACAAGTCCAACTCTTAGTTTGTGTTCCGAATCAGGACTATCACCACTCTTATTTAGAAGACTAAAATTGGCAATAACTTATGTTTCTAAAATATACCCACAGACAGGACATCCGACTTACAAATACATTTTTAACTCTAAATTTTCTAACTCCTTCAGACAAAAACAAAATTCAACTCTCCCGTTATCAGAAAGAATCTCCTCAGCTATATCTTTCCTTAAAACGATAAAAATTACCCCATCTGTCAATGATACCCCACCCTGGACCCACCAGCGTCCTCAAACTATGCTTGATCTGACAAAATACTTAAAAAATAATACCGAAAGATCTAAATTCAAAGACCTCTTTTCCAGCATTATAAATAGCATGCCAGAATCATTTATAATCTACACAGACGGTTCAAAATCTGATCAATCAGCAGCTTCTTCTTTCGTTACAAAAGATTCCACTCACAAAATAAAGCTTTACAAATTATCCAACATTTACACCGCCGAACTTAACGCAATAGCAGCAGCTCTCCACTTTTGCATGACCCTTACTCACAATATTATAGTGATAGTCACTGATTCGCTGAGTTCTCTGAAGGGCCTAGACTGCATGTATCCGAAACATCCCAAAATCCCGGTTATACACTCCTACTTATCTACACTGGAAGGTTTAGGCAAAACAGTAAAGTTTATATGGATCCCCAGCCACGTGGGTATTGTGGGCAACGAGCTGGCCGATCTAGCTGCAAAGGAGGCTCTCGAACTACCGGGGCGAGGCAAGATCGCACTAACTCCATCTGATCTACGAAAAGCCCTAGAGAAAGAAATCGATGATGGATGGCAGTCTATGTGGGACGAAAGCCCTCCGAATAAACTGAAAATGATTAAAAAAAATGTAAAACCCTGGAATACATCCAGTCGCCAAAGCCGTAGAGAGGAAGTCGTACTGACGAGACTCAGGATAGGCCACACCAGATTAACACACTCCTATCTTTTCACAAGGGGGGCTCCGCCCAGGTGCAAATACTGTAATGGTATACTAACGGTGAAACACATTTTTCAGGAATGTCCTTTTTTTTACATCGCGCCTAAGTAGCTTAGGAATGAACTCGGACCTTCCAACAATCTTGGGAGACAACAGTGAAAAAATAAAATTGGTGTTCAAGTTTCTGAAATTAAATGGCTTGTTAACGGAGGTTTGACACAGAAGATAAATAGGCAATAAAATATAATTCGATATAAAAGATATCAATAAAAATAAGATAAGTAATGCAATACAGGTGTGGAGAATGAAATAAGAAAGAAAATATGGCGTTAATAACCGATGCTGTTGTACGCCATGAAAACCAAACAAACAAACAAAAACAAATAGTTATTTTTAGATTTCTATGTTTCCCTATCACTACAATATATATGTTTATAATTTAAATATAAAAATTAAGGTATATAATCATTAAAAAAAAAATATTATTGTGAAAATAGGATCTTAGATGGTTTCTAATATTATAACTAGCCAAAATAATTGATACATTTTTTAATTTTTTTTTTTTTTTTTTTTTAATTTGAAACCAGATCTTATAAATACTTACAAAATTATTATTACCAAATGTATGTTGTCTACAGGGGATATGTAACTGGTCAAAACAGTTACATTTTATTTATTTGTTTTAAATAGATAAATATAAAAACATATTTAACTTAAATTATTAAATTTCATTCTAACCAATAGTTATTCTAAATTATCTATTATTTCATTAATTAATTTTGTTTTCAAGGGTGAAAAACATTTTATATCTTATTTTCTTTCCATTTCGTGCGACATGATTTATGCTGTTTTCTCTTAGGTCTGCATGAATAGTGTCCTATCATGTTGATTTAGTTATTCTACGTTATACTAAATCAACAATAGTTATAATCCCTTATTCTGTATTATATAATTTTTGTGAATACTCCAACATTCACTAGAGAAGTATTCAAAACTCCCAATACACTACAAAAGACTTATTTACATGAAGGTAATTGAACCAATTTGGATATACGGAGATGAGCTGTGGGCCTTAACTAAACCTCCCAATTCTTCTCGTATCCAATCCTTTACAATTCAAAATACTTCGTAAAATCCTCAATGCTCTGTATTATGTCACAAACAAAGTTATCCATAGAGAAATGTTCCATATGTTGCAGATTTAGTCCAAACCAGATACCTAGCTATACCCTATCAAAGTAAACTCTATACTCACTCGAATCCGCTATCTGCCAACTTATATTAAAGTACTACTAGTGATTGGTTCTAAACATGTCATTGTAATAATTATTCTCAAATTTACTTGTTTTATATGATCTCTACAGTTGTAAATATCAATAAACAGTTAAAGAAAAAAAAAAAACATTTTTAAACTTATCTAAAAATATCGTTTAAAATATTTTGTATATTTAAACAAATTCTTACATGAATACTTAAAATAAAACCAATTATTCTATATTTAATTTGTTTGAGGGGGTGCTATTGTTTTTTGAGGTGGAATTGTTGGAAGAAGAGACAAAGCTAACAAAGTGGCAGAGATTGCGGGGGGCGACAGAGAGAGCCGACGAAGAGGACGGCCGCTATAGCCCGCTCAGTATTCAATAATAGACACCAATCCTGAGGGGGGGGGGGCTAACGATCTGCACACATACCACTATTGGAAACCTGACAATTTATCGAGATTTTTTGCTACTTCCAATTTCCTCAGGCGCTTCGTCCTTAATCTTCTTTGTTCCAGGTTAAACCGATATCCTTCCCTACCTTTTAGCATTCCTACTTCTGCTCACCACCTGAATCGCGAAATTGCTATGTCTACATTATATTGCATTTATTTTTATATTCATACTTCTATCTCATTTCGATTATTGTCAATGAAACGTTACTAATGGAAATATTATATACAGACTAATGTTGTACAAACAAAATAACATATATAATCTTAACTAATCATTCCAGATTTATTTGTTTATCGAATAAAAAATCTTGTATTAAAGTATGCAATCATCAATAATATTTTCACACATATCAGTAATTTTTAACCTTGTTAAAACTGCATTTGGTGTTTGAAGATTACTTTAAGCCTAATTAGACATCCAATTTTTAATATTAATTTATGAGTTAGTAATCCAGGTGGACAGAAACTATTAAGGAACTTTTCGAATAATGGACTGCATTATTAATGCTTATAACTAAACGCACATGAATCACATTTTTACGCACAATTTAAAAAAGTATATAAAATTATTTTACCGATTTCATCTACTAGGATTTTAATTTCTAACCATAAAATTGACAGTTTGGCAAAACTCGTTTTTGCCACCCAACACTGTACATTAAAATTTTTATCATTATATATTTTATTATTGCTAAATCTTACAAAAACTATAAGAATTATTTAATTGCGTCAAGCCTTATGTAACACCATACCTTAGCAACCTCTCATGTAAAATGGTCCTCGCCACTTGTCGTTCAATTCCCAAACCTTATTGTTATCCACATATTACTGATTTTCAAATAACAAAACAATTAAAAATAGGTAGGTTTTATTGCTAAACCATACTGGAACTATAAAGATGATGTGATTAATAGATGATGCAGATTGGTTCAGTAACTTTTCGTGGTTAGTAATTACAAATGAAGACTGGCCTGTCCGTTTACATAATAGCATAGGTTAGCATCCCCGGCCGCGGCTTCGCTTGCACTCATAAGTAAAGAACATAGATAACTTTAACTAATAATTTAAGTTTTTTTTGTTTATCGATAAAAAATTTGTATTGATGAATGCGATTGAGTGTTATTTCTTCAATGATATCTGCGCCCATAGCAGTGATTTTTAACCTGGTTAACATTTCACTGATTAGATGCTTAAAGTTTATATGAAAGCATAATTAGACAGCCAAGACAATTAAAAATCAGTAGATGTTATTATTGACAACCATCTTGATAAAGATGACGTGGTTTAAGTTTAGTGCAGATTGCTTCTGTAGTTTTCGTGATTAGTGATCACAAACGAAAATGGTTTGTCCTTTTATATAACAGTTAAGATATATTGAAATGAATACAACTAATACTGTTGGGGAGGGGGGCTTTTCACTTTTGGAAAAAACAGTTCCCAACCCCAATGAATGCTGGTAAAAAATTATCTTACAATTAGAAAAATGCCCAAACATTAATTTTAATGATTGGAAAACCTGTAAAGAATTAATGACATAAAAAACAAAAAAAAAAAAACAAGGAGAATTGAAACTGTAAATGAACACCAAAAATTAAAAATATATTTTCTTAAATGAGTGAATATAAATACTTATATACATAAAAACATGTATATGTGTAAACAAGAAATAAACAAATAAAAAAGGTTTCTCCTAATAATAATATTAAAAATCCCCATTGTGATTACAAAAATAAACCAAATTAAAATATATACAACAAAAAATTTAAATGTCTCTTTTCCTTTTTTTTATATATTGGTTCAAGTTACGTAAGTGTTACTGTGAGTGTTACCATACTTGAGGGTCCCTGGTGCATTGCTTCATCATTCCATGGGCAGGGGTGAGTAATAAAAAAAACAGCCTGCCGGTGAGTCTTGAAGACGAAGTTGGTGAGATTAGTGCCTAACTGCTTCTTCCAGGGAGGTCTGGCCCAGACTGACCGTTGAGTCTCTTATCTCCCGAGGCGTACGTAAATACGTAACTTGAACCATAAACACTTAACTTGAACCGTAAACACGCTATTTACACTACATATTGTTCATTATAAGTTAAATGCGGATTCTTCACTATAGAAGATGAGAATATAAAAAAATATAAAATAAAATAAGATATTAAATTATCGGGCTTTAACATGCCGCCCACCAAAATTTCATAAATTTTCAATTATTGGTGTCCTCAGAAAGCAAAGGAGATAGGCGGGAGACTGGTCGTAGGAATTCGGTTTTCCCAATCCTTAATTTTACCACTCGAACAATACCATCCTTTCCAGGAAGTGTTTCAATTACCCTTGCAGTTGGCCATTGTAAAGGGGGCACATTGGGATCCCTGAGAAGAACTAATGTTCCCGATAAGAGGGGTGTTGTCGGATCAGTCGATTTAACTCTTTGCTGAAGGTTTTGTAAGTAGTCCAGTCGCCAACGCTTCCAAAAATCCGCAATGCAACGCTGCAAGTGCTGCCACCTAGACAAGCGGTTCCGTGGAATATCCGTGACATTGTGTTCCGGTGAAGCAACAAGAGGAGCTCCTATAAGGAAGTGTCCCGGAGTGAGAGCCTGACAATTTTCCGGGTCAGAGGATAATGGGTGGAGGGGTCGCGAATTGAGAACGGCTTCAATCCTTCAATCTCCAATGGTAGCTAATTCCTCAAAGGTGATTGGCTGAGTACCCAATACTCGTATGAGATGATACTTACACGATTTGATCCCTGCTTCCCACAAACCACCGAAGTGTGGCGCAAAAGGGGGTATAAAGTGCCATTCCACTTCCTTAGCGGTTAAAAAGGTCCTTATTTTTTCCGAGACATCGCGAGAGTTCCACCATTTATAGAGCTCTTTCAAACGATTGGATGCTCCGACAAAGTTGGTACCATTATCAGAAAATATCTTGGTTGGCAACCCTCTACGAGCAACAAATCGATCGAAGCATGCCATGAAAGCATCTGTGCTCAATTGAGTTACTGCTTCAATATGTACCGCTTTGGTGCTAAAGCATACGAAGAGGCATAAATACGCTTTACTTAGAGCAGCTTTACGTCGCAACGATTCTCTGATAAGGAAGGGACCTGCGTAATCAATACCCACGTTGAGGAAGGCTCTACCCTGTTCAAACCACGATGGGGGAAGATCGCCCATGAAGGGGTTGATGTTTTTTACCCTTAAACGATGGCATGTCCCACAGCGGTGCACGCGTGACTTGACGACACTTTTACCGGCTATGATCCAAAATTTATTCCGCAGCAAAGAATGCAATAACTGCGGACCGGCGTGAAGATACACCCGATGAAAGTGATCAATAAGCAAATTAACGAAATGAGATTTTGAGGGTAACAGTATTGGGTGCTTAGCTTCATATGATAAAGGGGCATGTCGTAACCTGCCGCCCACCCTGACCAAACCACCGGGATCAACAAAAGGGTTGAGTGACCTCATCGACTTCATTCGCTCCCCGTCCAATACAGATAGACCTTTTGATGTTTGTACACCTTGTCGAGTTTCCCATAGTGACAATAAACCCGATCTCACTGAGTTACGGTTTGATGCATTGTGTATGAATCGAATGGCATAAGCGAATACTCTTACCATCCTCGAATACGAGGAAAATCGTTCTAAGATTTTATCAAACTCGCATTCCCCCGCATTGATGACCATCATCGTAACCGTTTCTTCTTAACTTAACTTAACTTAACTTCCGCTAACTCCAATGGATCAATTAAGACAGTGTTAGACGAAATAGGCCACTTATTTTTTGGACAACAGAGCCACCTTGGTCCATTCCACCAAGTGGTATGCGAAGGTAGTTCCGAAGGACACGTTCCTCGCGAGGCCACATCAGCGCCGTTATTTTCCGAACTCACGTGATTCCAGGATGATAGCTCAGACAATTCTAATATTTTAGCTACTCGATTAGCCACAAACGATTTTAAGCGTGAATAAGGGAGGTGAGGCCACGATAAAACAGTAGTCGAATCGGAACATAAAACGGTGGACCTTACATTCCAGTGCGACAAGGTGTCCTTAAGTGACTTCAAAGTGTCAACTAATAATACGGCTGCACACAACTCGAGCCGAGGTATCGATAAAAGCTTAAGAGGAGCCAACCGAGTTTTCGCAAAGATCAGATAGGATGAACAACCCTTTGGTAATTCCAGATGCAGATATACGACTGCGGCATAACATAACGCGGACGCATCTGCGAACCCAACAATCGTTACATTCGAGGAACCCTCAACAAAGATGCAACGAGGAATACGGATTTTACTCAAATGTGTTAGATTGTTATAAAATGCTTCCCACTGTTTGCCAATATCGGGGGGTATGGGAGTATTCCATTCGAGTTTCTTTTCCCATAATTTCTGCAAAATCGTCTTTGCTCTAAATACCGCTGGCGCCAAATATCCTAATGGGTCATAAATTCTGGCTATGGTGGACATAATACCTCTCTTTGTCAAAACACATTCTTTGATGACTACCTTATATGACAGACAATCATATTTGGGCTCCCACTGTATGCCTAACAATTTGACTATGGTATCTTCCATGTTAGAAAATGAAATCAAGGACTCCAAGGAATCCGAGGGCACGTCCTCAAGGATTTGTGGACAATTACTGCTCCACTTTTTTAGTTCGAACCCTCCTTTCTTTAATAGATTTATCAGATCCCGCTTCAGTGTTAAAGCTTCGGAAATCGTGTCCATTCCGGTCAAGAGATCGTCAACGTACATGTGTTCTAATAATACACGTGAAGCTTCAGGATAAGGTGTTCCATCGTCCAGCACAAGCTGCTGAATTACGCGCATTGCCAAAAAAGGCGAACAGGATAACCCAAACGGTAACCTGTCAAACTGATACTCTGTCAAGGCATCGGTTGCTCGGAATCGGTAAAAGAAATTTTGAAATTCACGGTCTTTTGTGGCTAGTTTTATCTGCAGATACATTTGGCAGATATCTGCTGATATAGCAATGCGGGGTTTGCGAAAGCTAAGCATGACATCCTTTATATCACGTTGTAACTTGGGTCCGGTGAGTAAATGATCATTTAAGGACCCGTTACTAGATCGAGCAGATGCATCGAACACAATCCTAAGTTTTGTGGATGTGCTGTCTTTCAAAACCGCATGGTGTGGGAGATAGCATTTCCCTGTCCCCTTTGCACGTGCTATATAACCCTTTTCCAAATACTCCTGCATCACCTTGGAATATCCAAGCTGCAGTGTGGGATCTTTCTCAAATTTCTTTTCCAAATTTTTGAATCGATTGAGTGCTCCAAATTTGGAATCACTCAATTCGGGTGGATTTCCTTTGAACGGAAGTTTCACTGTAAAGTGACCGTCTTTGTCTCGGGAGTGAGTAGCCACAAAATGCTCCTCACAATGAACATCCTGCGGATCTAACCTCGCAACGTTCGCGACGTTTTCCACCTCCCAAAATTTAATCATCACTTGTGTGAGCTCTTCACATTCTGAAAAGGGTAGGGCTGTGCTATGGAGGACACTGCTGGGGTAACAAGCTTCGCCAGCTGAATCACCTTTTAAGGAACCCATTAAGAACCAACCGAAAATGGTATCGAGTGCATTAGGAACCCCTTCTTCAAGTTTTATAGTACCCCCGCGTAAAATATCAGCAAATAAATCTGCCCCTAACAGAAAATCAACCGGCCGCGATTGTTGAAAACAAGGGTCAGCTAGGTCTAGAGCACGAAATCTTTGAATAATCCTGCTAGGAACAGGACTTGTGGGCATGTCTCCACAAATTCGCTTAATCACCATCGCCGTAATATTTAGCTCGGGGAGTGACCTTTTTTTAGGCACTATGACACAGGGTGCTTCGAATTTTACATTAGAGATGGTTTGGTTCCCAAAACCGACTAGTCTATGATTACTGCGCGCGAGTGGTAAATTTAACCTGTAGACACATTCTTCCGTTATGAAGGAGCGTTGCGAACCATCTATCTATTAGGATCCGTAAACCATGCCATTGACCTTGATGATCCCGAATCCTAGCAACCGCGGTGCCGAGCAAAACGTCCGTCTGACCTGCGGCAGACACGGATAGTATCGCGCTTTTCGAGGGAGGAGAATCAGCTTGACTGGTGGGTGGACTAGTACGAGCTGGAGTAGGCAGGCGTATTGAATCGGATTTTTGATAATATTGAGGGAAAAAATGTAAAAGAGAATGATGCCTTCTATTACAATGCCGGCAAGATGTTTTAGATTGACACTGATGCGATAAATGCCCCGAAGCCAAGCAATTTAAGCAACGATTTAATTTTTTGATGCGGTCGCAACGTTGTTGTGGGGTGAGATTTTTAAAAACTGAGCAGTCATAAATACGGTGTGATTTCTTACAAATTGAACAATTTGTAGAGTGAACCCCTGATTTAGAGGTCATTAAAACATGTTTTGAGGACTTAGTGTACCCAAAATGTTTATGAAAGTTTTCCGTAGCAGTACTCGATAGAAGGGCCTCGGATTGCAATTTGACCGATCTAAGTTAAATAAAATCTACAAACTCCCTCCAAGTCGGAACTTCAGATTTTGAAGCATGTTCCATTTCGAAACACTCGCGGGTTTTGCTATCTAATAATCTGAGACCTAAAGTGCTTAAAATAAATCCCGAGAGGTCCGCCATCTCCAGTTTTAAGAGAGCAGAAGCGCTCTCTAGTACCACTGCTGAGAAGTGCTCCAGCTGGGATAAATCGCTTTTGGTTATCGGTTTAAAGTTTAAAATTTTGGTAAAGTGAAACGTTGCTTGAATACGTTCACTGTCGTATTTTTTGGTGAGTGCTTCCCATGCTTGTTTATAACCCGCAGGGGACATTGAAATAAACAAAATTGTTTGTAATGCAGAACCTTTTAACGATATTTTTAAATAATGAAATTTTTGAATTCCATCAAGGTCACCCCTATCATGGACTAAGGACCTGAAAGTTTCTTTAAAATTTTGCCAACTGGCGATATCTCCCGAAAATGTAGGGATACTAATTGTAGGCAAGCGTGAGATTGAAGCCGTGTCAATTGGTGAGGTTTTATTTACATCTGAGGTACTCTTATCGGAATCGAAAATTTTCCCATAAGACAAAGCCTCATAATAAGAGGACCGCATATCATTTTTTATCATAGCATATCATCATTAAATTTATCACAAGATACTTCTAGTTTTTTAGCTAAGGATTTAGCCTCATAAAAAACGGCAAACAATTTTTCATATGTAGAGTCAATACGGGAGAGTTGGGCTAAAAATAAAGATTCTCTAGAAGAATCGGTGCGAACACTAAACCCGATTGAAGCAGTATTTTGAATATCATCGGCTAGATCAGCCATTTGTTCTTCTAAATCCTCTAACTTACTTAATTGTTCTTCAGTTGAACTTTGACTCTTAGGTGGCATCTTTCTAAATAACGATAACGAAAAGGATCATAAAAATGGAGGACCAATTAACAAAACAATTAATTTTTTTTTTAATTATTCAGACTGTAACAAAAGATGTAATTAATTACTCGTTAAAAAAAAATCCGTCTCGGAGTTTAACAAAAGATGTAATTAATTAATCGGTAATAAAAAAAATATCCGGCTCGGACAGGACCAAAAGATGTTGGGGAGGGGGGCTTTTCACTTTTGGAAAAAACAGTTCCCAACCCCAATGAATGCTGGTAAAAAATTATCTTACTATTAGAAAAATGCCCAAACATTAATTTTAATGATTGGAAAACCTGTAAAGAATTAATGACATAAAAAACAAAAAAAAAAAACAAGGAAAATTGAAACTGTAAATGAACACCAAAAATTAAAAATATATTTTCTTAAATGAGTGAATATAAATACTTATATACATAAAAACATGTATATGTGTAAACAAGAAATAAACAAATAAAAAAGGTTTCTCCTAATAATAATATTAAAAATCCCCTATTGTGATTACAAAAATAAACCAAATTAAAATATATACAAAAAAAATTTAAATGTCTCTTTTCCTTTTTTTTATATATTGGTTCAAGTTACGTAAGTGTTACTGTGAGTGTTACCATACTTGAGGGTCCCTGGTGCATTGCTTCATCATTCCATGGGCAGGGGTGAGTAATAAAAAAAAACAGCCTGCCGGTGAGTCTTGAAGACGAAGTTGGTGAGATTAGTGCCTAACTGCTTCTTCCAGGGAGGTCTGGCCCAGACTGACCGTTGAACCATAAACACTTAACTTGAACCGTAAACACGCTATTTACTCTACATATTGTTCATTATAAGTTAAATGCGGTTTCTTCACTATAGGAGATGAGAATATAAAAAAAAATAAAATAAAATAAGATATTAAATTATCGGGCTTTAACAAATACATATAAGTAATTCAAAATATTAAGGGATGATAATACTAATATACTAACAGTAACTATCAATAAATACAAGATGATATTTATTTTTTTACTTTATACCTTTATTCACATCTGTCAATTACAATTAGACAATCAGTGAAAGAAAATGTCGCGAAAGCCATGAGGGGGAACAGAACCAAGCCGCACCTCCTGTCTAGATTTTTTAATTTTTTTTATATTAATATGGAAGGTCCCTCATCTAGCTCCTTTTTAGCCTTCTCCGAATGTTGCCGGGAATATTTATTGCAGCCATGTTGGTTATAACTGTATTATGATCTACATGTAGTCTTTTGTGGAATATTTTGTAACAGGTTCGTATTTGTTCGTTAACTGCTGGCAGCAAAGGCCAGTATATAAAGATTTGGAGTTTTTTTAATAGGTGTCTTTTTAGCTGTTCCGTATATCTGCGAAGCTTTTGTCCAAATAGGTTTCAGTAAGTAAGTATAAGTGTTGATTTTTTATAGAAGTTGTAGAGTTGAACCTTTAGAGAGGAGTAAATATAAAAGTCTTAGTCTTTGGGTTGAGCATTTTTCTTTTTTTCTCGATATGTGGGCCCCATTTCATTTTTCAGTCAAACATCAGACCAAAGTGGTGTACAGGGTATGTTTGAGGAATCGGTGTGTTGTCAAGAAAAACTGGTGGGCATGTTTCACGTCGAAGAGTAAATGAAGGATGTTGTGATTTAATTTATACGGTCTTTCCAGATATTATTTTTTATAAAGTAAGTTGGATATTTTTTTCTTGTTATAATTGCTGTGCCGTCTGCATATGTCGCTGTAAGAATGTCAGAGCTAATTGGAATGTCTTGTGTATATATGATGTAGGTTAGTGGAGCAAGCACTGAGCCTCGTTGTACTCCTGCTGACGCCAACTTGATAGAAGAAAGCTCTGAGCCTTGACAGATAGAGAAAGATCTATTAGAACGAAAGGATTGCTAGATAGAATAATAGATCTCTTAGTGTATATTTAGTTTAAAAAATACCTTGGTGCCAGACTCTGTCAAAAGCTCGAGCAATATCCAACATTACTCGTAAAGTTGCGTACAGTTTTTGTTCTAGTGCCGTGCATACGTAGTCAGTAACTGGTGTAATTGGTGTAAAGTCGAATGTTGTGTTCTAAATCCAAATTGATGGTCTGGTATTATGTTTGTTAGTATATCAGAGAATCTTTTGTAAAATAAATGTTCAAAAATTTAGGCACAGAAAGGATGTAAACTGATAGGTCGGTATAATGAGAGAATATTTTTATCTTTGTTTGGTGTGTGAATCATTGTAATATATTCGTATTTCCAATGTACAAGAAAATTTAGTAGTGCGTTGTAAATACTGGTTAAGAACACCAGAACTTTCCTAGGCATATGATGGAGTACTTTAGCAGTGATCGGATCATAGAAAGGTGATTTTTTTTCGGTAAATTTTTTGATTTATTCGGCAACTTGAGCTGGGGCATATGGAAGTGGAGATGTTTTAAGTTGAGGTACATTTAGATTGTGTGTATTTGGTTGTCATGTTCAATATTATTGTAGTCCCTATGTGGTGTAAACACAGTTGATAGACGTTTTGCAAATAGTTCTGATTTTTCTCCATCGATCCAAGAGACACACTTCTTTCGGAGGGGTGCTTGAACTTCACGATGTCCGGTAGGATTTCTAGTGTGCCTTCATTAGCTTCCATCATCAGATGTAAGGTTACTAATGTAATTTGGTCTTTTCAATTTTAATATCCGTCACTTAAATTCTTTAGGATGTAATTTATGATGCACTTCTGAAAAAAAAACAAAGAAACATCTTCAAGTGGAAAACTTTTTATGGAGTGCCAACGTTTCGATCTGCCTTGTAGGTCTTCAGGGCAACCTCACCAGTCAGTAAAACACTACTTGGACGTGTTTTAGTCTTGCGCTTAATTGTATCTCTGATCATCTTCCTCTAATATAACATAAATGTAGAGTAATTCATTGCAGTGCCATTTTAAGAGCACCCGATTACCAATTACATTTTACATTAAAGAAGCTTGATTTCCGCTATATTAAAATGCTCAATATTGAATATTATTAATGCAATGACAATATCACCTGCCTGGTTATCTGAATCAAATTAAAACCAGAAAATATTTATATTTGATTTCGCAGCCAGTTGACATAATTACAACTTATATATGATTCTATAATGTACTTTTCTTGATCAAAATAAAAATTCTTCCTAAATTCTCGAACGGTCTTGCCAGAAACCATGATGCTCTGGTGGTTACATTATGTATTTTTGTATTTATATTCAACTTTACGTTTTTTCTTTACTCACTATATCTTTTTTTTTTGGCGATTGTTCAACCTCAATAGATGTTAGATATTGCTTGTTGTTGTTTTTTTTATCCCCCGAAAGAATCGGCATTAGCAGACGGCAGTGGAAGCAGTTAGGGACTAATTTGAAAGAGTAAATTTGAGGGATGGCTGCGGTTGGGAACACGACACAGAAATAAATCAGAGATGTGGAGGGGGCGATAATTATGGAGGATGGTCGGTGGGACTATCTATCTCGCACCTGCCAATAGTTCCATATATCACAGAGCTTCTTCCCCTAGAATATTTTTAAAAAGCACGAACACACCTCTATCCATCTTGCTGGGGATCCATCAACTCAACCTCACTGTTTCAAATCTGATCCAAGTGGTCGCTAGTCATGTTTACCCACTTTTAGCTCCGGTCACTATTTTGTCCTCTATGTTAGAGAATGATTTTAGAGATTTAAGAATCATATAAGCAAAAAGTAGAAGTATTTATAAAATTTCCTCTCTTTAATAGCCATAATTTCATTAAATATTTTTTTTATTTAAAAAATAAATATCGTATGAATAAATTCATTAAAATTCACATTACTTGTTGTCCTTGAACGAGGCAGCTTGTATTATTTAGCCAATAAGTGATTCGTATTATCTTAAATAGAAAATGTGAAATTAAAAATAATTTTATCTCCTACACATGACACTTACTATAACTAGTTCTGGATCCCATTGCTTGGTTTGTTTCCATAACGATTCAAATTCTGATTAGTTGATATGTTTGAGATTTCGTAAATTCTAAAAGTAATCAATTCAAAAATTATGTTTTGGAATTAAGAAAATTCTATCTGCTATGTTTCTTCGACCCAGCCTTCAATTTTTCAAGGAATTCTTTTTATTAATATGATCATGTTACGAAAAAATCAGATTCGAAAATTTGTTTTTTTTCTATTCTTCCCCCAAAACTAAGACAATTACTATTCCAGTAAAATGGTAATATATATATCCTATAAAGATAACAAATAAGACTATATATTTGAAATTGCGTGACGTTTAAAAAAATATCTAGCAACAAACGCATAAATTTCAATTTAATAAATAGCATTATTTACTTTAAGATCATTATTTACTCCTCAATTCAAAAAAGATTCTTATATTTTAAAGGAAATAATCCTATGTATGCCTATAATTAAATAATTAGTTGAATAAACGTTTTTAATATAAATAATCAATACATTTACTTGATGTATATATTTCGTACAGTTGTAAATTTCAATAAATGTATATAAAATATAAATAAATGATAAATTATAAATGCTAGGGAAATAAATATTATCATATTTATTTAGAATATCAATATATATAGGATGAAAGTTTTGCATTATTAGTCGTTGTAGTTTTGAGCCAATAAATAAAAATAAACCATTGGATGACCGTCATTATCACCCTGTGAACTAAATAAACATTCCATAGCTGACATAAATGTTTATTTTTATCTATTTGGTTAAGAAGTTATAGAATCATGCATTTTTGACGCCCTTGAACGTTTTTTTTTCTGTTTTAAATCAAATCAATTAAAATTAACTTCAATGTGGTCGCCATTAGAACGCATTAAACAAAATTAATCAATGTTAAAAAATCATCCATATATATATATATATATATATATATATATATATATATATATATATATATATATATATATTTTATACCATATTTAGTTATTAAATTTAAAAATAATATAAAATTCATTTTATGATACAGTCATTTATAGTAGAAGAATGAGGGCGTCAATATTTGTTTTACTCTCAATATCTTTAAAAATACTTTCGAGTTACGTTTGTTTTCATAAACCATTTATTCAACTCAAATTAGAGAAAAAAAGTTATCGTCAAATATAAGTTTATTGAACTATTATTACAACGTGTTCTTTCATTTATTGTATAAAAATTGTTTTAACCCCTAACCGGCGCACAGTGGGACGAATGGCCCAAATTTCCAGACATGCACTAAAAATTGAAACTATTTTATTGCAATCTCCGACCACTTTGCACCATCTTCTAACATCTTAGGAATAAGAAAATGTAGAAATTTTTCAGGAATACGTAGTGAAGAAGCTTCTTTTTTTTTATAAAAAGGTAATGAAAATTGACATAAAAATACACGAAATCGTATTTAGTGATTATGATTGTTCCTGTAACTTATTAAATTTTACTGACGATTATACCTCATAATCTCAAATAAAAAATTACTTTCTATTTCGTACTAGTCTATTCAAACTAAAAAAAAAATATTAGTGATGGTTTTATCATTAGAAAGAATTAGGATTTTATAAAACAATGACATGTGGAGTAACTTTCAGGGTGTTTCGTGTACATTATTGCGTGTTGAAGAAAACTTCGAAATTTGTCCAAAAAATTGACTTCATAGACTTTTACCTTAGGTATTAAATGAGATCAATACGTTCCATTATTTTCCAAATATAGCCGAATGAACCCTTGGTTAAGCATAGTTTATATATTTCTAATGTTGTAATTCGGCCTAATTAAACCATCAACCTTTATTTTTATTTGTACCTTTCCCAGTTATGAAAAGCAAAACAATATTTGTAATTTATAGTTGAGAATTGTATTTTGTTAATTTCAAAATGTTTAGTCTTAGTTATTTTCTTTTCTTAAGTTGTTCCACATTGCAGTAATGGTAATAGGCGCACTGCAATAGGTGCATATATTTCTACGCGTTCTCATGCATATATTTCTCGATATAACGCATATCTAGATAAATATTTATACAAACTATTTTTATAATAATACACAAAATATTTTTAGAATAATTCTAAAATAATTCAACTTTAATTTAAAATAATTGAGTTAAGATTTAAGCAATAATTATCAAATGAATTTATACGCTAATTGATGAATAGAATAAATTAAGGTTAGAGAAAAAAAATTGAATAAAAAAATATATAAATGAATAAAAAAGAGAAAAAATAAAAGAAAAAAAAGTATATATTATTAGGAGTAGGTAAAATTATACAGGCAGTTTATTCGTTGCGCTCCATGATCTCAACGTGATCCACAAATAGTCTTAGTTAATGTATAGTCGTTTGTTGTTAACAAATAACAACAATAGCCATAAAAACATATAGGCAGCAATTGACCCATCAGTCTGTATCCAGATACATGTTTTGATAGCTTGAAGCCATAGTCAACTTTTTTTTTTTTTTATTCATCGCTTATTTAATTTTCGCGGGATGTCGGGGTTAATTAATTATATCAGGTTAGATTTTTTTTGTTTTTTTCATTTAAATGTTGACAAACCCTGATTTCTTAAATATTTAATTGTCCGATCGACGAAAAAGGAAACACACACCAGGCAAAAGGCAACAGACAACACGTATAACTCACGTAACGTTAAACTGATTATTTTGCAGATTCTTTAAATTCGATAATATGCCCTATCGATAAATAGAAATCATAGAAAAAAATATCCCTCGAATCAGAACACGAACAAACGAAAATTGGAATTTTTGGACACACTATTGGTCAACAGAGCAAAATCTTGAAATGATACGCAAAAACACACTTCAGATTCGAATTCTACACCCTTGAAAACATACCCATGGTTTACCCATAGAAAACATAGTTTAAAAATTTTCCTCACGTATATTTTTATTTCAAAATGCATTGAAATCCTAAGATTGATCAATAATCTAAAATTAATATCAGGTTTTAGTTAAAAAAAACAAAAAAACTTCCCATACCTGTACTTTTTTAAAATGGACTTATTTGAAATTTATTGCCTAAAAATTAAAATAATAATAGAAATAGATCATTTTAGAACGTCTTATTTATATAATATAGGTGAGGATAATTTTCAAACTGAAAACTGATATTATTTTCAAATTTCTCATCTCAAAAAACATGTATAAACTAAATTCTGTCGAAATCAAAAATAATTATTTTTACCTTTAAAATTTTGTATGATTTTTGAAGATTTCAAGATGCTGTCGATTTCTGAAAAATGTAAATAATTTGCGCTATCTCACACATTTCGCCAAAGATTATTACCAAATTTTAAGGTCATCTAGAAGAAGTAAAACTGCATAGTTTAGCCCTTATCCGGAGTTCGCAGAATTCCCCCTTATTGAAATATCTGAAGTTATAGCTGACCTCGGATTTTTTCATTCCCATCAGTTTTTGTCCACTAAAATCTGGAGTAATCCCAATGTTATAAGAATGGATAAAAAGCAGAATGTATGCTGATTCTAGTGATGCTATTAATATTGTAATCGGTTGAACACACCAGTTGTTATGGCCATTAGGAATTGTTGATGAAATCTCAAGTTCAAAATTTTCACCTCCTCGAAAGGGGTAAAAAATCAATATTTTTTGATTTTGATTAAATTTCACATATGAGGGTTTTAGGGTGTGTTAAATCGAAATTTGAGGTCAGTTGTTCGTGAAAAAACAATTTCACTGATTCACAGTGGATTTCCTTCGAATTTTGTCAATTTTGTAGAGTTTTTGAGCAACCTAAAACCAGGTAGTGTCTTGAGCATAGCGGAAGTATTTTTATATCTAATAAAATACACAACTGCAATTAAACGTGAAAGAATCATTTCTCTATCTTGACTGAGAGCTGAGAAAAAAAATAAAACGTGATTTTCATTTTTTTTTTTTTTTTTCTCGGCTCCTAATGCCCATTGGCGGCTATAACTCAAGTTTTGCACTATTATGGGTCCTTACTACACACACACGAATCGGCATTCAAATCTGTGAGTTACAACTGCAAACGTCCCCTTGTGAGTGTTACAATATTTATTTTCGTCAGAAAAATTATTATTCTGAGTTTTATATCTTGACTGCTTTACTTCGTTATTCAGTTGGTTGCAAATAAAATATTTTGTGTCTATAAATGCATTTGATTATTTTAACATCGAAAAAACATTATTTTAAGGAAATAAAAAAAAAAGTACTTTAATTTTGGAGTCCTAGGGACTCCGCGACGCACTGAGTGTTAAAGTTTTTGGCCACTTCGGTTAAGGGTTAAATATAAACAATAAATATGGTATAATAAAAAAAAATACTAACTGTATTATATAGACCAATATTACACGCACACGAAAAATCATAGATAAATATATCTTTCTTCTGTAATAAAAAAACATTGCGATTGAAAACGTTGCGATATACATTCGGGGTGAAACAAACATTCGGATCGAGTTGTTATGTGGAGGACAGCGTTCAATAGATGTCCAATTAGCACTCATCTAGTTCACAGATGAACTGTAAACGCAAAGCTGCGATGGAATTTCCAAATGCAAACTCGAGTTGATGGAAACTGTACTACGTGGCAATAAACTCATATTTATTTATGGAATAATAATAACCACTTTATTTGTTAAAGAAAAAGATCTTGTACAAATATTTCAAAATATAAACAATTTAGTACATACTTCTTATGAGTAGCTGACCACACATCTTAGTAAAGTTTGCATTGTGAACAAAATAAAATATTACTCCTACTATATACATACTCGTACTACACATTATTAGATTCTGGTATAAATGCATAGTTTTCATAATTAAAAATTAATAATTAGTTTACTTATATACATATAAATACATGAACAAAGATTAAATAAATAGAAATACTGATATATCATATCCATAAAGCAAATATTACTGAAATAATAACATCAGAGCAAGTAACTAGTTAATTAGTAATTTCGGGAACAGTGTATATCTTAGCAACTGATAATAAAACTAAGTAAATATAATTTTCTTTTTCAATACTGTCTACATTGAGAATGTTCTTTATATTTGCATAAGGAGGTGAATCAGTTATATATTATATTATACACCTATATACGGTGTATGACGGGCACAGGAGAAGAAGATGACGTAGGCTATTAGATATATGTTGCTTACAGGCACTGCAGATTTCTTTATCTTGAATAGTGTAGGATGTATTTTTTAAATATATATATATATATATATATATATATATATATATATATATATATATATATATATCTCGCTTCGGCGGTACATATACTATTTATTTATGGAATATATCACTGTTATTCGATGATTTCATTAGCATAGCAATATTAGTTACTACATGAAGAAACAATTTTGTCTTCTTCAACGTTTAACATTAAACCTTTACGGCTATTGTTAAAAACTCTCCCTGCCTTAACCATCAACTCAATAAACCGATGTATGAATTAATTTGCTGCTATTGAATTATTATTCTTATTAGGTATTCAATCATTTTCTCTCCAATAATTCAAAATTATGGTAACGCGATTCGAACGAGATAGGTGTACGACTTGTCACAGGCCAGGATTCATCGGTGATCAATTTTAAATACACTCCAGCTTTCGCTTCGTCGGATACTCTCTAAACATTTTTAAAAATTCATAGGATTTTCGATGGATCAGTGCGGAAGTTTAATTTAAAAACTTTTATCTCAAGCGTTGTTTAATGGAAAAAAATTGATAAACTGATTTAAAAATCCTGTATAAAATAGATTGATTTTATAACAGTATTTTGATAAAAGAGTACATTAAGTAATTAAAATGAGAATTAAAAATGTTATATACAAAAGACATTAATATATACAATCATTTTTAACAGAAAATATACAAGTTTTGATATCTCTATTTTACTAAATACTATAGGCGGATCTCCTTTAAATCAGCATCAATGTTTATTGAAATGTACGCATTAATATAAGTAATATTTTGTTTCTATTGTGACAGGCCTATTGCTTTGTCAACCATGCTGATGATATACATATTTATATATACGCGGGCTTACTCATGCAAAAACGTATCTTTTTTTGTCCTCCTATTCTAATTTTTTTCATGAGCTAATACTTCGATACTTCATTCTCAGAAAGCTTGATCTTTCATTGTTACTGAAGTAATCCAAGTTCAAGTAAAGTGAACACATTCCCATCGAAAAACTGTTTCTTTACCATCATACTAAAGGAGATGCATAAAGTAGAGGTTGAAAACATTCGACAAATCAAAGCTAAGTTTTGGAGGAGTTGGTATTGTAACCAACCGCGCTAGGACAGACTACAAATCAGAGCAGACTGGATAATTGGGAGGGAGGCGGGAGGGAGCTGGGAGGGATAACTTTTATAACTGGGACGGTTCCTATAAATCGCCAGGTTTGAGTGCTACCCCTGCATCTGTGCCTCCTGACTTAGGACCCAGCTAATTCCACACTGTCTAATCATTGTTGCCAACTGTCGCCTTAGTTCTCGCTCGTATTTATATTGCAGCTTTTATTAAAACTTCTTGTCATAGCCTCTGTAAAAAGGAGATTCACACTAATTGAACTCTGAGGCCTAAAATTACTTATCTAAAGTCTCCGTCCTCTTCCTGTTTACTATTTTATTTACATATAAAACCTTAACATCGTCTGTAAAATGTTTTTACAAAATAATGTTACTTTTATGATGTTACGAAATGTTGTTTAAATTCCATAACTTAACTTTATTGTTTCCTCACTAACATCAGTGGGGATAACCTCCAGTCTTTTTACGACTCACTGAACGTACCTCACTTAGCTACCCAGAAGATTACCCTCTCACTTATCAAAGTTTCTCTTTCTATCGTATTTTCGATCAATGTCCCTTTGCTTACATTACATTTTTTCCGATTGCTTGAACAGCTCACGGGTGATCTCTTAGCTAGTCCGCTTCCTACCCATAGCTGAGACTGATCCCACTAACTTACAAAATAAATTTAAAATTTACAAGATCCAGACAGGATTGATCAAAATTCAAAATTTCTTGTTTGTTTTTAGGAACTTCGCTTATTTATATTCTCAGGCCAGAGCAAGTAGAACGCTTTGTTCAACAAGTTTCTAGTCAAATGAAATAAATATCGACTAGCCCAGCTGGGAATCGAACATGTGGCTTTTTGTACAAAGTGCTCTGAGACTCTTGCCCCAACGCGCTCTGCCATCACAATAACCTAAAATCTCATTCTCATTGAAATAAATCTATTAATTCCTGTAGTAAAGTTCCCTTTAAAAATGTTTTTTTATTCTAGCTGTATAAATCCACAACATATGACTTATTATTATTATGAATTATCAATCAAGTTATCATTGGCAAAATATCATGAGCAATAATTCACTATTATATTGAAATATTTCATGATTAATTTCATTAAAACCTAATGTAATTAGGTGAATATACTAATTTTTTAATTACAGCAAGTAATTAAATAATTTTGAAAATTAATCAAGTTTAAGTTAAATAGGCATTGCAATAATATTATTATGTAACTGGGTCATTCTTTCATTTCGTCGGAATTTCGACATTATGATCCCATCAGAAAAAAATTATGTTAAAAAAAAAGTTTTTCTTCATAAACATCTTGATAAAAGTCTACTAATGTTGCTAGTGAAAAATTCCTTCATAGAGTATAGTCTATCTGCACATTTTTGATCATGATGGAAATTATGCGAGTATGAGAAACTGATAGGGTGTGAGATAAATAATTGTTAATGAGTATGATATCAACTAGTCGATTAAGAGATATTAGTTAACATTTACACATAAAACTTGGAAGAAAAAAATTAAAATGGTAAGACATTATATTATACATTTAAACTTTGAAATCAAACACTAGATTAATATAAATATAAATATTATATAAATAGCGAAAATATACATAAAAAGTCCTATTTCAGTCACAGTTTTTCCTATTGTAATTTATTTCTTTCACTTTAGGTGTGTTGGAAATAGAAATGAGGGAAATAGAATTTTGAGCTTGATTAAAGATTAACACCACCACACTCCTTTAAAAAAACAAATGGAACTCTGAAGTACATGGGAAACATATAGTTCAATGCTAAGAAAACATTGTTACCATCTTTGAAAAATCACTATGTGTGTGAAATAGAATTATGAATTACACGGTTCAAACACTTGATTCGACACAAACTTGGTACAACTAACAAAGGGAATTTGTTGTGAGTTAGGTTACCCTCAGTTTAGCGGGAAGCTATTGTAAAGTTGCCAGCCTGAAATATGATGGAATGAATCTTGTTGGTTATGCTTTGGCGAGCATTTGCAAAAAATGTGAGGAAAATAGATTGACCCTATGGGACACAGGCATTAGAAGTCATTCTTATTTTGTAAGCAATTATATTCAATTTCAATTCTAAAATTCAGCATATTGCAACTTACCTGAGGTACTGCAAAAAAAAAGTAAGTTAATAATTGCTAAAATGGAGAACTTATTCACATTTAATGTTACCAACTCATTTTATGGGACATGTGAGGGAAATAGAATTTGACGTTTTTAATTCAAATTTAACCATGAAAACAAATCAATAACCCTGCAAAAACTACTTTACGCTTAAGAGATAAGTACCTAGCACCTATTTGTTACAGTTGGGTTGCAAGAAATTTCATGTTTAAACCACAATTGCCTCGGGACACAAACTCGTATGAAATGGGAAAATGACCTAACTGTTTCTAAAATCGGATTTATTTATTTTATTTTTTTTCATGAAGATTCATAATTGTTAGTTAATCTAGGATTGAAATGTACTAACGATCTAAGTTACGTGAAAATTACTATTTCATTTAAGGCATTTATGTCTGAGCGAGCTGGAACAGTATGAGTAAACATTTCAGTCTTAAGGTAATATGTACCAACATCAGAAGGAAAAGGATTGGCTTTAATTCCATAGCGTGCTAAAGTTGTTAATCGTTTTCCTTATAGAGCATGTTGATAACCTAGAGTATGTTACATCCTACATCATACACAAATTGAAATACATCAGAGCGTTAAACACATTAACTGTATTATATTTATTTAAAATATATATATATATATATATATATATATATATATATATACATATATATATATTTAATTCAGGTCCCTGATCTCTGAACGAATGATAGAATCTACTTGAGAACTGATAGAGACGACCTCCTTCATAGCCTTTCTAATTCTTCCGATTAGAAGGCTTTGTTCCATTGTACGTTTTTGACATTTATTCTTCTCGACCCTACTTCAGTTTTATTGTTATATAGAGATTTGCTCTCTTCGTTACATTTAAACAGACCAAAACTACTTCAATATTTCAAAAATACAAAAATTATATATGTATAATTTTGCGAAATTTTAAGAAGAAATTTGCAACTTGGATTTCTTATGAATCAATGAATGAATGAGAAATATCTTATGAACGGTAGTTACGTATTGTTACACTTACAATAAAAACTATTTATTTTTTAATAACATTTGCCACTAGGTCCAACCTTTTAGGGACTATATTGATTTGAATGAATGAAGTCAGGTTTTGCCTGAGGTGTAGGGACTTTTTTGGCACTCTCTACCTCTGTTGGTGCTCCTCGAATCAAAAAGTTACCGACAGTTTCCTTATCAGAAATTTAATGGAGAATACTTTTTGTTTTATAAAATATGTCGCTACCACCTACCATTCAGAAGCCATATTAAATTGAATGCAAAAAGTTAGTTTTGAAGCCCTTATCCTCTCTGAACTCTGTTTATTTCGAATAATCATTGATTGTTAATTGAATTTAATTATAAGCTTACTTAGGCATATCCATGATCTATTTTTTACCTAGTCAGAGATAAATTGTGTTGTTGTTAATTATAAAAAAGATTCTACTTTTGAAAATTAATAAACATTGTTCATTCTTGTCCAGAAATCTTAACCTTAATCATAATTATTTAAGAACGGAAGAGCTACTTTTAGGATTATATTATACCATATATCGCCCAGGCACTAAGGTGACAATGAAGTTGTGTCAAGGTTAAAATTTATAAATTCAGATTGAAATAGAGTTACAATGGTTTTGATATATAAAATAACACATTTTAAATATAAGTCTGTAGGTTCTCTTATATATGATGTTTATATCATATTATTGATTTTTAGTCATCATTTATGAGGTTTGAGGAATAAGCCATAGTGAAATGAGAAATCATAATTGACGACTCCACAAATACAATTTTGAATAACGTTATGTGTCATTCACTTTATCTTTTTATTAATCATGCAGAAACAACCTCAATTTCAATGATAAAAAAAGAAGTCTCAAGCTTCAGGGGTCGAAGACTTTTTACCAATTTTCTTGAATGTGAACGACAAAGTTGGTGAAAAGTGCCTTCATTTAGCAAATACACTTGATTACCTCTTGGAGGTTCTCCTTCAAAGAATTTCTGCCGAACGAAATTACTTGTGGGTAATATTATCCTCGACTGAGACAGGTTTCCTTCCCCCTCAATGCCTCCGAATATCCGAAAAGACCATTTCCAAGATTATACCTACAATAACATATTTTATTATAATAAATGTACTGAAAAATTATTGCATCAATAAACTTCCTAAGAATGTGTCATAAGTTGATTAATCGTTATTATGAAGCAAATAACGCTTAATAATAGTTGTATTACAGATAAATATTTACGTGTACATTTTTTTTTTTTTTTTCATTATTGCTGCAATAAAAAAAAAAAAAAAAAAAGGCCATTATGAAATAAAAAGTTGTTCATACGAGTGAACAATTAAGTTAATTACATTAAAAAAGTATATCATTTAGTAAAATATTATAATTTATTAATGTAATGATAATATCAACATACACAGACGATACTGCAATTCTGACAAGACATTCAGGCATCAATCAGGCTTTACCGACTCTCCAGCACTGCTTACAATTTCAAGACTGGTTAAAAAAAAAAAAGAAAAAAAAAAGGAAAATTAAACTCAGTAACGATAAAGCACATCCCATCAACTCCGCGCTTCAATATCATACCATCCCCCTTCTCCCCAATTTGCATTAACAACATTCTAATTAAGCAGACTAACATTGTTCAATATTTAGGATTAATTTTTGACAGAAGAATGACACGTGAAACAGAGGCGCCTAAGCCTTCTTTAGATCATAAGCATGATCATATTGCTATGTATCAAACCTATAGGGTTTAATTTAACAAGCATAATATTCGCTTGTTGCCAAAATGGTAGCCCCTTGACAGCCTCTCACGGGAGGTCCGGCAATTCACACCCTTTGTTGGGTCATACAAAAAAGGACCATTTCTCTCCCTGCCTATCCCTTATTGTCTCATATTTGGGGTAAACATTATATTTCAAATTTTCTAAAATTCAAAAAACTGGGAAGTCGGTTGCAGTCCCAAGTACAGGGTGTAGAGCCTATTCTTCAAAAAAGGCCGGAGGAGTATTTTCGAGGTCTTTTGTCCTGCCTTGTTTCTCCAGGGCTGGTTCCTTGAGGTCTTCGGAGCTTGACCCTGGAGCTCCCGCCTTACCACGATGTAACCCACCGATGAGTTCCACTTCCGCCGATGACTATGATGATAACGTAATAGGTTGGTTCGAGCAGAAATAGGATAGATTTAATATTAAGGTAAGCGAGCTTAACTGTAACTTTGAGTAAAAATAATCACACTGACAAGAGTGCCAGATAAGAAAAAGTGAGAACAAAACTAAATGCTGATAATATCTCTATACAGCAGGAGACTGATGTACTATCTTTAAGATTTTGATAAATCCCCTTTCAGGATTTCCAGGTCACATGTGTTCCCGCAGTGTAGTAACCTAATTTATTATCGCTTAAAAATTTAAAGCAGGGCAATTGCGTTATGGAGATTGAAATGTGAACTTCTAGGATTGAAAAAGGAATGAACTTTTAAGATCCTATTCGTTTGTTCTTCCATCATTGACCAAAAAAGGAGCCGCAACGCTAGAGTAGGTACATGACCAAAATACCAACAAGCGTTCTTTCCTTTATTACTGGAAAAGATGAAAGGCTTCAGCGAACTACAACCTAAACGCTACTCACAACACTCATTTGTGGAAATTGTGAGCTAGGAAGGCCTGGGATAAGAGGTGGCAAAGCAACTTGTAGATTAAAGGGAGAAGGACCATTGTTTCAACAACTCTAAGAACATTCGGAACTCGGTGTTGAGAAATTTTGCCATCTCATTCAAGCAAACTCCCTCAATGACAAACTTTTTTCTCTCATTCATTTCACAACGCCTTTCAAGTAAAACAAAGACACTTGGTCTATAGGTTGCAATGGTCTAAAGAGCGATGAAAACATTAAAGAGAGAAAAATAAAAATAAAAATTATTAATAATTAGGCTTTGTTACTGCTCTCGTTATAATTATTATTTTTGATTATCGTGATTGTATTGAACCTCGATGATTGATATAGTAAATCAATCATGCTAAGGTAAAGTAATAACTGTTGAATAATTTTAAAACGTATCTCAATATTAGGTAATATTAGAGACACAGTTCCAACTGTTTAGCAGTTAATATGGAATCGTATGATAGGCAGTTGAACATCTGAAGTAGATATAGTTATTAATTTTCAATCATATTGAAGCTGGATGACATATTCAAGGCCTCAATACTTTTTATTAACTCCTTGTTGGGGCTAACCGTCCTTATGCACTTGAACTAGAGCAGGAGGACGGGATATTCTACAGTTCACCAACCTATTGTAGCCAGAATGGGAAAGTTAAAATCCATTATGTGGATTCGCAACAAAATATATTTTAACCCACTCAGGTACGATTCGAACACACGACTTTCTCTACCGGGCGCACTAAGATCCTTGCCCTAACTGCCGGGCCATCTAGTCAACACAACATACACATAAATTATAGTAAAAAAGTACAAAAGGTATAAATGTGGTTTTTATAGGTTACGTTTGAATCGTAGAATTCCAAATCCAGCCAAGTCGATTTTTGAAAAATTTTCACAGCTGATCGATAAAGGTAAAGGTCTGACTAGTTTTAGAAGAGTGGCCTTATTTTTTGTACTAATACTTTTTCCTAAAGATAGTCTAGTAAAAAAAAACAAAACATTTATAATCATAAAAATAAAAAATCTGGAAGTTTGACTACAGTATAAGGAATAAACTACAATCATTAAAAAACAAATGATGTAGTTGAACTACGATTTCCTAACAATGATGACTAAATCTTCTTATAACAAAAACAAATATATAAATTTTATTTCAAATCCGATGTTTTTATTCTCCAATAACGACATCTTGTTGTAAAAAAGTAAATATAAAAATACTCGAAATTTAACAGCACACGTTCAGAAATAAATGTTTCTAAAACCTCCAAGAACTAGTTCCAAGATGACTTTCCGGATCGCCCGTCGTCGATTTTGGTCAAAGGTTTAGTGGTGATTCTACACCGAAATAATCGATAAACGTTTTTCCTTTTCGTTCAATGCACTTTAGGAACTGAAACAGTACAATAAAAAGTTCATGAAACTCTTTTTTTGTATGATTTTGCTTCATATTTAGAGTTTGAAAAATAATAATTATTTCCATTTTCACTCTTTAACTAAAATGGTTTTAATTTTAGAGTACTTCAAGTGGAAACAAATAAAAAATTGGGGGTCACCTGTGGTGTAGTGGTTAGCATAGCAACCTACTAAACCCAAGATCGCGGGTTCGCTGCCCGGCAGATGACCTTAGGATTTTTTAAAGGGAGTAAAAAATCCTTAGCTATGCCGTCCGTCGATTAGCCATAGCAGCATAAAGTGACGTTAAACGAAATAAACAACAAATTAAATATTAGAAATTACCAGATGTCAAAAACAATGAAGTTGCTATTTACTCAAAATGAATAAACCAATAGTAATTGCAATTACTATGTAAGAAATGGTGTAGCACTGATGGATATAATGGCCCTTTGAGGAAATTTCTTTAGGAAATTGTCCTTAAGGTCGTTTTCTCCTTCTCATTAGCCTACAGTATTTTCAGGAACTCTCTCAATTAAGATCGCTATCAAGCTATAAATTATAAAACTCAGATATTATATTTGTTTTATTAAATTTGTATGAAATACCTCCTACTCTTTATCTACTACGGTTATTAATAATATATTTTTATATTATAATTTAGGTCCCGTAAAGAAAGAAAGCAGTAACATGTTTCATTTTCATAAAAACCGTCATTAATTAAATACAGATTCGTTGTGGAAACGAAAAAAATAAATAGTTTGTCGTATTTTTAAGATGTTCTCTAAGCTTCCTTATCAAATCAAAAATGTCTGAGAAACATAATCTTCACGTAAAGTTTTGGACTCTGTTAGTAAAGACGAATTTATATTTTATTATATTTACTTCAGCTTTTTTAACAATCGTAAAATTCATAATTTATACTTAATTATAAAATTACATTTATGTAAAGAACATTTATTAAATATCTAATTGATATTACAATCATCAGTTATGCCCGCTTTAGGTGGCAATTGAAGGTCTCAAAATAATTGCTGTCACAGTGGATATCAGCAAAAGTTGCATTTGATTGTTTCTAATCCAGCTGTTGATGAAGTCCATGAGTTTTTTTTTTAATCCGTATATTTACCCGTTTGTAACTGCTGACTATTCAGGACCCTGGTTTGTTTTGAATTATCCTTACAACACCACAACTGACTCATTACCACATAAAGCGTTTCTTCAACTTCCCTTTACCTTGCACAAGAGTCTTCCAAGCTCTAATTTGAATATGTCCCTCAAAAAGGTTTAGTTTTCGGTCCATGGTCTCAATCGGCAATCATTGCGATTGCTTTAATGGTGATTCGTAGAAGCAGTACTGTAAATTAATCAGCGAATTTCATCTAACCTTATGTAACTGGATTAATTTTTGTCTCAATTTGAAAAAAAAAAAAACTAATATTTTGCTTATAAAAGCTGTGAAAGAAAAAATACTCCATAGTACCTTAACAGTTGTTTTTTAATTGCCCTAAATGCAGTACAGTAGTGAAGCTGACCTTGAACTTGTTATTGATTTTGCTGGTTTTTGTTTTTTCATAAGATAGATTAGTTCCTATTTTTATTTATTTTTTTAATAGAATCATTTATGTGTCTGCTTATGTTTTCTTGATCATTTCGAAATTTAATGGTCATATCATGTGTAATAAGTAGAGACCGGATTTCTGTGTTATTGCACATTTAGTTCGCTTTGGTTTAGCGCTCTCTAACCCAAGTAGTTATCTCATTCATGACCTAAGGATACTTATTCTTAAATTTTATTTTGCACGAAATTGCAGAAATTTGACTTTTTGAGCTTAATTGCACGAATTCGGGTTTTACTGCACGAAATTGCACAATTGAACCAAATTCATCTAATTTTTTTCACTTAACCATTTATTTTTTGAAAATTTTACTTACGATTATTAGGCAACATTTATAGCAATTATTTATATTAAATAGGTCGCTTAATATAAATCAAATGTATTTGCGACCTAATACGTACTTTTAAATGATCGTATTGAATTGGGAGCTTTAAGGATTCAGGCAAACAATGAGGACTGACATACTTCCTAGAACTAAGACGTTTCCTCAGAAAAGTTTACTCCCCGCATCCCATTTCATTCCCCACTTCTGATTTAGCACAAAGGGCTAGTTGTTGACAAGATTTTAAACTATCAACTTTGAAAATGCCAAAAACGTCCGCGAGTGTTTCTACAAACTTGAAACAATGGAAAAATGAATATCCAGAGCTGACATTTGTTTTAAACTCTCGAAGAAAACTTAAAACGAATTGAAAATGAAAAAGGAAGATGCTTGTTTTCGAAATTCGAGCAAATCCTTGAGAAAAAACTACGGCTACATTCGTTGAAAAAAATTTAATAATTGTAGGAAAGGAAATAGAAGCTGATAATCTGGATCCATCCACAATCGCATGCTACAAAAATTGTCCTGTTACGTCCATAGATGTAGAACGCTCCTTTTCTTTGCTAAAGAACATTTTATTAAGTGACAGGCAGCATAATTTTACTGAGAAATATTTTGAAATTTATAATGTCGTACATTTTCACGAAACTTTTAAAAACTAATTTATTTTTCAAGAACATTTAATTATATTTTGATTCCACGTAAAAGGAAACTTTAATAAAGATATTTTATATTTCTTTTAATTAACAATTTTTTTATTTCCTTTTTTCCCCAAATTTTAAAGTATTTCAGATTGAATTAACTCTAAAACGAAACGTTTGTCGAAATGTCCTTAAGTTTATTCAGGGCTGGTTAAGTTTTGCATATTTGTGTAAATAAATGGATTGCTGCATGTATTAAGTTTTTAGATTCACGTTTTGAGTTTTTTACTGCATGATTTTGCATATTTTGAGTTTTTTACTGCACGATTTTGCACGTTTCGAGTTTTTTACTGCACATTTTTTGATTTTTTACTGCACAAAACTCCGGTCTCTAGTAATAAGCATTGCTGGTTAAGCTAAATATCTCAGAAACCAGTTTCTCTCAGCCATTGGCTTTTAAAAAGAAGTTCTGAACAGTGCCCTATTTGTCATTTTTTGACAATTAATTCATCCAATCATAATTTTAGGCAAGGGCAGTTAAATTCTGACACTACTTTATCTTCTCCGCTTTATGGGTAATTTAGATCATTTTCTTCTAGACTTTTAAAACCACTTTTCTGGTTAAATTCTTAAGTGAAGGAATCTATCTCGGTCACTGCAACAGTTCCATTTTGAAGAAACTTGGGTTGAGGAGTCGATTAGAAATTAAATTATAGGAGTAACAAGTTAGTGATGATGCTCTCTAAGTTTTTTGATCTAGAAAAAGAAAGGCTATTAACATATACTATGTAGGTTTACGTCGTGTTGCCTCCTCAGAGTCTTGTCTTACTGGTCGGTGCAGCTCTGTCCATTCAGACAAATGGGTAAGAATATGATAATCCTTTCTTTCTCTTTAAGGTTGCCATTGGATCATACAGTTTGGGTCTATGTACCAGGAATTTCCGGTTTCTTGGTCCGTTCGGTGCTACGTAGTTATTCAACGTGGTCTTGTGTTGTGAGGTATGACACGAATACAATTATCCCGGGTTAAAATTTTGTAAGCACTTCTTCATATTACGATCATATGACATTTTAACAAAGGCGTAACCGTCCTCTCTCACACCATACATTGCTAAAATCTAACCTATTTGTTCAGACGATGCACTTAATTATCTGAAACCCTTCTGACGAATTTTACATACTTTGATAGTAACGTCGTTGTTCATAGGATATTCAATATGATTCCATTTTATTTTATCGTATTTCCAAATACATACATTTACATATCAATATTATTTTCTTTAATATTCGTATTGTTATAAACTTTGATCTTCAATTTATTCACTGAGATTCTTATGCACCGTCTTGCATATTGGAAAATTTTATATTGCAATAATATACTTCCTAGTCTATTGATGAGGTCTGAAAAGATTTTTCTGAATAAGGTAAAGAGATATTGGTCCTTTGAGAGGGGAAATTGCCCCTGCCTCACGTTATATAAAAGATGCGGAATAAGGTCTAAGTATATCGGCTGGTCCCCGGCGATAAGAAGGACCACCTGCCATATAAATGCATAGCAGTACTATGTTCTCTCCCCAATAAACCGGCTCTTTCACCTTTAAAAAATCGGCAATGCTCCGGTGGTAACGCGGTAATGAGGAGTCGATATCTCTTATGAAAAGTAGATTTGTCTCGACGAATATTTCATTAGGCCTTAACGACCTTAAATCACGCAGCTGACGCTTCGGAAATCGGAAAACCAATTCGTGGGTATGTGACTATTGCTTTAAAACGGGAGATTGCGATCATTAGCCCAAAAACGCTTGAATGTTAATGTCAGGGCCTAAAAGTTCAAATTTTCTACGTTTCAATAAATATTTAAAATTTAAGTAATTCATTTATGAAGAATACTAACTAAGAAGTAAGACTTTTACCTACCTATCAAATGACAATCACCATTTTAACTCTTACTTTGGCAAGAAAATTAAATACAGTTTTTTTTTTTTTTTTTTTTTTGAATCATGTCTTTTAGGTCTAATTACGCTAATTTTAAACTTTATAAACTTCGGTGCAGCTTTGAAAATTTTATCACATATAGCATTCTTTGCCACATAAGTTAACATGGTGTTGTGTGCCAGTGAAATAAACGTTTAACTAACCCTTCATCAGGTGCCCCTCAAAACCGTCAGGCGCTGTCAGCCTCATAGGCTCACTTTAGAAAATTACCTTTCAAAATTTTACGAAGAAATTTTATTTTACAAACTAAAATTTATCAAATTTTAAGAGATGTATTTATCAGAAAACACTTGTAGAGATATATAAAAATTCATTAATTCATGATTAGAAAGCTATGACCAAAGTATTAACATGTCAAAATAAACGCAGAATAGCCTTATATTTTGATTGTGTAAGTATTATAAAATAATGAAATAAATATAATAAGGGGCTAAGATATTGATAGAAGTATACTCAATCAGAATCACCAGTCCCATGTTCATTTGTGCATCGGCACACTGAGAAGCAGGTCATATTCGTTGGAATAGGAAATCATGCAGTTTCATCGTCCATTAAATCAAACCCACCTTTATTAAAAAACAAGGCGAGGATTGAGGAAAATAATGCCCAATAACCCGAGCCAATATCTAATGCTACTGCCAGCCTACCCCGCCCGCACCTTGTATATCTATTTCCCAACCTTGTAAATAAAATGCTTTGAAGGACCTTTAGGAAGGAAAATTGCTATTAACCGATGCAGCTCTTCTCAAACTTTATTTATTTATTTCCCTTCCTTGCCTCTCGGCTACACGGGTTTTGCAGGGATGGCTTGTAGCCATCACTGCTGGTTTTAACAGTTTAACATAACATTTTAATATTACTTTTAACATTGCAAGAATAAATTTTTTTAAACATTTAACAGAACATTTCAATATTACATTTAACATTTAACATTTCAAGATTACACTACACGTTTAAAATAACATTTAATATTTAAAATACATTAAACGCTTTACATAACTACATACTTGTGTTTAATACAATATACTTTATATCTAATACAACAACCTATATTTCATACAACATACTATATTAAAATTAACTACATACTAACTATAACATACTATAATACATAATAATAATAACTATAACCTACTAATTTAAAATAACAACGTACCTATATCAATTTTTTTTTTTTTTTTTTTTTTTTTTTTTAATTATAGACGTTTATATAGGCTTTATTCGGTGATGGGGTTGTCGTCAGCATCATTCCTGTCCAGGGTTCTTTCTGGGGCGTGGCCCCTTCTTCCTAGGTTGAAGTGCTCTACCCCCACTTCAGTTTTCCAACCATACACAAAACTTTTGTAATACGGGTAGTTGTCAGCTGATACTAGTTGAGGGAAATCACTCTCCGTTAGAACGTACAGCCCTGTTTCTCTCTGTAGCTTGGCTCTCAATGCCTCAAAGGCAGTGCATGAAATTACCACATGTTCAGCGGTATCCGGTACACCACAGCTGGGACATAGCGGGTTAATATTTTTACCATGTTTCTAGAGCTTGGCTCGAAAGCCCCCGTGCCCTGTGAGAAACTGTGAGATCCAGTAATCCGGGAGTACCCAAGTTGCTTGAAGACGTTACCTAACAGTCGGGAAATATTTTCTAAGAGTAGCCCCTTTCGGGGTTGTTACCCATCGCCTGTTCCATTCTTCTAACGTGTACTCTCGGATTATCTCCAACCATTTCCTTGGATTTGCGTCGATCAGAGACCGAAGATTATTTGGTAGTCCCACCGAGCCTTCCCTTTTCATTTTAAATTTAAAACCATCTTCTTGCAGTACAAGATCAAGAGGTACCCCTCCTGCTAAGACCTGGACCCCCTCATGAGACACTGATCGGTACGCCCTGGTGACTCGCAGCAGAGAATTACGCTGAATTGTTGCCAGCCTACTCATCTGTCTGCGTGACAGATTTTGGTACCAGGCGGGAGATGCATACCGTAGGATACCAAGTATCACTCCTTTATATATCGCCATCGTAGCTGGGTATCTGAGGCCCCACAAGGCGCCCCCTAACCTACTGAGACAGTTCAATGATAAGGCCGTCCTATTGGCAAGATATTCCAAATGAGGCGTTACATCAAAATTTCTTCTTATTTTCACACCCAGGTAGGTGACAGTCTCAGTTGGACGTATTCTTTCTCCTTCAATTCTAATAATAGGGTTAGGCCTACACTTATTTCCTTTCAGAAGAATGGCCTGTGTTTTTGCAGCCGCCATTTTCATCTTCTGTTTACTATACCATCTACTAACTAGGCCAGCACATCTTTCAGCTTCTTGCTTCAATTGGACTATACTGTTGGCAGACACCACGACAGCCAGATCGTCGACATAGGCAATCGCGGGGAACCGTTCTTCCTCAAGTATAGCCAACATATCATTGAAGACTAACTTCCACAGGGCCGGACCAAGTACAGAGCCCTGAGGACAGCCCCTCTCGACTATATCTTCATACTCATAGAAGTTTCCGCGTATTTTAACACGTCGGTCCGGGAGGTAGCTCATTACCAGCGCATACAAATTGCTAGGAGTATCGTATCTCTGGAGCTGGTAAAGTACGCTTGGCCACCACACACTATCAAAGGCAGAGGATATGTCAAAGAGGAGTAACATGACGTACCGATCTGCCCTCTCAGCTACGTCATGACGTACCCTCAACAAAGCATCAGCGGTTCCCCTGCCTTTAGTGGATCCGTATTGCCGTGGATGGCTTGCTCTTGTCAGAACTGGCTGCAAGCTCTTAAGCAGCAAGTTTTCCAGCACTTCACTCATAACAGGGAGGAGGCAAATAGGTCTATATGACTTCGCTAGTCGCTTGTCTTTGCCTACTCCCTTATAGAGAAATCTAATATCTGCAGTTTTCCATAGTTTCGGGAAGTATCCCTTATCTAAGCAATCATTGAAAACCGCTAATAGCCTATCTTCTATGTAGGGAATACTGTTCTTGAGTATAGCCGTGTCTATACAATCCAATCCTGGTGCTCTTCCCACTTTCTGTCTGTCCACGCTATTCCCATGATGGGCACATATCAGTACCAGATGGATACGTAGTAGTACGTCTGATAAATGCTTCTTCTTCATTGTCTTTGGATGAGTTGTCTCTGGGGTATGTCGCCTGGATGAATATCCTTGCCGATTCTTCTAGTGTTACTGCCTGTTCGTCTCCTTGCTTCAATGATGCAATCACCTGTAGTGGAGTAAGCTTGCCAAAGGCAGTCCTATAAGGAATACCCCAGGGATTCTTGGCCGACTCTTCCTCAATAACATTGTCCCAAGACTTTTGCTTTTGTGAGCGCACCTGGTTTCGATATACTCGGGCCTTAGACCTGTACTCTTCACGGAAGACAGTACGCCTCTCGTCGCAACTACATCTCTGATAAAACCGCCGAGCCTTATACACCTCTCTCTTTAAGGTGGTTAATCCCGGTGTCCACCATGGGACTGTTTGAGCTCTCGCCTTCCGGTGCTGGAGAGAGTCCTCTGCAGCATCGAGGATGACATTTGTGAGCCTAGACACTCTATAGTCCAGGTGATCTGTATCATCCGTCTCTGGATCCCATTATTCATCAATCAATTTTCCCTCCAACGTAGCACGAAAGGTACTCCATTCTCCTTTTCGAGTAACGTAACCTTTATGGAAGACGTGGTAACATCCTGCAAACTGCACTAAGTCAAAAGCAATTGCATTGTGGTCGGAGCTCGTCTCAGATCTAATATTCCAATCGACAATATTTCTTATCAGTGTCGGTGAGGCAAGAGTTACGTCGATCCAGCTCTGACCCCTTGGCCCAGAGAATGTAGGGGTGGTAGAGGGGTCATTAACAACCACTAACTGGTTCCTAGCAATAAACTCTATGACTCTAGCACCTCTCCTATTTGTTCGATTGGATCCCCAAACAGTGCTCCTGGAATTAGTGTCTGAGCAAACAATTACATTTCTTGAGTTTTCTGTGATCGCTTCCATAGCAGATATACCATCTTCAAGATTATTATTTCCATCGGGAAGGTACACTGATGCTAGGGTGAAAGCAATGTTACCCCACCTGATATAACAAGCCACACTATCTGCTCTGGTATACTGCTCAAGACCCATTACATCAAGATTCGGGTTGATAATGACTATGGCAGCTTCTCTCTTAGATGCGTCCTAAAAACATTAGATTGAACCTTTTAAGCGCTGCCCTGAAAAAGTGTGATTTTGGACTTTTCTAAATATTCTCGAACGGTACAGAAATAATCAAATCAATCTTGTCACTTCTATTTCGTTTTTGAACGAACGAGTAAACTCTTGGCAGCGGTCAGATAATGGTGGAAAGAACCAATAGTCATGCTTTCTAGACTAGCTTTACCTCCAATACATGAAACTGTGACTTAACCAGTGACTCATTACTTATACCGTCTCAGACACAGTAAATATTGTGGTTTTATTCATGGTGGCAAAGCTGGGTGTGATTCTAAAATTGAGTTTTCTTGATAATTTTACTTGTAGTATTTTTTTATGGTTAGTATGTAATAAATAAAACAGTGGTTTGATAGTTAACGCTTGATGTACATAAACAAAAAAAAAACAACCTAAAAGAATTCTATTTAGATTTTATTACAACGGAAATGCTGGAAAACATAATGGCCCATGAGAAGCGGTAATTTTCTTAATCTGGTTCTTGTCAGTTGTTCAGGAGCGACTAAGGAGGGATTTAGAGCTGAACCAAATGGGGCTGTTTCAGGCAGAACATTCCGCTACCGAGCGAATTAACTACCACCAGCAAAGTGTCCTGTAATTTTAGTAATATGGCCCTACTTCGTACTTTTTACTTCACAGAATGGCGATTTAGCCCTATTTCTATGTATCACGGAATGAAAGTTATAAAAAACCTATGCGAAACAAATGTGTCCTAAACATTTGGAAAATGTATTTTTTTAAAAAATAATATTAACTTTTTTCATATCACTATGTGAATTATTATTGAGCAATCTTTTCTTGACGGTTTTAATGCCTTGAAGGCAAATATCCGTTCCAATTTCTGAAAATCAATCTTGCGAACGTTTAGGGACCAATAATTTTTATTTGGGTGGGCCAAACAAAACGCTCGTTATTATTCATATAAATAAAAACCTCCATACCAACACTTATAATTTATTATATCTAGTTGTCAATCCATAAACATTCTAATGTATAAACAGGAAGTTTTTCTAGTAGGGAAAAGGTGCTACGGTTTCCTAGAACTCTACTTAATCTCTCATATTGTTTAGGAAAAAACTAGGTTAGGGTATCTTTGCGTGAGTGTAAATATTTAGAATAATATAGAATAGACAGAAAACTTTATTCTTCACATTACATTATACAAAGTAAAATCATATCTGGCCTAGAGATTTATAAAATAAAACGAGATAATTAAAAGAGAATACCGATTTTCATTAGAACAACATCAATTAGAAGAAATAATAGAAATAAGAAAAAGAAAATGGTCAATATAAGAATAAATATAAAAAAAAAAAAAAAATGTAGAGAAATGATGAAAAATAAATAAAAATAGAAAATCCAACAATATCCATACAAAACATTAAATCATAGTGATAATTTATAGCAAAACTATAAATTTAGGCTAATTTTTTTCTTCTTTTTTTTTATCATTTCTTTTTTATTACTGTATCCATTTATTTATTAATTTACTTATTTGTATCATTTAATTATGTTTTCATTATCACTTTAATTTTCTTGTAAAGAAAGCATAACTGCAAAAAAATTGATTCTACAAAAGGCGTAACCCTAATAAATTTTAAAATATTGTTTATAAATGTTTTTTTTTTAATCTTCATAGGGTAGATGTTAGCTTTTTACTGCCTTTACTGTTTATACTGTGGTATTCTGTGTTTGCACATAAACATTGCATATAAATCCAGAGTGTAGTTTTTTTTTTTCGTTTCAAACCTTCTCCAACCATAATAGCAACATTTAAATAACCCATTAGACTAATTTATGGAATAGCAAATTCATAATGTAAAACGCAGTAAACTGCAACTGTATAAGTAAACCGAACCACTCCGGTTAAGCAAACGTTCTCTAACAGTTTGAATTGAGTTACGCAACACTGGAAACGGTAATAGTATCTTCATTTAAATTTAATTTTAGTTAATTAAGAAGTCACTCAAGTTAACCTCCCTCGGTTCTTGCTCAAGGGTCCTTTATAAACCTGCATTAAAACCTGAGTATAATGAAGCAGCACTCTAAGGGTCAGCCAAAAATGTGAATAATCTATAGAAGCAACCAGAAATATATGAAGTGTTGTTTCACTTTCCGTTCAAAATAAAATAAAACGAATTCATTGGTGGTTGGTATTTTAAATGTAAAATACTAATAACACAGATGTTAAAATCCTCTTCTCTTAATTTAAAGTATTGTTAAAAAACTTAACAGTGAAAAGATTAATTTTTAAAAGCCTAATACAATAATATATACTGCCTGAAATCAGATCATAATTTAGGAATATTAAAAATTATTAAACAAGTAATATTTTATTTGTAAAACCTTAAAAGCTCTTTTATGTAATAATTTCTGAAAAAGCTTTTAGAAAAAATATTCTCATACATCTACTAACCAATATAACAATTTACTTAATTTACTTACTTATTACTTATTTAATTAAATACAAACACACACACACACACACACACACACACACACACACACACACACACACACACACACACACACACACACACACACACACACACCACACACACACACACACACACACACACACACACACACACACACACACGCACACACACACAGAGCAGGATCAGCAGGCTTCAGGTAACAAAAACTGGCATTGATTTCTCTTGTTATGTCCCCTTATAATACATTTTTAACATAAATTTTTCAATTTGAAATCAACGAAATGTTATTTTAATAAAACAATCATATATAATGATAAAAGTATAGTTGACTGTTAAGATGAATGGAGAACATAATCAGTTATGCAGTCAAAGAGGAACACCACGTGGAAGTACTTTAATGCGTTTAAGATACTTTAATAAGATTTAAGTAAAAAAAAATAAATAAAAAAATAAATAAATAATTAGGTTAGAACTAAAAAAAAAATAAGTGTATCTGGCATCCTAAACCTTGCTCCAGTTATCGGAATGTACCTGACAACCAATAATGCCTATTATGGTTGTCTATAGCTGTTTAAAAATGAAGTTCTACAAAATTATTTAACACATCACTGATACAGAGAAGAAATACTATTAATGTAGATTAAAAAAAAAAGTAAATAGCTGAAGGTGGATCGGAGGTGGCCATTAGGCTAATGACGGCACTGATTATCCCAGGGCGCTATGATTACGCTGCTTCGCCTCTTTGAGTGAATCCTAGTGCCAGTTCGCTCAGGTCGGCTTGGTCCGGCTCTCCTTAAGAATTAATAAAATTTTAATATTATTCTAAACATATTGTATTCACGCGATAAAATATTATAAAGCGATCATCCTGACATTTCCTTATCCTAAGGTCTTTACCGTTCCCTTAAAAATAGTTCCCGTGTCTTTATTAAAATTAATTTTTCTTTTATTCAGCAATAGGTGCCTTTACACATACACGCTTTCCGTACGGAAAGAGCCCCAAACAGGAAAGCGTAAGGGAAAGCGTGTAGGTCTAAATTGTGGAGCCAAAATGTGAGGTCGCGCTTTCCGCACGGAAAGCGTGTCGACTTGATGTGTAAACTTCATCTCTATACCCGTTTAATTTGATATTCAAGTTACATACCGATAATTTTATAAGTTAGTTCCTAAAGCTTTTATACTATAAATTGAAACTATACTATCCCGCAATACACTGGAGCGTGAGGAAAGCGCGCGAGTCAAACCGCCGCGCTTTCCTGCGGGAAAGATTGAATCGCCAAAATGTGATGCCGCGCTTTTCGCACGGAAAGCGTGTCAACTTTATGAAGTGAAGGAAAGAGCATATGTATAAAGGCAATTCCTCTCGCGCTTTTCCCGGCTCGCGGAGCGGTCGTTAGCACAACAGTTTTAGGGGGCGTGGCCGGTTCAGTTTATAGTATAGCATGATATGAGATCTCATGTTAGTTTAAAGGACCCTTATGGATGACGAAAAGTAACTTTGATGGTTGATGTATATATTTTAGCAACTGATTTCGATTACCTTTTTGTGGAGAGTCGGACCTAAAAAGTGCTCAACCGTAATAAGTACATACTAACAATTATATAACGGTGAATCATCACTATATTGATTTATTTTTCTTCTTATTTTTTGGTGGGGGGGGGGGTAAATTGGAATTCAACCGATTTTTGTTAAATTTGATATTTAAGTTACATACCAACAATTTTAGGGAGGTGAGGTAGCTCAGTGGGTATGGCACTTGACTACTAAGCCGGCCCAAGTTCGAGACCGACTGATGGCAGAAAATTTATGTTATTTCGGTTGTAGCTTGAATAATGAATAACTGAATGGGGGGTTGAATAAGAATTTAACTGATTTTCTTAAAATTAGATATTCAAGTTACATACCTACATGTCAATCATTTTATAAGGGTGAAACATCAATGAATGGGTTTCTTTATATGGTGGAAGGCGATCGGAATTCTACTGATTTTCGTATAATTTGATATTCTAGTTACATAACAACAGACCAACAATTTTATAATGGTGAAGCATCACTGATTCGATTTTTTCTCTTGGGAGGGGGGGGGGGTGGTGTTTGTGGTAATGTTTGAGGCGGAATTAGAATTCAACTGATTTTCGTATTAGTCCAAGAGCCGAGGCCAAATTTCATAACTTATTTGAAGAAAACTTTTAGACATACAGCCATAAAATATCCACCCTCAGCAATCATTTTGCACTTGTCTGCCAACTCAAAGTGGAGGCGTTTCAAAATGGCGACCTCCGAAAGGGGGTAGCAAATATCAAAATATGGTATTATTTGAAGATGATTTATTTAAAGCAAACAAGAAACTGCAAACCCCCTAGGTGCCAAAAAACGTTGTCTGCTAAAATTTGGAGGGGGCTTCGCACCGGCAGACAAAATTCAAAATCCGCGTTTTTTAGTCGAAAAGTGGACAATTTGAAGACGATTAATTTGAAACACACAAGAAACTGCATACTCCCTAGATGACAAAAAACGTTGTCTGACAAAATTTGGAGGGGGCTAAGCACCGGCAGACAAAATCAAAATCCCCGTTTTTTCAGTCCAAAAGTGGTCAATTTGAAGACGATTTATTTGAAGCACACAAGAAACTGCATACTCCCTAGATGACAAAAAACGTTGTCTGCCAAAATTTGGAGGGGGCTAAGCACCAGCAGACAAAATTCAAAATCCTCGTGAAGGCGTCACACCGGCTGACATTGTTCAAAACTTACATCCTTTTCGTCCAACAGTAAACTTTTTAAACATGATTTCCTTTTTTATTTGATTTATAAGTAGTTTTTCTCTAAAATAATTTGAGGAAATTATATTATATTGCTTCCTACGTATGGTACAATATAATTATTTCAATATAAAATAATCTTGTTTTAAAATTTTAATGTTAAAAATACCAATTAATATATATGTACAGTAATGATATAGATACCGGCCACATAATTAAAAAATAATAATATTTCAAGTTATAAAGTTATGAAATATGTACTAACCTGGAACAAAATTCGTATAAAACTTGTATAATTTTAGTATATTTTGTTTTCTATTATACGTTATTCAAGCAAATCAACTTTGTAAAAAATTTTGTAATAGTCATTTTGTTCTCAAATCAATAGTTCTAGAGCGGTTTGGCCACCAAAGATTGACTAACTTAACGTAAGTCGCACTTCTTCGTGAAAACAAGCAGTTGGTACTTTTCTGTTGTCGGTTATAACTCTAATCCAAAATTTATTTTTTTTAACTGATAGCTGACTAAATTTCCTTCCAGACATCATATATAAAATTTATTTATAGAATATAATATAATTCAACTATATAATGTACATAAAGTTATGTAAAATACCCATGCCAGCACGCTAAAAACCCGTACTATTGTAAAGTTAAAGTTTTTTGGCACATATTTCGTTATAATACCAAAACTATTCATCAGATCCAAAATTGATTTATTTTTTCAATTGATAGCAGGCTAAATTTCCTACCAGACCTCATATATTAAATTGATATAAAGTCATGTAAAATGCCCAAGTCAGCATTTTCTAGTACATTTTTCGTTAAAACCTTAACACTATTCGTTTGATCCAAGATTTATTTTTTTTCAACTGATAGCTGACTAAATTTGCAATCAGACCCATATATTAAATTGATATAAAGTAATGTAAAATTAAAAAAAATAAAATAAAACGCAAAAAGTACCCATACTATATTATTTAATAATATTTTAAAAAAATATTATATATTGATATAATATTAAATATTTTATATTAAATATTAAAAATTAAGTCAAATTAAATGTAGGTGAGCAAAATCATCTAATGATATAATTTTCACTATTAAAATAAGTCAATTTCAAATACATTGAAATCTGATTCCCTCCCCCTCGCTACCCCAAAAAGAAATCAATACAGTGGTCTCACCCTTATAAAATTATTGGTATGTAGGTATTTAAACTGAGTATCAAATTTTAGGAAAATCAATTGAATTACGGTTTCCTCCCCCCACGCCGCCCCCTCTAAAAAAAAATAATCATAACAGTGGACTTACCCTTATAAAATTATTGGTATGTAGGTATTTAACCTGAGTATCAAATTTTAGGAAAAATATTTGAATTACGGTTCCCTCCCCCCACGTCGCCCCCTCTAAAAAAAATTAATCATAACAGTGGACTTACCCTTATAAAATTATTGGTATGTAGGTATTTAACCTGAGTATCAAATTTTAGGAAAAATATTTGAATTGCGGTTCCCTCCCCCCCCACGTCGACCCCCCCCCTCTAAAAAAAAGAGAAATAAATTCAGTGGTCTCACCCTTATAAAATTATTAGTATGTAGGTATGTAACCTGAGTATCAAATTTTAGGAAAATCAATTGAATTACGGTTCCCTCCCCCCACGTCGCCCCCCCCCTTCTGAAAAAAAAAAATCAGTTCAGTAGTCTCACTCTTATAAAATTATTTTTAGGTATGTAGGTATTTAACCTGAGTATCAAATTTTAGGAAAAATATTTGAATTACGGTTCCCTCCACCCACGTCGCCCCGCCCCCCTCTAAAAAAAGAGAAATTAATTCAGTGGTCTCACCCTTATAAAATTATTGGTATGTAGATATGTAACCTGAGTATCAAATTTTAGGAAAATCAATTGAATTACGGTTCCCTCCCCCCAAGTCGCCCCCCCCCCCCCTAAAAAAAAAATCAGTTCAGTAGTCTCACCCTTATAAAATTATTGGTATGTAGGTATTTAACCTGAGTATCAAATTTTAGGAAAAATATTTGAATTACGGTTCCCTCCCCCCACGTCGCCCCCCCTCTAAAAAAGAGAAATAAATTCAGTGGTCTCACCCTTATAAAATTATTGGTATGTAGGTATGTAACCTGAGTATCAAATTTTAGGAAAATCAATTGAATTACGGTTCCCTCCCCCCAAGTCGCCCCCCCTTCTAAAAAAAAGAAATCAGTTCAGTAGTCTCACCCTTATAAAATTATTGGTATGTAGGTATTTAACCTGAGTATCAAATTTTAGGAAAAATATTTGAATTACGGTTCCCTCCCCCCACGTCGCCCCCCCTCTAAAAAAAAGAGAAATTAATTCAGTGGTCTCACCCTTCTAAAATTATTGGTATGTAGGTATGTAACCTGAGTATCAAATTTTAGGAAAATCATTTGAATTACGGTTCCTTCCCCCCACGTCGCCCCCCCTAAAAAAGAGAAATTAATTCAGTGGTCTCACCCTTATAAAATTATTGGTATATAGGTATTTAACCTGAGTATAAAATTAGGAAAATCAATTGAATTACGCTTTCCTCCCCCCACGTCGCCCCCTCTAAAAAAATTAATCATAACAGTGGTCTCACCCTTATAAAATTATTGGTATGTAGGTGTTTAAACTGAGTATCAAATTTTAGGGAAATCAGTTGAATTACGATTCTCCCCTCCCCCCATGTCCCTCCTCGAAAAAAAGAGAATTAAAACAGTGATTTTTTGCCCTTAGAAAATTATTGGTATGTAGGTATGTAACCTGAGTATCAAATTTTTCGAAAATCAGTTGAATTCCGATCCCCCTCCCGTCGCACAGTGGAGTATTTACCATTAAATCATGGCCAAAAGTCCAAAAAAAAAAATTGTACTTCAGAACATTAAAATACATATTTCTTGGTAGCTTAGGATTCTTTACATCGAAATATATTTATCTCGTTCATAATTATCCACTTCCTTCCCGAGGAAACTAGCCTAAATCCAGGAGTTGGGAGCGCTGCATGTACACAGTGGCTTTTGCTGAGTTGTAAGATGCTTAAAGATGTTGTGATTTCTGGGGAATCAATTTAACAATTGATCTGAAATTTCTCTACACAGCTTAGAAAGGTATGTACTCCTCAGTAATAACTAGTTTTTAGCAAGTTTTAATATCATAACGCATAACTTGTAGTTCTTTTGATTAAGATGTATGAACGAAAAAAATAGACTTGTTTACAAGAATAAAAAAGATTATGTTGTACTGTCGGGCTTTGTCTAGCAGATATTTTTGCATTAATGTAAAGTTCAATCCTTCTACTTGTTATACCAACATAAAAATCTAACCCCAACCCCCCCCCCTCCTTGTTTTTAATAAATGTCTAAAAATACCTCTTAAAGTGAATTTTTTGATAACAAAGTCTGTTTGATTTCTGTGAAATCCATTTAACAAGTGATCTGAAATCTCTCTACACATTTTTAAAAGGTATGTATTTCTCTGTAATAACTAGTTTTTAGCAAGTTTTTTTATCATAACGGTTAACGTGTAGTTCTTTTGATTAAGATGTATGAACGAAAAAAATAGTCTTGTTTACAAGAATAAAAAAAAAGATTATGTTGTACTGTCGGGCTTTGTCCAGAAGATATTTTTGCATTAATGTAAAGTTCAATCCTTCTACTTGTTATACCAACAAAAAAATCTCACCCCAACCCCCCCCCCCCTTGTTTTTAATAAATGTCTAAAAATACCTCTTAAAGTGAATTTTTTGATAACAGTCTGTTTGATTTCTGTGAAATCCATTTAACAAGTGATCTGAAATCTCTCTACACATTTTTGAAGGTATGTATTTCTCTGTAAGAAACAACGGACGTAACCACTGAAGAAATAGAATATGTAGAGGACCAAGTACAAAACCTGAAGGTCACCGAAGTGCAAATAGAGAATGGTCCTGAGTTAAAAATTATACATACTCTCGTACCAACAATGGTGGACGGTAATGTTTGCAATGCGGCAACACAAACCACATCAACAGTACGATGCTATATCTGTGGAGATACAAATAAAAATTTTAACAACCTAGACAGAAAGTTAACCGTGGACCCAGCCTCTTTTACGTTTGGCTTATCAATCCTACATGACAGGATAAGATTTTTCGAATCTCTCCTACATTTGGCTTATAGGATTCCTATACAGAAATGGCAAGCCAAAACACCTGAAGATAAAACAATTGTCGCAGAGACAAAGAAACGTATACAACATCAATGTAGAAAAGAGCTCGGCTTGTTAGTAGACATCCCTAAACAAGGTTATGGCAATACTAACGATGGCAATACATCGAGACGATTTTTTTCAGATCCTGATACTGCCTTGGACATAACTGGGATTGACATTAACCTTATTAGAAGGCTCAAGGTAATATTAGAAACCTTATCCAGTGGTCACTCCATTGACACTGAGAAGTTTGAAAAGTACGCAGAAGATACCGCCAAGCTGTATGTAGAGCTTTATGGTTGGTATCCCATGACCCCTACCTTGCATAAGATTCTGAGGCATGGTGCATTGGTCATAAAACATGCAATAGTTCCCATCGGACAGTTATCTGAGGAGGCTGCTGAAGCCCGAAATAAACATTTTCGGCTGTGCAGGTAAAACTACTCAAGAAAGTTTTCCCGGGTGCACTCTAACAGGGACGTTCTGAACAGGCTCCTATTGACGTCTGACCCTCTACTGAGCTGCAAGAGGAAAAGGCCAAGAAAGGAGTCAAAACCATTTTCTTCAGATACATTAAAACTTCTGCTACCAATGGAGCCAACACCTCAGCTATCAGAAGACCACGAAGAAGTTAACTTTGAAGAAAATTTGATAAGCATGAGTCTTGCTGATGACGAGGACGAGGATGACGATGATAGACTTGTTTTGTAAACTGTAAAGAGTGCAAAGACTACTGTAAGTATTGCAAAAAATGTAGTAAATAGTTATTTATAGGACTTTAAATTGATTTTGAGTGTGGGTCTGTGTTAAGTGTGTGCGTAATTAAATAGTTACATTTAATTACATCTACACTTAAAATGATTAAGAGGTAGATTCCTTGTATATAGTGCATTTAGTTCTGTCCATTATTGAAAAAATATGTTCAACTACCATAGACCATATAATATTGTATTTTTTTCTGTTTCACAAAGATTGTACTTTTTGTATTCCGGTTTCATTTTTACGTGTGGGTGATATATTGAAAAATGTTGTATGCAATTAAAATAGTATATCCATTTTCCTATTACATTATTTAGATTCAGGTTTTCACAATTAAAATTTATTACATTATTACGTAAATAATGTATTTAGTATTTGCAAAAGCTAGATGTTAAATTGCCATATAATTTTCAAATGTCGGAACATTTTTCCGACGTTTTTCAAATTCCTTGATTTTTCCAGAGATTCCCCTAATTTTTGTCAAAACTTGAAATTTTTTATATTTTATTAGTCTGATATATTTCTAGATTGTTGATAAAATGTTTTAAGTATTCCACAGTCACAAAAAAAGAGGTAAACAGTTTTGGCCAGGATTTCATGGCCAATACTCCACTGTGCGTCGCCCCCTTCCAATAAATAAAAGAAATCAATACAGTGAGGTTTCACACTTGTAAGATGGTTGGCATGCACGTAACTTGAGCATCAAATTTTCAAAATTTCAAACGAATATCAGTTGAATTTCGACCTCCCCCCTCCCCCCGTCGCATCCCTCCAAAAAAAAAAAAAAAAAAAAAAAAAAAAAAAAAGAAAGGAATAAATACAGTGATCCTTCACCCTTATTAAGAAATTAGTATGTAGGCGTGTAATTTGAGTATCAAATTAGTCGAAAATCAGTTGTATTCCTATTCCCCCCCCCGTCACCCCCTCGGAAAAAAAAAAATCAATACTGTGATGTTTTACTCCTATAGAATTATCGGTATGTAACTTGAATATCAAATTCAACGGGTATAGAGATAAAGTTTACACATTAAGTCGACACGCTTTCCGCACGGAAAGCGCGGCCTCACATTTTGGCTAGTCAATCTTTCCCGCTGGAAAGCGCGACGGTTTGGCTCGCGCGCTTTCTCACACTCCAGGATTGAGGGAAAGCGCGTATGTGTAAAGGCCACTATTGATTTAACAATCCATGCATACAGTTGATCAAAAACTATTACTTCTCGCTCTTTCCGTTCACCTGTACGGTTTATTATTTTTAAATATCAATTATTTTGACTAAGAATATTTTGAGAAGGTAAATATATAATACAAATTATAGTTATAGATAAAATTACGATTGCGTTTATTTTCTAACAATTTAGTATTGATAAATAAAATTTTCTGTTTTTAAACATTATTTTGTATTTTTCGTTTATATAGTACGAACGAACTCCTAAACTCCTTTACTCCCCTTTTGAAATATTCACCTGGCGCTGCGTAAGTTCGAATACTTGGCTCAGTTCTTCCAACCTCCATTCTAGGTGTAGGAAGAAGTTAAAGCCAAGTTTGTTATGCTTTACGTTACTGGCAGGGATTTTGAGGAGACCACGAAATAGCGCTTCGCCTGCTTCTTAAATTTGTATTGTTATCACATGTAAGATGTAACATTTAACCTTGAATAAGAACAACAATTACAGTTAATGGGAGTTTATTCATGTTGAATGGCTCAAATATTTTAATTAAATCTAATGATAATAAATCACGTAGAAAGGTTATACCAAATATATTAAAATAAATGGAAAATAAAATAAGTGTCCCTTATTTCTTTGTATTATAATAACTCCCTCATATCTGAATATTAATATTTGTGAATTATCTGGATATGAAATAATCGACAACATGACAATGAATCCATAATATCTTTTCTCTAATTACTGAACAGCTATAACTTGGAACGACCAAGCATTTTCTAAAAATATATAATGCTAGTTTACGTGACTACATTATTCTAAATTGTCAAAAAAATATAAATAAGTAAGCAATAATATCCGTTTATACTATTATGCCTATGTGAGCCAATGTCTTGCAATAAATAAGGACTGAAGACTACTCAATCCTGGCTGACTATTTACCATGTCAATTAAAAATTATGTTTAATATTATGAAAAGTGAGATTAATTTTTGTTCAATCTCCTACAAGCGTTCCAAAGTCGAAATGCTTATATTGGAAAATCGACCGAATAGATTTGCCTTATTTGTAACAAACTGAAACTGCAGGGAAAATGTGCTCGTAATTAGTGAACAAGTTCGTTCCGTGTGGAAGACACAATTTTTATTTCTAAAGACGTGATTTAGTAGTTACTATCTGGTAGACTGCAGATTATCGATTATAATTAGAAATAGTTTGATAAATAAATAATTATGTCACTTGAGGTACGCATGATGGTATAGAAGGATCAATACAATTAGGATGCTTCTTCTTAAGATTATTTTATTAGAAAACTAGTTTCAAATGCTAAACATTCATCTTCAGTTCTAAAACATACAAAAATTTTTCAACGCATCAATACTATGTTACATAGATTGTAGATACTAAAGTTTTTAAAAAGGTAAGACATGAAATCAAACATGGGCACTCACCTTCGGAATGGACTTCTCACTGAATTCGTGAGAAGTCTGCTCCCTTTTACTTCTCAGTTTTTTTAACAAACAAATTTAATTAGTTTTTTAATTAAACAAATACATAAAAAACTATGAATAATGTATACATAACACCCCCAGAGTATAAAGCTACCCAAAAAAAAAATATTTTGATACCATACTACGGCCCAATATCCACTTAAGTCGGGAAAGAATTTTTAAAAAATAGGTTTCAACCCAGCATTTAAAATAGATAAACCATTGTCATCATACTTCCCTTCACCGAAAGACCAAGGAGACCCTTTCCAAAAAAGCGGTGTATACGAATTAAAATGTAATGACTGTAAGCAAAATACACGGGAAAAACTGGACGATCGGACGACACTAATAAAACCCGAAACTCCAATTTCCCTATCCATCTAAATAAAAATAACCACAAATTTAATAAAGATTCGGGAGTAAAAATATTACATCAAGTATAAAATAGCCTAAAATTAAATAATTTTGAATCACTAGAAATAATAAAATCGTTTAAAACCGATCCAGATTTTTGTTTAAATGATCAGATTAACATATCCAATAGTCCCATTTTAAAATTGTTTCCCATAGGAAGGGAAAAAATCCGTTCCTAAGGGAACAAAAAGGGAAACCCTATTGTAAATCAAAAATTTAACCTACCTGCTCCCTTTTACTTCTCAAGAATTCAGTGAGAAGTCCATTTCTGTTTTAGTTACCTCGAAGGTGAGTGCCCATGTTTGATTTCTTGTCTTACCTTTTTGAAACTTTAGTGTATACAATCTATGTAACATAGTACTAATGTGTTGAAAATTTTTTGTATGTTTTAGAACTTAAGATGAATGTTTAGCATTCGAAACTAGTTTTCTAATAAAATAATCTCAATAGAAGTGGCAATTAATTCATGAATCCTAAATAATTATGTAATTATTTATTTTCATTTAACTTCCCTTTTTAACGAATTTCAGGACTATTATATTGTTTGTTAAATTGGTGTTACATTTTTCTTATAAGACTTATAATAAAAGTTCATCTTATGCAGATTATTTCATATTTCGATTATTTAAAAAAATTGTCCTCTAATAATATGCATCGCCTAAACATAATTCTTCCATATGATAGACATAAGTTCCTTTACTATTCGGAATAGCCCATTTTTATTTTTAAACGGCTTTTTGACTAGCCCAGAAGCAAGGGGTATAATTTATTTTTTCTTTAACCAGTTTTGATATATAATTGCAATCACAATTTAAATTATATACCGAAAGGTTTAGAAAAAACAAACCACAGTGACCCATCAATACAATGCATATTTCCTCTCAATGAATAAGAGATAGATAAGAAATTTCTGGCAAACTGATTAATATGATATATCTGGGGGAGGAAGAGTTAGAGGCAGATCGGGGATGAGTGAATTGAAACAATTATTCAAGTCACACGGCCTGAGTTTGACGCAGGCGATAAAAATCTACCTTGGGGGGAGGGAGGATGAAGTTTCCATTGTCCTCTCAAGTTGCCTCTGTCACGGATCCTCTTTTTCCAGAAATGGGAAGCTTTGTGGCCAACGTTATGAATGCTCCTCCCCGTTTCCATCATTCATTTAACAGAACTTCCCGTCATTTGGGCACCCAATTGTTACTTCCGACTTATTTATCTCTTTTTCTTTTGTTTAAGAGGAATTAAGAAAGTTTGCACTTCTGAAAGGGAAACCTCTTTTACATTTATTGTATCACTCTTCACGGTTATGAAATTCAACCTTCGGTACATCATATTTTTAATTCTACTTGACCCATTATCAATTAGATTTTCTGTTCTATATTAGTGGAAAATTATTTTATTTTTTGACATTTTTCGAACTGTTCATAGATATAATTATCAAGAGTTCATTTAGGGCTATTATGTTTACATATTTATCTATAGGGAGCCCAATGCAGACTAGCCGTTTTTGGAAGAAACTCTAAAATCACGTTAATAGCAATTGGCTTGCAGTGTTGCGGTTTGCTTGTGCTTCTTTATTATTTCAGTTTTTCGCCAAGCTCTTGGTACGTCATGTTCCCAGCCTGACCTCGTCCATTTACTTCAGAACCGTGTCTCCATCTACACCACTTATATATACAGCCTTGGCCAAAAGTATTAGGCACCTACATAAAAGTATTAGGGAATTCATATAACTTTATTTAAAATATATATTTTTTATCATAAAAAACACGATTTAATACTTCGTCATCAAACCATTTGCTTTTATTACCCCAATTATTCTTTTTAGCATGGAATTAACAAGTTGTGTACAATCTTCTTTAACTATTTTTTCCCACTCTTCTTTTAATAATGTAAACCAATTGTCTTTTTTTGTAGGATTGCGTTTACCAACTCTGATTTTTAATTTAGTAGAGGGTTTATATTTTCTGGAGTTAAAGAACTAAGATTGCGCCAGGAAATTGTTTTATTGAAGATCATAGGTGGGGAAATATTGTAGGAGATTTGGATAAGATCGTGACAAGAGAGAAAGGAAAGTTAAATTTTGAGAAAAGGAAAGTAAATTAAGAATCAACTATAAATAAATCAAGTAAAGTGTCTGAAAACTGAGTATGGTGAGTAGGTTTAAAAGGTACGATGAATAGATTAAGAGAATAAGCTAGGTCTATCAAATAAGATTTATCAGGAGAAACGGAAAGGAGATTTGTGTTAAAATTACCGGCTATTATTATGTTATTGTAAGCGGGAACGTAAGTAAAAAACGAGGATTCGAAGGTTGAGTCAAATTTGACTTGAGGAGAACGGTACACAATGACATAGAGGAGGGTAAACAAGTAAGAAGAAATTTCTGTTAAAAGATATTCTAGGTGAGACTGTCATGAACGAACAAACCAACCCCTCCACCAGTCCGTTCCGTGCGAGGATATAATTAGAAATGGATACCGATGAGGAGGGGATATGTGGTTTGAGCCAGGTTTCCGAGACAGCAACAATATGGTAAAAATTGTGAAGGAAATAATCATGAAATTAATCGAAATGTGCAGGAAGGGATTGGGAGTTAACATGACAGGTCAACAGGGTGTCATTCATATTGATTAAATAAAGGATAAGCTACAGAGGAAAATGGGAGTAAAGAGGATATTTGGAGAGGAAAAACAAGGTATAATTGCTAAAAAGTAATATACATTATATGTACTATCAGAACAAGGAAATAAATAAAATAAATGAACTAGTAATCTTTGATAGAAAATCTGAAATAAAAAATAAACGAAACCTATCAAATTTACCTTGGCGTATAATAATAAATAAAGTATGATAAAACAAAAAATATCAATAATAAATATGTAATTTAAAGAATAAATAATTATTAAGGAGATGAATTTGTCAGGAGTTCAGTCAAGGTTGAATAAGCACAGCCAGTTTTTTAAACAAAAAACTTATATTTTGGCGTGCCAACGTTTCGACCTGCCTTGCAGGTCTTCATCAGGAATAAAATAACAAAAATTGGATGTGACCAAGATGATACAAACATTTAAAAAATAAATAAATAATAAAAATAATTTAAAAATGAAAAAGAAACAAGAGAAAAATTCGATTTTTATCCACCATGCGCCCCCTTTCATATGTTATATTAGCCATTGCCACCCTTAATTACTTTCTGCAAGTCATTATCCCCCCCTTTTCTCTGATTTTATTTTTTAACAGTCATTTTTAGTCAAGCCTTCATCTGGACTACTTCAGTAAGTCCATTTATTTTAATTTCTCATATTTTCCCAACCTCTTCCTTCGTTTATTGTTATGCCAACTTTGCTTGTCTTATTTTGCTTACCTTTCTATCTTACCATTTTCCTTTTCCTTATACCTTTTTTAATTCCTAATAAAAAACATCTGTTAAAAAAATTGTTACATTGTATTAGTTTACAAAATTTTAAATTTATATTATTCAATTTAAATTATTTAATTACTTTATTACAACTGTATCTTTGACTAGACTTTACTACTATTTTGTATTCAATTATCTAATTAACTACAGATTTTTGTCTCTTGTTTCTTTTTCATTTTTGAATTATTTTTATTATTTATTTATTTATTTTTTTAATGTTTGTATCATCTTAGTCACCTCCAATTTTTGTAGTTTTAGCTCTGATGAAGACCTGCAAGGCAGGTCGAAACGTTGGCACGCCAAAATATAAGTTTTTCATTTAAAAAACTGGCTGTGTTTATTCAACCTTGACCGCACCCCTTACAAATTCATCTCCTTAGTAAAAACACAGTCAACAATACAATCATCATCATAAATAAATAATTATGTTTAAAATAAATGTAAGCAAAAATAAAATGTACAGAACTATATCAAATCACAAAAATCTAAACAAATAAAAAGAAAGAAATAATTTTTTCGGGGTAACAGTCAATCAACCGTCAATTAAACGCATCCAAATCTTCTTCTTTGTTAATTATCAAAGCAGGTTGACCATCGTCACGCGGGCAGCGAACCTTTCCTCGCGCAAACCAGTCATACTTCACTTTGCCAGCCGCCCTCTTCTGCCTCGCTAGCCAGTAAAGCTGCCGGTTACCGGGGGTCATCTCTTCGCCGACTTATATTTTTTCGTCCGATTCCCAGCCGAGGTGTCGTGCTAAAATCTCTTTTTACATTTCGAAGGCGAATAACATCGTTTCTGGTCATCTGGCGGACAAAGCGCACTACGATTGACAGTGGCTGAGGATCCTCTTTTCTTTGTCTTTTCCTTTCGACCAGGTCTATGTTTTCAACACTGTGTTTAATTCCCAGAGCCACACCGACAGAACAAACTACGCCCTCTGTTGATTCTCCGGATTTTAAAGGAACACCCCTTATTTCTAGAGAATTCGAGTGCCTGCTCCGTTTGATTTAGCCTAACCTCTATTTTTTTTAAAACTCCTTTCAAATTGTTATTTTCCATTAATAATTTTTCAATCTATTCCTCTTGTCTTTTGGCCCGCTCTTCTAAACATTTAAGCCTCTCCGAATTTCCAAAAGCGAGGTCTGTCTGTTTATTGACTTGATTTCCTTTATGTCATCGGTCACTTTTCCGATATCGCACAGTATAGCAGATATGTTTTCCTCCATATTTTTACTGGGTACTGCGATATACTGGTGGCCGATTCACATTTAGGGCACTGCCATTGGTTAATTTTTTGCTGCGTCATTTCCGCTTCTTTTAAATTACTGCATTTTACTTGGCATAATGTTTGGCACGAAACACAGGCCAATGCAGATTTATGATCTCTTGAGATGGTAGATTTGCACGAAGAACAAAGCGCCATCACTTTAAAAGAGATTTATTTATTGTTTGTTTATTTCGTTTAACGTCACTTTATGCTGCTATGGCTAATCGGACTCCTAACTTAACTTTACTAGGATCCACATATTTATAGATTTTTAATAACAATTTAATTAAGAATAATTATATTTTATTATAAATTTCTAGCTCTATAAAACATCGCAGCTTTGTAACCTCTCTTAAATAGCGCTCGCCACTTATCGGTCGATTTTCAAAGTTCTCAGTGCACCGCATATTTATTGCTTTTTAATAACAATTGAATTCTATAACTGCAAATTTTATTATTGTTAAACCTTCCTTGAACTATGAAGATTGTGTAGCTAAAATTAAGTACAGATTGATTAAGTAGTTTTCGTGTTTGGTGATCACAAATGAAAAATATCTTGTCCTTTTATAAAATTATATTAGAGTTATATAAAAGAGTTTCTATCATCTAATGATGAAGGCTAAATGGAAAAAGGCTTCTTAACGATAGAAAGACTGAACGCTAGGAGATAAAAGAGTCGAGTGAAAGGGTAGCCTGTCTTTTAGGTCCCCCCCCCCCTATGTTTCTGTTAGAAACAAATTTAAAATGGGATTATTAGAAATATTTATCTGGTCATGAAAACAAAAATACGGATTGGTTTTGAATGATTTTATCATTTTTAAAGATTCGTAAATACCTAATTTTACCAATATTGAGCTTAACTATTGTTTTATTATCATGTAATATATCATTGTCTAATATCATTATTACGACAGAAAGATTTACGAAAATATTGCTTCATTTCACAGTTGAACATCTGGGCCAAATTTTAGAATCTTTTTAAGTTTATTTATTTATTTATCAGGACAGTCATTAGTACTCTGAATTACTTAGCCTTTTGAACCAATGATTACCATAGCAGTGTTACAATCTTTGTTACTTCTTGTAAATAAAATATTAAACTGTTTTTGATGGAAACGATTTTTAAAATATTTGGATCATTTTAACGCAGTGGTTTTATGTGGAAACTTATATCTCATAAAGAAACAATAATTTTTTTCGAACTTTCAGTTATAATTTTTATACGTTCATCCATTTTTCTGAATAACTTTAAATATAGTACTGATTAGTATATATTATATTCATATACTACTAAGTGTTATAACAAGGTATATTTATTGAAAATCTATTCTATATTCATTTATAGTCTTTATTCTATTTGTTCATAGTTTGTTTTATTGATTTCAAATTTTATCATTTGAGGGCTACTGATGAGTAGTTCTCTTCAAGTTTCGCATGTTATTGTAATCATAATCAACTCATTTACTAGATGTATATATTTTATACAGTTGTAAATTTCAATAAATGGATATAAAAAAAAAATTATCATCTCGTTTTTATATTAAAATTATGGTGTCATTTAAAATAAATTTTCGTTTCAAAAGAATCTCCAAAGTCCGTTACGTTAGTAGCTGCTATCATTTCGTTTCCTATTACTTGTGATTTATTTTTTTTATTTCTGATATGAGAATGTTGGTGATTTGACCCTAACTAAACATCTTTCTTTTTATAATTTACCCCTTTAACACTTATATTTCTCAACTTTTTCTTCAACGAATTATCTTAGGCGTCTAAAAAAAAAAAAAAGGCTCAGACCATAAAAATGTATACCGTTTATTTAATGCGCAGTTACTTTATAAATAATTTACATAATACATTATTGCCAACATTTCCACATTTAGTTAATATTTTTCTTTTGTCTTAAAATTAATTAAATGAATAATAAAAAAATATTATGTATTTTTAGGTAAATAATTAAAAAAAATACAAAGTGAAATAAAATATGTCTGTAATATGTTGTTGATAAGATTAATCCGTAGACATTTCCTTTTATGTTTCATATAAGGTTACTTTATTATTTTTCAACGTGATTCGCCGTAAAAGGATCGACTTTCAGTGAATGCATTGAAGCACAGCTTTCAAGACCTCTTAACATTTTGGAGAGGTAAACATGCTCGAATTTCTGTTGTCCTTCTAAACAAACAGCCCTATTTACCGAAACACGATATTTTCGGTGTCGGTTGACATGGTAACTAGATTCTCTTGTCTAACCCTTTTCTAGTATGCAAGTAGGGGGTAGCTTTTATATCTGCATTATCTAGTTTTTGTTCCCTTCAATCTGTTCCACCACTATGGCACTCCACTTTTTGTTTCAATTTTCCAGGCATTAGTTCTTCTTCCTAAGATGTCTTGAAAACCATTGAAAGATTAATTTTATATATTTTTTAAATTTATTTTTGTTTCTATTTTAATTTCTATCTTGTTAGCGGTAACGATTTTGTTCATAAATAAATACAGATGTATTAAATTAAAATCTTAAACGAGATACAATATTCAAATGATTAACACTACCATTTTAGTTTTTTAACAGTAATGTTATATAGTCAGCAAATAATATTGATATTGCAATCCAGGAACATACGCCAATAAATAATAATAATGATTAACTATTCTGAAATTTTTATCAAAACATAGAAATGTGCAAAAACTACGGCAGAGGATTTGAACGTAATGACAATATACCTAAACATCCAGTAACACATGTATTTTAATTTTTTTTATTTTTTATAGTGATCTTATTTAACCTCATTATATATTTTTTTATTACCATATTTTCTGTATCCACCTTACACAAATTATTTATTTGTATCCTCTGTTTTATGCTATACTAGATTTTTTTTTCTTTTAATCTTGTACGCATTATTTATTCTTCTAATGACTAATTTTCTTTCTCTATTTCTTTTTCATAATGTTTCTAGTTTGCTGTCAGCTTATTATGAAAATATGTGTATAATTTTATTTATCTTCTCTTTTTTTTTTTTAACTTCTCTAGGCCAGATGTGATATTACTTTCTGTTATGTAATGTTATTCTTAAGGGATATTGTCCCCGAATAATGTTATTTTTGCATTCTATTCTATTCTATTTATTTCTTTGTTTCCTCTTTGGGAACTCCTTACGACATGAGTTCATTTATTATGGATACATGATCTACTAACTTATATTATACGAAATAATTTTTTTTTTTTATACTTGTCAGAAAGTGGATTTACAATTATATATATATAAGAAATAGAAAAAAAAAGAAATTTAATTAACCATAAGAATTTTTTTTTTAAATAATAAAAACAATTGATAACCAACAAAATATATAAATATTACTTAAAGGTAAAATATTATTTTGCCTTCCCACATTTGTCTATTAATTTAGTGAATTATAAAAATTCAAGTTCATAGTAAGAGATGTCTACTCGGTTTATGATCATTTTTTATATTTGTAGGTATATAATTTTCAGGGTCAGTCTTCCTAAATCGGTCTGGCCCTTTACAATCATAAATCAATATTGGAATTTAGTATTTTTCTTTTATGTTTCCACCATTCATTCTACTCTAAAATAATTATATCATACTAAGTATGTATTAACGAAAGAGTCCTAGGCAAAATAAATCGTATTCTGTATTAATTAATTAAATCTCCTGATTATATTACCTTAATTAATTATCTTTTACTACTGGTTACAAAAATGTTACTTTATAGGAATTCTTAAATTTAGTTTTATTGAGAGTATGGTGTAAAATAATGTAAAAATAAAACACACTCTGTGAAAATAATGTAATCATATTATATATGTATAATTTTTGGCCTACTTACCTAGAACCTACTTACTAACTGTTTAGGAGCTATATTACTTTGAATAAAAAAAAAAAAAAATGAACGTTTTACCTACATTTTTTTATATTCTGGAGCTTTTTATGACTGACTTATCCCTGTTGGTGTTGCTCGGATTTAAATTTTGTCGACAAAATTACTTTATTCTCACGTTGGCGATGTTGATATATATTTCAGCCTGTAAGTAGAATAAATGTTAATGATTATTTTTTTTTTATTTATTGAAGGGCTCTACAGCTCTTGAAGAACCTTGGCCTCCTCCACAATTTGTAGCCACTCCTGGTGGTCCTTGGCTCTTCCATCTTCTGATTCCCATTTTTTTGGAGATCCTTTTCGACATTTTGTACCTACGTCACCCTCGGCCTCTCTCTTAGTCGCTGTCCGTCAGGCTTGCCGTATTAAATTCTCTTGGGAACTCTTTGTTCAGCTCTCTATTTGGGCGGATCCTCCAAATTATTTTTGAAATATCGGACCAAAAACCTTTCTTAATACTTTTCTTTCCCACACCAAAAGGACTCTTTCCGTTTCCTTGGTGAGGGTCCATATCTCACAGCCGTAGGTTACAATGGGTCGGATCACAGTCTAATAAATAATTATCTTGGCTTTTCTTGAGTGGTTCCGAAATTTTAACAGTTTTTGTAGGGAAAACATGCCCCTGCTTTCAGCTGATTAATGAATATAAAACCACAAATAATTACTATTCATACATAAAGACCAACTTTTGGCGTAGTTACTGGTTCAAGTCTAATATAAGAATAAAGTAAGCAAAGGATTCATTAAATGCTTTTATCCAGAAAATAAAAACAATTAGGATTTAATTCGTCTTTAGATTTGTTCAAATACCATGGTATTTACAGAAGCTAAAAGTATTTTTCTATGACCCAATCTCACTTTCTTATAAAAAATATAATATAAAAGATAGATTTGACAATAAAATTCCCAATAAAATTATTTTTAAAGCGCTTGATTGTAACACGGCAGTAGTTGTAATAAGGCTTATCAAATTAGTACGATTTCTACAATACCAAAATAATTTTTTTTTTTTTTTATAATTAAATGTTTTAAGAACATTTAATTTAAATGAACAATAATGTTTTAAGAAAGTTAATTACAGGATAGTTAAAAATTATGATTAACAAACGCGAAGTATCGGATGCGAAAGACTGCATTTTTTGTATTACTTTATAACTTCCTTTAGAACTGATATACGTTGTAGCGAATTCTTAAATCTGAATTCACTCTGTAAAAGGGAGGAATAACGCTTTAAAAAAGTCGTTTATACAATCTATTTGATTGTGCCAAATCAATGTAACGAATCACCAAAGATCGAATGCAAAAACCGCGTATTTTCAAATACAATACTCGTACTTTACATTTTTAAAGACGATATTGTTACAACAGTATATAAAATAACTTTTATTTAAAAATATATAAGGACTTGATGTAGAAGGGGGGAAATAAAGTTTCAATGTAGTAAAAATATTTAAAACATATATTTCATTATGTGTGTAACACCCTAAAGAAATATTCGGAATATTTTTAACTGAAATCGATTAGTAATCTGCCAAATCCATGGATCCCATCCCTTGTACCTCACATGGTACCATTTTTTTTTTTTTTTTTCTCGTGAATGGTTATAATTGTAAAAAGTTTTAATTAAGTCACCCTAACTGCTATCAAATTTTTTGTCAGCACTGAAACTTGGCCAAAGCACGCAAACAATAATTAGATTTTATCTCAGTTATCCTGTCCGTTTAATAAACTTTTATCAGATTTAATTTTCTTTCGGCGAGACCCCTATTTTTTCCACTAACTTATTTTGTCAACGCGATACACCATTTCTGAAGGCGGTAACTTCAGATTACACTTTTAATGCTTTTTTTGTTTGTGATTTTATCTTGATTAAAATCTTGTAAAGTAGACGTCATGTATTCTGCTTAGTCAGAAATTACAACTTGATTTTCTATATAATTTCTTGGAAATTGTAAATCTGTGAATTTAACTACTTTTCCCTTTTTTTTTTTAATCTACGATAATAGTAAAAATAATTAAATCGTAGATAATAAGGAAAGTTTCTTAGGGTATTTTAGAAAAATCTCTTATTACTCAATATAATGGTCTTATAAAATCGATAAATCGAGTTTTTATGGTTGTTATTAGAACTTTCAATTTATTATTTACACTTTTTTTTTTTAATCCATGTTTTACTAAACAGATATACGAATTTGCCATATAAACATATAAACTAGGTAGCGAAAAAAAAAATGAAATATACAATTAAAAACAAAGTTAAATAAAGGACACAAAATATAGGCTTATGGGACCCCGAATATCATAAAAGGATAAAGCTATCTCTCCTTCTAAATCCAATTTAATTGGATTTAGAATTCATCACTAGTGATGATGTTAATTAAGGCTGAGCACGGAGGAAATGAGCCGTACACATATGATATATTGAAATAGAATTATGTTTTATGATATTTAGGTCCGGTTTAAAAACATTAAATGAACTAAAATCATATATTTCAATATATATTTCTTCCTATATTTAAAATATGCTTCCATTCAGATTTTCTGGCAATTCAATGGACAAAAGATCCTGTATGTTTGACTCATACTCCCCACTCCTAGGACTTTTGCATTCCAACGCTCCTTTCGCAAAACCAACCTCTGGAATTCTATTCCTGCTCATATCAGACAAGCGAAACCCCTCAATACATTTAAATGCCTCTATTATCAGTACCTCATTTTTATCCAAGGTGACGCTTAGATTCCATTTAACAAAATATAAATAACAATGAGATACTCTCCGTGTGTGTTTTTGCACTACTCTAAGCATTGTACCGTGGTTATTTATTTCTCATTTGTGGAGTATTTTCTATATCGTTTAGCTAGTATGTATTTACAGATTATGCTTACTTCTATATTTTACTTTTTGTTCGTTGATTTTGTCATTTTAATATGTTTCAGACCAAATGTTATTCCTAAGGTACTTTGTCCCAGAATAAAATTACTATTCTATTCTATTTTCTCTCTCTCTCTCTCTTTCTTTTCGTGGCTCATGGTTCTTCGTGGCTTATGAAAAAATAAAACCACCTTTTCAATGAGCATCATACTTAAGCCCAAAAAAACAACATATATTAATGATATGTGAGACATTGTTAGTTTACATTAACTGTCTTGCTTCTTACTAAATTATTATATGAAGGTTTTGTTTCAAGAGTCACCCTCAGTAATAATGTATATTTAACCAATAAAATTTAATTAAATAATAAAGGTTAATTTCTTAAATGAATAATGAAGAAAACGGGGAGTAGTGTTGACAAATATTGACACAATCGCTCTTTGAGCCCGGACAGCCAGAGACAGCAACAGGTCCATCTCTGTCAGGGCAGACAATTAATCCTGCCATGAGTTTTCGAGCAGTCTCATCCGGATTGGAGAAATACTCAGCAAGATTAATGTTTAGCAGCATTATAACTAACTCTAATGCAATGATTTATAATAATATAATTTATCATTCTGCCAATAAAATATAAATTTTATAATTACGGTTAAGAAACCAATCGTGGACAAAAGTAACCCAAAAGGTCGTTTTAAGTCTCAGCATTATATTCGCTGTGTGCAAAATAATTTCTTGTTAGATGGATTCTAATCGGTTCTCGTTTCATGTTTTTCTTGTTAATCAGGGGCAGGAGTTTGCTTGAGGAAGTTTCATATATTGATTCATTAGATATAAAAAAACTAATATGTCTTCTGAGTGAATTTTCATTAGATCTTCTCCATCTACTGCCTTTGTTGCAGCGATATCTTTGTTGGTTTGTTCTACATCATAGTTTATAAAAATAAATGACAAGATATTAAGACATTCTTAATGAATCTGTTTTGATTGATTGTGCGCATTTTCTAGTAATTCTTGAAGAAACTCCTGACTGTACATTGCCTTGATCTCAAGAGAAACAAAGCGATATTAGTAGCTACAACTCAGCGGAGCGCACACTTTCCCAGCCTCTCACATATATTCTTAATCCGCCTTTTCGTCTTATAACTCCGGAAAACGTTTTTAGGCTTTCCTGTTTTTCTCGGAATCTTGCTTATAGGTGCAAGTCAGCCTCTCAGCTGATATACAATATTAAATAGCTAGGTCAATATTTAATATTTTTATGCAATTCAATTTGGTCTGTCGGTTAAAACATTTTTTCAAAAAGTTAGAGGTTAATCCATTAAATCTTTGGGGGTAGAATTCATTAAATTTCTCTGTTTTTAATTTCTTTTGAATGCCTTGGACCGTTTTTCTAGGGGATGAGGCATTTCATTTTCATCGGGTTACAATACCTCCTTACCATATACTGAAACCAAAATCCTCCATTGGCTATAGCTATACAAGTTTTTGCCTATGGAGGGTTTTGCTAAATAATGTGTTTTTTATCTTTTTTTGTAAATTCATTGAATACAATGTTTGTAATCTCGTTTTATTAGTCTTTTTAGCTACCCCGTATCTATTATTCCTAAAGGTTACATTAGTAAGTGATATTGATTTGTATCTATACTACTTTTATATAAGGACAAGCTAGTTTTGTTTGTGTTCACTAACTACAAAATTGACTGCACCAATCTTTACCAAATTTTAACTCGATAGTTTAAGAAAGGTTTAGCGAAAATATAATTTACATATTTTCAATCTAATTGTTTTAAAAAAAGTGATCAACATGTGGTGCGAACTTTGAAACTCGGCCGATAGGTGGCGAGCGTCGTTTACGGGTGGTTAAAAAGGTACGGTGTCGTAGAGCTAAAAATTTATAATAAAATTTACAGATTTTCAATAAAATTGTTACTTGAAAATTGATAAATATGTGATACGAACTTTGAAAATCAACCGATAGGTGGCGAGGGCCATTTATAAGAGTTTACAACGGTGCGGATTTGAATAGCAACAAGTGTATAATAAAATTTATTTATTTTCAATTAAATTGTTATTAGAAAAATCGAGATGCGACAAGTAGGTCCCAGTAAGTTTAAACACAGACCGATATTTGGCTAGCACCATTCTGCAACGGAGTTTGCAGTGGTAAAACTATTAAAGCCATCGGTACAAATTTTAATCTCATCTTCATAATTCTAGGAAGGCTTAGCAACGATTCAATTTACTAATCTTTCATTGAATTATAATGGTACCAGGTTAGAAATTGCAGCTATGTGTAGAAATATTATTGAGGTTGTAATTCTCACAAGATCAGTGACTGAATCAAAGGAGCCACTTAAAATCATAGTGGTGTAAGTCATGTTTCCTTTGTTTCGAGAAAATAAAGGTTTTGAAAATGTTCTTATTTAAAATTACACTAGCAAGATAGAATGTACTGAGTTTCAATTCTAGACAACAATGTTTTAAAGTTAAAAATTAACATTAATTAAATATATAATTTAAATAAATAATTTATTAATTGGTATCAACGGGCTAAAATCCATTACGCCATCATTCATTTCTAGTGATAGTGGTGTTAGTCAAATTTTCTTTAGTTTAAGTAAAATCAATCTTTTATGAATGTTCTTATTATACCAACAAATTACATCAATTATAGAAAAACAATTACGGACGTGCTTGGAGGATTAAGTTTGATGTTTTATTTTTTTTTAATGCATTTTTTTTTTCTATTTTGTATTTATTTTATTTTTTTCAAAATCGGTAAGCATGTCCAACGCAGCACAAAGTTATGTTTTTAGTAACTATTTTCGAAGCGGCAAATGAAATAATACTTAACACCATTCTCATACTTAAGAAAGAAAGATAAGGTACAATCAATAATAAAAACTGTTTTAACCAACCAATTTTAAAATTATTTTAAATAGAATTTTACAGATCGCTATATTGGACTCGACGAACGACTTACACAGAACCCACATACAAGACTAATACGACAAGTGATTTCCATCGTTTTCGATTTAACATGCTTTATTCTATTTCCCTATATTAACCCACAAACAAAAGAATTTTTTCTGTTAAAGTCTCCAATCACCTAAAAATACTCGAAAATTGATTGCGGACTTTTAAACGTTATTTTATCACTACAATTAATTTTACTAGTACAAGGAACATCACGAATTAGTTATCGGTAACAAAATTACTAAATGAATTCACATACCTTTTTTCTGTAGTTTCTAAGTGTCTTTTAACTTTAGCTGACAGTTTAATTAAATCATTGCCCTCACTTTCCATGGAATCGGAAACTATTCTATTACTCAAACATTTTAGGAATGGAAATTTTTGTATACTACCATCATCACTTGACTCAGGATCAGAACATAAAAACCGACATATAATCTTTCATATAGATTTTTCTTACTTATTTCGCTCAAAATGAAACAAATATTTCACACGTTGGTTCTGAGGAACATTGAAACTGAATCGAATATGAATTTATCCACCAGCAATGATAAGAGAATTATCCCAGTAATGTAAACAAATCAATGTAAATATATAAAAATGGCTACCTATAGACTTACAACACTCTCATTCTCAACAGATGTCCGATTTTGTTAAATTTGATAATGACACTGTATTTTAATTTGAGCTAGGTAAAGTGTTCGGTATAATTGGAAATGTCAATTAATGGAATAGTGATAGTGAAAAAGGAGCAATAATAGTGAATAAACCCCATTTTGGAATTATTTGACTTACACCACTATCATTCCCACCGGCTCAACTTTATTTCTAGAATCAATGCCTGTTAATCTAGCATTTAAATTCAAATGATTGAAATTTTAAATTTAAGTTTCTTTTGCTGTAGCATTTATAAAATCGCAATGCCAGAATTATAAAACTTAGAAAGATATTCGAATTAGCTCTTTAAAGCTCAATTATAAGTAGGACTTTGCGGAACTGGAAACCCTAATAATCAACTCAATCTCATAACCTTAGGAGTCAATATTCGAAATATGTATATTCGAATGTCTTATGAGTTATTTTTTTCCCCTTTTTGTAAGTGTTTTACAGCACAAGAATTTTATTGGTAAAAAAATAAAACTTCAATCAAAATTATCTTACAAGGTCACGTTTTGACATGTAACTCACAGATTTGAATGCTAATTTTTTGTGGGTAGTAGGGTTCTATGATAGTGCAGAACTAGAGTTATACCCGCCAATGAGCATTAGGAGCCGAGAAAAAATATATAATATGAAAACACGGTTAATTTTTTTTCTTAGCTCTCAGCCTAGAAAGAAAAATGATTCACTGACGTTAAATTGTAGTTTTGAATGGTATTTGAAATAAAAATACTTTCGTTATGCTCAAGACATGAACTGGCTTTAGGGTGTTTAAAAAATAGTTTAAAAAATGACAAAATTCCAATGAAATCCGTTGTAAATCAGTGGAATTTTTTTTTTCACAAAAAACTGTACTCAAATCTCGATTGAACGCACTAAATAACCCTTATATCTGAAAGTTTACTAAAATGAAAAAATATTGATTTTTTACCCCTTTCGAGAACGTTAAAATTTAGAAGTTGAGATTTCATCAGCAACTTCTAACGGCCTTAGCAACTGCTGTGTTCAACCGAGTACAATAGTAATAACATCACAAGAATCAACGAACATTATGCTTTTTATCTACGAATAACATAGAGTTTACTCCAGATTTTAGAGGACAAAATCTGACATGAATGAAAGATTCCGAGGTCAATTATTACTTGAGAAATCTCGATAAGGCGTATTCTTGCGACTTCCGAATTTGAGCTAAACTATGCAGTTTTACGGCTTCTAAATGCTCTTAAAATCTAATTTCAACCGGTGGACAAAAACGTGAAATAGCGCAAATTATTTATGTTTTTTCAGAAATTGACATTCAAATCTGCGAGTTACTAGTCAAAACGTACCCTTGTAAGTTCCTAACATATGACAGTGGACAGACCAGCGACGGGGGATGCTAGATAAAGTATAAAAAACTACCAAAACATAATTTCAGAATACTCTTGATGTAGGTGAAGGATATAGAAAAAAAGTATACGAGATAGTGTAAGAAATTTTCGCAGCGCAATTAGCTCAAAAAACAATTAAGGAAATATGCGATAATTAAGATTTATCTCTTTTAAAATTCCTCTCCTGTAGGAATTCGAGTTGGGCTCTATTGGATTTCCGATCATTAATTGAGATAGCTTTAATAATTAAAATACCTAATTAACTTTTTCCTTTTAAACAAATAAAGGTAATTACGTTTATGTGTTTTTTTTAAAGTCCAAATATAATCAGGGTGAAATTTATTAGAATTTGAATTTATCAAGTAAATGTAAATTATCAAAAATTTTTCTTTAAATTAACTGCCTTTATCAATTTATATTTATATTAGCTAAAAAATTTGAAGAATGTCAAGCGCATGATATAAATAAAATATTTCAAATAGGCAGATAAATATCCTTATTTTCTTAAAAATTAAGATGACTTATTTGTGGTTTTGTCAAATATATATATAATTTTCAGATTTGAGAACTATTAAGATTTGCTTACTAGAATATATTTACAACTCTTGAGAAATATTCTACAACAAAAACAGAACCATTAATTTTTTTTTCACCTTTCTATAACTTATTTCGCATCCTTTGGTACTACCAAAGGATATCCGTCATTGATTTCCATCAAATAAACGTTTATGATTCTACATAAAAAAAAAAAAAAAAAAAAAAAAAAAAAAAAAAATTCTGTTTCTAAGAGGATCAGATTTGATGGAAATAAATTTAAGTATCTTTTTAATGATCTGTATATTTTGGCTTGCTATGCTGGTCACAGGAAATCATGTAGGTACATAAAGATATATCTACCTTCTGAATTCGGGTTTAATCGATAGCGGGGTAATGAAATTATTAGCCGTTTTTTAAATTAGAAATAAATCTGAAAGGTGCTCAATGAGTAAATAATATGTGAATTAATAATTTTTAACATACATTACTGCATGTAAAATTCCGTTTCTTCTTTTACATAATTTTTTTCTTTCTTGTAAAATTCAGTTGACCATCTAAGTCAAGCTTTCTCAAAATAATTCTTTTTATTCAAAACAATTGACGAAAAATTTACTAATCGCTAATTTTCTGGCCTTCACGTAGCCCTGAAAACAATGACCATCTGAATCCCTAAAAATTAATTTCGGAGGATTTCTGAGGTACGTATAGATTATTTAATAAGTAATAAGTATATTCGTGTTTTGCTTTAGTAAATTTCTTCACATTTATTACTCGTAATGTGTGATGGCCTGAAAGCACAGGACGGGCTTTGAAAGTTTTTAATCAGATTAAAAGTTGTGGCTTATTTATTAATGGATTTGGTGTTTGTTTTTGTTTTTTTAACTTTCAGTTCACGTCCGAGTGTTAATCAAGAAAAATCATCAATTTAAACTCTGATTTTTTTTTTTCTAAATCCTCAAACTTTGCTTTCTCATGAATTCAACTCATTAATATGGCCTGTTCAAGCTCCTTTTATTCTACGTAGAATAAAAAATATTGATTTGTATATAAATTTAGTATTTTTAAAAATTAAAATGTACCGTTTCACAATCAAAATGTGAAGGCGAGGAATTAATTTATTAACATGTCACTGGGCTTATTGAGCATTAATATAGTGTGTGTAACAGTGAGTGTGTGTGTTTGTGTGCATCGAATTAATTTTGAATATCATTTCTCTAGTTAGAATAGAACCCAAGCAGAGTTGAAAGGTTGAAATTTATTTGTTAGATCCACCACGAAGCATGTCTTATCGTCAAAGCCGGATTCGAATCGGCACTAAAGAGGTTTAGGAGCCTTACACTTAACGCAAACAGAGAAAATTTTATTTTATCTTTTCATGTTAAATAATGAATACATTAGATTCCTGAAAACTTAATTCTGATGATATTAAAAACCCCGTGGGGAGGCTAACTGAAGTGAGAGCATCGAATAACGCAGGACTCAATTACCGCGGACAGAGATAAATAATCGAGAGCGGAAGAGCGATAATTTAGCAAGGCTGTAATTTTGGCGGGAGATAAGGAGGATTAATCCTGCGGCAGGGAGGGCCTCCCTATCTCCTCCCATCGCGTGCCCTCCCTCCATCACTGCCTCATGTAAAAATAGACAGCGTTGATGGCTCTGTATTTTCCGTTTTTATGTTTCCATACCGGCTACGGATTTGTGTGATCCTTTATCTGATGATGTGAAATGCTTCTTCTCACCTGTAATGTTCTTTTTCAATGCAAGGTATTTTCTAAATACTCCTAAACAAAACTTCGTGGGGTGGCTTAGCTAACAATAATTTTATGTTATTATAATTTCTATGGAGTTGCTGGTTGTTACACTCAATATTTGCTTTAATTACATACTTCTTATGTAATATTTAACTACTCCTTAAAAATAAACAATATTGGATTGCCTGGAAATTAGTGCGGGCTTATGAATTTAAAAAAAAAAAAAAACTGATATATTGCAAATGTATTTCAAAATTGAGATTTTTTTTTAAAAGTTATAACTAGAAAATCTGTATTTTTGATTTATCATCATATTTAAGTTCAAAACGTTTAAATGGAATATCAAAAATGTATCGAATTAACTTCAAATCACATACATAGATACGTCTCACTTTCAGATAAGATTAAAAGATAATTTAAGTACACTTTCGATATTTCATACAAGACTGAGAATTTTACATTTTTTTATTGCAGGTTTTTGATTAGTGTCACTTTTTAAATACATATGCTTATACAGTTCAGCCAAAAATCTCACATCTAAAAAACACTGCAATCATAAATATTGTAACTAATTACACGATCTCAACAGTTCCTAAGTAATAGGACACTTTATATAGGCTTATACAGGGTGAGTAAATCTTAGTGTATAAAAAAAATTGGGTGAAACTAGATCAAAAATTTAGCAAAATGCCGCAAACCTCACTTTTCTATTCCAACCCGTTGCAGATATACGATAAATCAAAGACTTTTTTGAGGAAACCACGTTTTTTTTTTATAAAAGCTAAAATATCTCCATTTTATTTAAATATTTTTCAAATTTTGACCACAGTTTCAGATTTAGCATTAAATTTTCTATAATAGCTGAGTACCTGTAGTCTTGAATTCTTCAAACTTGATATCTAAAGAACAGCTTGATCTTCACCTTATTTGGGGAACTCACAATGTCGTATTTACTTCAACGCTCATCGTTTTTCTAAAAAACTATCCACAAAACGTCAAATTTTACAAAAACTTAATCAGCATTCGAATGATATGTTAAACGTAATGATTTTGTTTCAATTTCACGGAGAAATTTACTTTTTAAACCGAAAAAACGTGGTGTTCTCATTTGACATTTATTTATTTATTAATATAATTTAGGATTTATTTTATTAGATTTTCATTGCAAGGTTTAAATCTCGATGATAATGAACATAAACCTCAATTTTGCTAATAGCTTCTGAATGCAGATGATATTAAAGAATACCACTTTTTGCGGTGAATTTATTTTTTTACAGGGGAAGGCATTTCTACCGTTACATGTGGAGTATCGTTGGTTTATTCATATTTGTATAGCTGTCGCATAGTGTGGAAAAATCATAGTTTGCCCAACAGATTTAATGATGAAATTACAAAGATTTGTTACAAAATATCCTACCACAACTTCATCACGATATTCCACCTGAAGATTGGCAAAATATGATTTTCCAACACCATGGTGCTCCTCCACATTATTCGAAAGCAATACAAATATAAACCAACGATATACATGGATAGCTAGGCCTGTAAAACGGACTTAACTACCTGTAAAATTCACCTCAAAAAGTAATATTCGTCAACACAATTTGCATTCAGAAACTAACGGCAAAATTGAGGTCTATGTTTATTATCATTGAATTTTAAACATTACATTGAAAATCTAATAAAATAAATCCTAAATGATAATAATAAATAAATAAATGTAATAAGATAAGATCCTCTGATCTGGCGTCACTTTATTGACAGTTTTCCTTTATTTTCTATTAAACAATATTTTTTTTCTTTGCTTTTTATTCCAATTAAGAGTTTATTATGTTTAAAATGCACATTTCCATTAAGGGATTGTCATAATGTTTTATTTACACAAGTAACTGATTTGTATGCCAAATGAGAACACCAGGTTTTTTCGGTTTAAAAAGTAAATTTCTCCGTGAAATTGAAACAAAATCATTACGTTTAATATATCGCTCGAAAGCTGATTAAATTTGCAAGTTTTTGTAAAATTTGACGTTTTTGGATAGTTTTTTTGAAAAACGGTGAGCGTTGAAGTAAATACGACATTGTGACTTAGATAGACCCAAATAAGGTGAAGATCTAGCTGTTCTTTAGGTACCAAGTTTGTAAAATTCAAGGTTACAGCTACAGCTAAATCCGAAACTTTGGTCAAAATTTGAAAAATATTTAAATAAAATGGAGATATTACAGCTTTTATGGAAAAAAACGTGGTTTCCTCAAAAAAGTCTTTGATTTATCGTGTATCTGCAACGGGTTGGAATAGAAAAATGAGGTTTACGGCATTTTGCTACATTTTTGATTTAGTTTCACCCATTTTTTTTTTAAACACTAAGAGATACTTACCCTGTAGATACAAACTGCACTGGATCAGTCCAATACAAAATATTAAAGATTTCAATACCTACTTTCTAACCATACTAACAGACTCAAACATAACGTAGCTGATATTACCACCAATCCATACCGAGGGCTACAAGGGAGCAAGATGAGGGACCTCCTAAAGTATAAAAAACCAACTAAAATAATGATATGAGGGGGTAACGGTGGGTAACTTATTTTACACGTCTTATTAATTATATTTATATTACTTATTTTCGACAGCACATTTTCTGATTGTTCTAAGTTCAAAGACAGCTGTGAATAAATAAATAAAGTTGAAAAAAATAAGATAAAACAATGAACTAAATGATTAGAAAACACTTTTATTAATCAAAATACGCTTTATTCCTTGTATATAGGCCTTTACTTATAAAATAAACTGCCTAGGTTGCAATAAACAATATGCGGGTGAAACAAAGCAAAATCTAAATATAATATATTTAGATTATAAATATTACTGTTGAAAAATTAACAATGGTAAAAAAATAAAAAAATAGCATTAGTTGACAATATTTGAAACATGGACTTAGGTTTAATTTAGATAACGTTCTAACTCTAACTACATTCTAATACATTTCTGAATTATCATTCTAATAACACATAAAAAACCGTTGAAAAACTTCATTCATGTACATGCATTTACATTTATCTTTTTTTGTTGGGTGTCTATACTTTCTTAGTGTAACGTTTTTTTCAAATTCATTTTATACGCTCTAGCCCTTTTGGTGTTTGCAAAGAGTTACCTTATCAGAAATTATTGGACAATTATTTTTATATGTATTACATTTGTCTCGAGGGCCTACCGTTTAGGAGCTATATTGTTTGGATGAAAAAATTTATGTTTTCATATATTTTTAGGTGTTGGTGCTTTTTTGATATCCTCTTGACACCCCACTGACACATTGTGTTGCTCGAAAATTCGTCGACTGTTTCCTAAGCAGAAATTTAATGCGTAATATTTATTTTTCATGAACTACCACTTTAGAGCTATATTGGATTGAATTGAAAAAAAAGTTTGAAAACACTATTTTGTCTGTACTTTGCTTATTTCGAATAATCATTGATTGTTAACTTAATTTAAGTAATTTGATCTTTTTAATTCTTAAATGTAAATAGAAAAAACCGGTAGATTATAGATAGTTTTGCAAACTTGTTTAACAATCATATAACTTATTCAATAATAGGTTCAAGTTATTGTAAAATGACTTGATGAATAAATAATTGATTATTTTGAGGTATTTAATATTATCTTTTAAAATTACTATCCAATATTTCCGATTTATTTTATAATTTTTCCTTTCAAATCTGAGTAACTCTTAGAATTCGATGGGTGATATAAAGTTTTTTAAATTTCATAGAACAAAAAATTATTTGAAAGACGTATTTACATAATAAGTATCAGCAATTTGTAGAATCCAATACAATTGTCTTATTCAAGGAATCCATTCTGGATTTACTTTTTATTCCACGGAGCCCATTAAAAATAATGATTTTCTATAAGAAGAAAAAAGCGATCTGCTCTAAAAATAAAGAAATTGCTGTATAAATTTAAGTTTGATATCAGGAATAAAAGTGAATTATAAAATACTCTTCATTTATTAAAGTTTATTTTTGTTTTTTTTTTTAGCTGTAAATAGAAATTTATAACTGCATATCATAAAATAAAAATATAACTTGTAAATATGAAGATAATGCTCATAACCACGTGTGAATTGCTTATAAAACAATTAACCATCGGTATATATCAATTCAATAAATATTCTATGTTAGAAGATCCAAGGTCATATTTTCTTACTCCTCGGAGGCTTACCTTGTTATGGGGCTTACTATAAAAATATGGTTTGGGCAGAATCAGCAACAAAAGAAACATTAAAATATGTATAGATACGTTTCCTTGTGACAAAGCAAGACATACTAAAGAATTTACAAAGGATTATTGATAGTAAGGAGTAGATATGAAACCAATTGGATGGTTTAGCAAAGCCCTAAAGTTCAACTCCTTATGTCCAAGTAGATCTAATTACAGTCACAACAATTAATTTCTCGTAATTAATCGGAAGGTGTGAACGTTGTTTAGTAAATGTTGAAGTAGTCGAAAACGACATGCAGTTTTAGACCGGTATGGCATCAAAGAAAGTATGATATCTGCTCTTTAAGAAAATTAACTTAGCTTCCCTTGTATGAGATACAATCTGGTGCTCTAATCCATTCTTCAGACAACCTTTTATTCCCATTTTTTTAGAATATATATTGGAGCTTTCTTTGCACTTTTCCTGCTCTTAAAGTATATTTATTCTGTCACCTAGGCTCGACCACTTTAAAACAATATCCCTTAGGGCCACCACCGAGTCTAGACTTGAAAGTCGTAAAAAGTGTAAAAGGCCAGTAAAGGGAGATGTATAACTTACTGGGACTGACGTTGTTGTAAAACGCAGCCGTAAAACTCCGCTCGTAAAGGGTTGGGCCCTATCGTAGGGCAGGTCGCCATATACTAATACCCCATCCTATCAGTGTATAGAGGATCCCTCTATCTCCTCCCTTTTCGTATTGGCTCGTCCCTATTAAGGGCAAGTATCCATTCCAAGAAAATCTACCTTACTAACACGCTTCATTTACTTGGATAATGTTTATCGAAACGACATTTTGATATTTTTCTTGTTTATTGGGTTTCTTTATCGTGTAGGGTTGAGAGTAGATTATTATTTTATAAAAATACTCTTTACAAAAAACTGGAAAAAAAAATATCGTGGTAAATATATTAAGTAAACCAATTCTTATGTTTCAGATGTAATTAATATGCGAAATTATCCATTTTTATTTTACTTATATGGTCTATAATGATTCTTCTTAATTTTAAATAAAACATGATAATGATAATAATAAATATGGTATTATTATAAAATAAAATGCTATTTATGTGTATTTAATTAATAATTTTTGCATATTTCAATAGTATTTTAGGCTAGTAGTTTTTAAATAACAATTATTTTGAAGGAGACTTTTCGAAGCCATTCGTTTAAATCACAGCTGTTAGAATGTAATTAAAATTAATACTTTCTTCTAAGGTCACATTAAGCGTTTAACATGGTATAAAGTTTTCAATAAAACATCAATCAATCTGAAGGTGAAACTGTTTTTAATGAAAACAGTTATAAAAAATGCTATTCTAAAAAATGTATATATATTTATTCTTCTGGTAGTTATTTTTAATAAAATAATAATGTTACGTAATTAATCTTAAGATTTTTTTAATTAAATTAAACATTACTACTACGCATACCAAAGGCTAAAAAGAGTTTATACGTAGGATTTGAAAATAACTAAGAAAAGAAGTCAGAAGGGCATCCAGTAAGTTGAAATTTCATTTATTTACATTTTCCCACATTTGCTGATGTGAAATATTATAGGTTTAACAAAAAAAATAAAATACTTCTATTAAATAATAATGTAACTTTTTTTTTTTTGCTAATTTTATAATAATAACATTTTTTTAAAACTATTTGACCTTATACAATATAAGAAATTATCAATACTTATAAATTTGAAATTATTTTTGATCTTGGTCAAGGGGTGATTAGGATTCAGTTCAGCGCCTTCAATAAAATTTGCACGGCCTGAAGGTGTTGTGGGTTTTGCATCATTTAGCGCCGTTGCGGTCCTAATGGTTCGGGCAGAGAACTGTCACTGAGGGGCGGGCCAAGCTTTGACCAGCATCTCTAATGAACATTTAAACAATTTTATTTTTTGTGTATTAACCAACCATGAGTAGCCATTGAGTAGCCCCCTCCCTAATTCAACACAATTACTTTTAATAAACTCTTCTCCTTATAATAAAAAAAAATCTTTTTAATTTTTTACATGCCAAAATAGTGGCATATTTCATGTGTTCAATACCCTTATTATTTAAAATTTATATATGTTTTTATATTGAAATTTGCAAATGTATAAATTAATATATTTTTTATATATAAGAGATAATGTACGTAATGGAATGTCTTGCAAAAAACTGACCTTTGGTAATCTTTCAAGCTTTACATTGGAAGTTCTCAGGTCAATATTTCATATTTATAAATATTGCAAATATATATATATATATATATATATATATATATATATATATATATATATATATATATATATATATATATATATATATATATATATATATAATATATATATATATATATATATATATATATATATATATATAAAAAAAAATGTCCCGTCTTGGCCTTCTGTACCAGCTTCCGAATTTTATATTACTGTTTATCCATGAAAGTAACTTGAATTTGAAATCTGCAAGGCCCTAATAAAATTAAATTAGAAGTAGATCAATGAGAATAAACTTGGGTGCTTCTAATTCAAGAAAAAGTGTCTTAAAAATATTCTGTTATATTTTTGAACATTTTCTTTTCTTATACTATATTATCAGAGCCTATTTTATTCCACATTTTTTTTCGTAGATTATTCATTTTTATAAGTGAATCTATCACACAAACAAAAATAATTTTTAGCATAATAATGCAACTTTACTAAAAAGTAAATATTGGGTAAGGATAGACAAATAAAGGATATGATTTGATTTTGAATGAGATTATGATCAGGATGTAAGACGCAGATAACTGTTTGAAGAACCAACTTGGCCTGGGGCCGATTCTCAGAATTATATTCGGTTTTGCGCTATACTACGGTTCCATTTGTATTTTGTCTGTAATTGGATTGTATTATATCATTTTCTGTATCTTTCTTTTGTTTCATTTTTTTTTTACTATATTTAGCAATTTTAACTCATGTATGATTTTTCGCAGCTTTTTTTTTATATGGTATTTCAAATACAGTATTTTGTCATTAATATAGCTAACTATACCATATCTTTATAAATTTTATAAATAGTTTTTTTTTAAATATCTAATTTAATAACATCCACTTATTTCGAAAAATTTCTTAACTTATACGATTATAGCATCAGGTTCAATAGAGAAATCTTATTTTTACCATATAAAGTTCATATATCTAAAAGATATACTTTAGTGTGTACAAAATAAAAGAGAGAGAGAAGATGACACTGTTAAATAACTTATAAATATAAATAACTTATAAATATAGCTTTGTTAGTTAGAAATTGTCAGTTTTTGTTAGTGAAAAATGTTTGAACTTTCATCACACATTACAATGATTAGATATGCTTGTCGGTCAATATTAGCTAAGGTGAAGAAAGTTCATTGGAAATTAAAAGTTTTTAATTTAAACCTATTTAAAAGCTATTTGCATTTTTATTATAACAATAAAAAAAAATAGACAAAACTTTATATATATATATTAATTTTTATTTCGAAATCTTTAATATTGTTTCTCCATTTCCGTTTCACCATACCACAAGTGAAGCTAACGTGATTTCTAGAAATATATTCTCTCTCTCATATATGGCACATTCGGTTTTTTTCACGTCTCTATCAGATAGTTTAGTTCAGGGAATTCGTTTTCCTATTGTCTAAGCTTTATTTTTTCTTTTGTGTATTTATAAGAAATATTTAGTTACCAGTAAATGAAAAAAAAAAAAAAAAAAAAAAAAAAAAAAAAAAAAAAAAAAAAAAATTGTCTAAAATCGATGGTTTGAACATAACTAATAGTAGTATTGTTAGCTTTAGTTATCTGAAGGAACAATGTGGATATTCGATTAGATCATGGTTGACCGTTCAAGGGTCACCTCACCTGTCACAGGTGGGTCCTTCTAGTCCATGGAGCAGGTAACCAAGAGAAAATTTTCTGTGACCTGATCTAGGACGGTCTCTTTACAATATAATGGTCTCTATTTGAACTGATAAATGTATATGTAAATTAAAATCAGTATTATTATTACTTCTAAACTTTCCTGGAACTATAAAGATGATGTGATTAATATTTATATATACAAGCATTTCCCGTCACGGCTTCGCCCTCTCTCATAAGTTAAGAAGTAAAATAATTTGAACTAATAATTAAAGCTTATTAGGTCATAAAAAAAATCTTGTATTTTTTAAGCATTAATTTTTCAATGATTTTTTCAAGCATTGCAGTAATATTAGTAAGCAGTAAGCATTGCAGTAATATACAGGAGGTATGTATTTATGAATGTGTGTGTGTGTGTGTGTGTGTGTGTGTGTGTGTGTGTGTGTGTGTGTGTGTGTGTGTGTGTGTGTGCGCGTGCGTGTGTGTGTTTGTGTGTGTGCGCGCGCGTATGTATGTAAACCAGATGGACAGAGAGTACTATGAAACTCTTTCGGATAATGGGCTGAATTATCAGTGCTTACTTCTAAAGGGGTATGAATCATATTTTTTTTACAACATATCAAAAAGAATAATCAACATTTTAGTTTGGTAATATTTTTTTTTTTTGCAGAAATAATTTTATTGATTTCATCTGGTTGTATTTCAATTTTTATCTTTAAGTATAAGACATAGTGGCAAACCTTGTTTCTGCCACTCAACATTGTATATTTGAATTTTCACCATTGAAATTCGCATTGTTGCTAAACCTTCCGATCAAGATGAATAATTTTGCATGTTCGGTAGTTTTACTATTGTAAACCACATTTTAGAATAGTGCTAAACACAGGTCGATTTTCAAACCACTAAGATTCATATGTCGCCCCACATACTTAAATCTTTTTTTTTTTTTAATTTAATTGAAAATCAGTATTATTATTACTTCTAAACCTTGCTGGAACTATAAAGATGATCTGATTAATATATGCTACTGGTATATAAGTATTGTTAAAATAGTATTTTCAGAACTTACGCAAGGCTTTACGATGTTTGATATAGATCCATGAATAAACCAGTAAAGTAATGATTACCTCCTAACTACTTCACTGTAAGAGCTGGATAGAAGTGACGAGATAACACATAAAATTATGTATGTACTATGCTCTAGGTACTGATATATGTCAGAAGCCCTGTTCATCTTGTCTCCTTAGAACTGATGATGTGCGTTTATTCCAATTCCATCCAAATAATATTCAAAATTAATTTTCAAATAAATAGAATTCCAATGTAAGTGGCAAATAATACCTCAATCTTAACTTATAATTTTTACCTAGGCCTTTAGGCCATTTTATAGTTTATACTGCATTGCATGAAGAAATGAGCATTTTTATAAATTAATGAATGTTGAAAGTTTTTTTTGTTTCATATATTTCTCTTTCATTATAAATTATGATTACATTACATATATTTAAGTTGATTATTAGTATTGTATTTTAAGTTGAGTCTGGTTTATTTTCTTGGTACAGGATATAATTTTGTGAATTGTAAAAACAAATTTTATTAGAAATAAAAAAATTAAAAAAAAAAAAATTAATTAATGAAGCTTATAACCTTATTTATTTATTCGTGCCAAAATAACAACTAAAACGTTACTTCAAAACAGACATGTATGACAAAAATGATAAGAAAATATCCTAGAATGTATGAAATAATTAAAACTACACAAACATCAAAACTTAAGGTACATACGGTAGATATAATACAAATATTGTTATGTAAGTTATATAATAGAAGGTACGGTTGCAATGTGGGTGTCACTCGATTTATAACTTTCAGAACGTGTTCATCTAGTGCAGATAATTATTTATTTAGTATTATTAGCTTATGATGGACACTGGGGTCAGTAGAACCTTCTAGTGCACACTCGCCTCTATAATATGGGTATGACACTGACACTGTTTGAGTGTCATTTCGACTAAATCTCCTTCTTGCACAACCATTGGGCTGGAAAAAAAATACAAAATTGAGTATAGGACAGGAATAATTTCGTGAGTTGTAGTGGTGAAAGATTAATTTTCTAAAGTTATATGATAAGATAAAAAAACAATAAAAAATAATACTCCAAATAAATTAATTAAATAAGACTGAACAGCAAACAATAGGAAAATGTTAACAGAATAACAAATATATTAAAAAAGTGAAATTTAAACATGTCATTTCAATAAAAAATTTAATGTAAAAATATATAAACAAATGTAATATAAAAATGCTGTTAAAATAAATTTAGGAAATATTTAAAAAATAGACATGCCAGTTATTATCAGATGTGTTTTTAAAACTAAATTTTCAACAAGAACTAAGAGTGTGGATGTAGTATAAAGAAAATATTATTGTATAGAGATAACGGTTTTTTTTATTTTATAAATTTAACTCTTTCTTCCTGATACCTCTTTGCTACTAAGAAATCTGTGAGAATTTTCAAATTATTTACTTATAATAATTTTTAAAGCTTGAAAAAATGGCTCTGAAAAATAAATACCTTTAAAATAAATTACAAATAAAAAAAGAAACTGAGTTATATCATAGTTTAGAATGTGACATTTTTTTTTTTTTTTTTTTTTTTTTTATGACAACTCATGGCAAATCTTTTAGAGTATTCAATTACTGTCGTTAATTGTGATGCAGGAATGATAACTTTTTTAGGGCGTAGCGCGCAAACCTTAACGGGAAAATAAAAGTAGAGGAGGTCCGAACCCAAATCGATTAGAGCATTAATAAAACAAAAAAGTGGGCATATATTCAATAGAGTAGCTCAAGCACCTGAGATTTAAGCAGTAAATATACAATGAGATAATAAACAACATATATATAATAAAGAAATGTATTATTGATTAGCAGGATTTTAAATATTATTTATGAAATTATTATTCAAATATAATTATAGAAATGAATATATTTTATTAATATAATAAAAAATATAATGTAATAATAGTATTAGCATTACTTGTATACATAGTGTCAGTGTGTGTATAGGTTTTTATTGATAAGATTCTTGAAAAAAAAATTCAATGAGTACTGATATAAACTTAAAGTAGTCGTTAACATGTTTTTGTTACAAAAAAAAAGTATCAAGTATTTTTTTTTTAAATTTATAAAATCAGACTGTAAAAAGAACCCAATAATTGTGCATAACCGAATGCAAGATTGCTAATTTATATATTTTCATTTGCAAAAAAAAATGTATTTAAAGTCATAGCTTGGGGATAAAATCATTTGAACCACAGAAAAGAGATATGAGGATGTGGAGCCTGTGATGAAGTGGCTTCATCGCTGTAGCTTCAAGTATTTGTTATATCAAGGTAATTTGTACTTGATAATATATTAGCTAATGGTGGAGGGGATATTGTAATTCATGTGAGGGTTAGAGCAAGTTGGCTGCTAAAACATGTATCCTAACATCCTCCTCCTATATCACGCCCTGCCCTTAAATTCACAACGTCTCCCCCCCCCCTCCCGTCCTCGACGTTATCCCCTAAATTACTCAGTCTTATTTACTGCCTCTTCCCCATATCGCTGCCCCCTACCTGTTTGTCCCCCGCTACTGATTGATACTATATTTTTGTTGGGATTGATGCTACTTTGTCAAGATGAAGCTTATTATTTTATGCAAAAATTAATTTTAAATACAACAAAATCAATCTGCCAATATTTTGAGTGTATTTTTTTGAACCTTATAATACAAACCGAATTTTTGTTCTTCTTTTCATCTTTAAAAATGAAAATCATTTTATAAAACATTAAATGTAGTATGTAGGCTCTTATTAAATAAGAAATATACTTTTCAAGTTGACTGTAAATTCTATTAAGAAGATACTTGGTTGCGGTTAAAAAATACGCACACAGGATGAAAATCATAATTAATTGTTGACCGACGTTTTTTCTTAAGCAGAATTATAAAAACTGTAGTTTTTATTCTATTTTATTTTTTTTTTTAATACTATATTACAATTTGCCACAGTTAAAGTCAATAAGTGATATTACACAGTGTTATTAGTACACACTCAAGCCTTATTTACGAAAAAAAGAAATAATAAACTGTGACTTATACCAATTTGGACGTATGCTTCGCTGATATACGAAAGATCTAAAAAGACTCATATTAACAAACTCCAAATCTTCCTGACAAAAACATCCAGGACAATCACAAAAGCACCCTAGTACTTATGCAACGTAACTTAACATATTGACTTAACAAACGATTCCACGAAAAATTACATGTACATCCTAACAAATTTATAAATGACATGGTCACAGTACATATTCCCGACAACTCCCAGAGAAGGCTAAAAAGATTTTAAATAAATATATTTTATTCTTTTTTCCTCTATCTCTTAGCCTGTTTCCTAGACATAACACTGTTGTTCGACCAGAACTGAGACCGTACCAACCCTAAACATATGGTTATTTTTTTTTCCTCTCTTATGGCGTTTATCACAATCCACAGGCAAAGGCGCTGAATTAACTTTTCGCCATATGTGCGCCGAAAACATGAGTCGTTTGGTCGTCTTAATTCTAAAATTATTTTTTTAGTATCGCCACTATGATTCTCATAGTACATTAAAACAAACGAATATTTATTGGGTTCCAAAAAAAAAACCTCAAACTTTAAATTTTGTATTAATTTATTCAATTACAACTGAAAAGTAAGCTTTACAAACAGAACGTAATAGACTAATATATATACATATATATATATATATACATGCTTGTCTAGTCAATGTTTGAGTTGTCGTAGTTCATTTTATTTCTTTTAATTCTGGTACGTGTTTGACAAATCTTAAATAATATTTTAAACGTATTTTTAATGTCATAATTACATATTTTTCAGATTCAAACCAATAATTTCTAAAAAGAATAAATAAAATATATGTGTATTTCCATACAGTTGTTAGTTGTGGTTTCCTATGAAACCTGTTTTAGAACCAAACTTCAGTTTTCCGCTTCGAATCATAGCGATTTCTATGTAATATATATTTATAAATAAATAATAAATGCAGCCTGTAAGATTACTTATTTCTGGTCAATTATTTTAAGAACTGCTACCTGTATTCACTCCTTTAATATGCTGTCCATTAATGAAGAAGCGATTAAATTATCATTTGAAGATATCCCTTGCTTGTTATCGTCTATATAACAGCTGTGGCTCTTTTTTACCTTATTTCCTTAAGCCTTCGTGAGCTTTTCTCTAGTTTCTTTCTTGCCGCGGTATAAATCATAGCGCTGAATCGTAAATAGAAACTTCTTCACATTCATCAGGGCCCTTGATGGAAAATCCTGTCGTGCAAAGCAGATTTCTTTTTCGCCCCTCTTCTTTTCTTTTCCTCTGGCCCTTTCTCTTTTCTTATCTGGTTGATATTTTATTTCAGTGAGAAGAAGTAGAACCTACGATTCATTCCCTGTTATATTAACTATTCAGGGTATCTTATCTACCGTTTGTCATACGTTACATGTTTCAAACTCTGTTATCTTAATTTTTTTTAAAAAAATCCATTTTTCTTTCTATATTATGTAAACGATTTTATTTACTTATATCATTCACAAAGTTTTGGAACTTTGTTGAGTAAAGTTTGAAATAAAATACAATATAATGAGTCCGTTATATGTCTTTAGAGATGAGTAAGTTAAAATAAAAAAGTATGGTACTGAGATAAAATGGTTTATTATTTATAAATATCCAGTCTGGAGAAACAAAATGTAAAGGCTGATTAATGTTCAGTGTAAATTTTCCCAGTCACCTTTTATGTTAGAATAACAAAAACTAAAATAAAAAAAATTATATAATCGCTTCATAAATTGAATGAAACTTTACTGAAAATAAAAGAAAACTTCAACTTCCACACTCTCTAATCCCGAAAGATTTATTTTTACTACTAAGACGTATAATGGACAAGTGTACATACTTTTATAGAAGGATAAATGAATTTAATAAATTAATGAATAAATTGCCTCTTCTATCGAAATTATTTTATTTCAAACCAGTTTCGAATGTTCAACGTTCGTCTTCAGTTCTAAAACATAATTTTAGTTACTTTCTTTTCAGCCTGCTGATGTTTTAAAAATTTTGTATGTTTTAGAACTGAAGATGAATGTTTAACACTTTAAACTTATTCACTGCCTATAAACCCCAAAAACAAACAAACAAATATTCGAAACTAGTTTTTAAATAAAATAGTTCCAATACAAGTATCAATCAACCCATCAATCCTAATTAAACAGTTTAAAACATACATATTAAGAAATTCCAACTTTTCCTGACAAAAACATTCATTTCAGTGACGTAAGAACGCCGGTACGTAAGCAACCTCAGAAGATATACTGACTCTGCTAGGAAACTGTTAACAACCCAATACAGGCCCACTGTAAGTAAATATGCGATAACAATGAATAATAACTAGTGAAAAAATTAAGGTCTTGGGTTCACCCAGGTGGTTGAAAAATTTATCTCGTGGTGGCCACACGAAATGAATTTTGATCTTCCCACCCTTGGGCTAGAATAGTATGGTAACCTGTAGGATAACCCGCTCTTTCTGCCTTAGTTCGAGTACATAGGGACGTTAGGCCCCCCCCCAAAAAAAAAAATATAACTTAATGAAAATACAAAAGTAAGTATAAAAGGTGACAGAAAACAATGAAGTTCTTCCTAATGAAAACGTCGATTGTAAGTTTGAGGATTGCCCATACTCGTCTAACACATGGCTATCTTATAATGAAAGAAACCTCACCGAAATATGCATCTTGCTAGTGTCCATTGACAATCAGACATATTCTCGAAGAAAGTTCACTGTACGAAAGCTTTTTTTATTAGGAACGGCTGGAATAAAAACTATCGGTAATGGTTGGTGATAACAAATATTGTATCGATAAAATCATCACATTCTTGAACCAATATCATTTTTTCGAAAAAAATATTATAAATTAAAAAAAACACAATTAAGGAAACAGGACACTGAATACCACTGAAGTTGAGTGTCCAAAAAACAATTTACCTAACTACCTACCTACAAAAGTATGTAATTCATCTTAATATACATATAACGTAAAGTGCACAATAATTCATGAAGATCATAAAATAAACAAATAAGTAAATAACGCAACGATATTAAAATTAAATTAATTTACAGAAATCGATTACAAAAAACAAAACAACAACCGCATAATTATGGTTGCCCTCAATGATATAATCGGGTTTCAATGTTTATGAGTGCTTTTATATTATTAAATATTGTCCAGCACTGGTTATTCAAAAAGCTCCTCTTCAGAAGCCTTCCACATTACGTATATTTAGCAGCCTCTCTCCTGGATATAACCAAACAAATGGAGGTAGTGCTCTGTTTTCCTTTAATCAATGATGTAGTGTTCTCTCCATTATCTTCTCTTTTTTTCAGTTGAAATGTACATTATTTTTTTTCACTAAAATCCTTCATTATTAATATTAGGAACCTATTCTTTAACACATCCCTTTCCAAAAATAAAAATTTAAATATGCTTGATTTTGAAATGATCATAACACGTTTTTATCATTTCTTTGAAATTATTTATGGAATGCCTAATTTATTTCTAACTCATCATGATATTATAATGCAACAGATAATATTTAAGTATTGTTTCATGATTTAACCATTGGTTGCTCGATTTTAGAATACATACCTATTTTCATAAGATAGATTTTTATGTCTTGTTGGCCAATACAATGTTTTGTAAAAAAAACAAAAAAACAATACATAATTAAAAAAAATATTATTATTAAAAATATTTAATTTTTTCTTCTATTTAAGAAAAAATATAATACTATTATATAAAATATGAAGCCAATTTTCGTTTGTCTCTAAAACTACTAAACCAAATTTTATCTACACCATTTTTATAGATCAGGGAAGGTTTAGTAATAATAAAATTTACAGATTTTCAATTTAATTTTTATTTAAAATGCAATAAATATGCGGTCCGCAGTGAAGTTTCAAAATCGACTGGTAGGTTGCGAGCACCATTCAAGAGATGTTACAAACTTAAAGTGTTATATTGAGCTAGAAATTGATAACAAAATTTTCTTATTTTCAATTAAATTCTTTTTTTAAAAAAGCAATAAATATGAGGTGCTACATGTGGATCTCACTGAAACTTAAAAATATAAATAGATGTTTCTATGTCATCTTCAAATACTTAAAATTTACAACTTTGTGTGAAAACATCATTTTGGATATAATTCCATTGAAACAGTTACTGGTGGCATCCCATTTATTCCCTAAATCCCAATGATTCCTACTGATTTAGCTTTTCAATTAAAACGATTAAACTTTATTTTAGCAGTTAGCAAATCGCAAGGTTAGACTTAGAAAAAAGTAGTAGGTCTTCGGGCTGACTATTTCTATTACGGTCATTTATATGCAGGACATTCGAAAACTGGATACCCAAACAAATAAAGCATTGTCATAAAGTCGGGAGGAAAAACTCGAAATGCAAATTATTCGGATGCCTTATGAAATACTTTTTTATTGTTTGTATGTTTTCTACAATATAAAATCTGTTTCGATAAATAAATACAAGATTTTAGTTGTAAATATGGGCGAACCGTGACGGGGGATGCTAGTCGGGTATAATTTATTTGTTATTAGGTGAAAATAATTAATCACTATCCTGATTAACATCTCCTTTGCATTCAATATGCCCTTGCACATCTCTAATACAATACGACGTCAGCTAAATTGAAGCGAGTTAGCCCGAGAGGACTTTGAGGTGGGAGGGAAATCAGCAACAAGGTGCACTTAGGGATGCCACGCAGCCAGCTCGGTTATAAAATTTAAAACAGGCCCTATAAGAAGGGCACCGGGGCGCTGATAGGAATGTAAAGGTCCCGCTACACGCTCCTCCTCTTGTAGCCTTTTTGCTGCGTTTTTTTCTTTTTCATTCTTATACATCCCTCGACCTTTTCCAATATTCTGGTTCTGCAGCTTTGCAGTGTTATTCATGAAGGCTGGTTTATAAACTATTACTTAAAAGGAAAAAAAAAAAGAAAAAAGGAATCTTGTAGATAACCGGGTTTTTTTTTCTTAAGTAAGTTGTTATTATTTTTAAGAGATGCTTTGATTTTAATTTTTAAAAATGAACTTCTGTACCATGAGCATGAAACAATGTTATAAAAATTAAGTTTTGATGTAGTTTAATCATTAGCATAAGTTATTCTAGAATCACAATATTCTTATAATATAATATTCAAGTTATTCTTCTACCTTAAACAGATAATGAAACAGGCGCTGCGTTTTAAGGCCAAAACCACTAGAATAGTGGTGTAAGGCGTTTTTTAAAAGTAATAAAGTCCACTGAAAATGAAGTACGCAGCATCTAATCAAATTGTCAACCGATTTCGGGATTGTGCAATTAGATCGTCGGTTGAAAGGAATGATGTTCGTGGAAGTGAATTATTCGACTCCTGTTTATTGAATCACTGTTGGGTGTTGCTTTACGATACTGCGCTTTGGTAGCAACTTAGTAGACACATTTTTGAGCTATAGAAATTTTTTTTTATTTCTTATTGTTCTTTTATAAAAATTTAAAATTCCCTCAAGGTACTTCGGAAACAATCAAAAGTTGAGCTTTGAGGCTCCGCAAAACATGTTAATTCTTTTCGTATCCAAACCTTACAATCTAAAATCCTTCGTAAAATCCTCAATGCTCCTTATTATGTCACAAACGAACTAAATATCTTAATGTTCCATTGGTTGCTGATTTGACCATTTTCCTCTCAAACTCATATATTTCCCTACTAAACTCCACACCTACTCGAATCCTCAAGTTCACCAACCTCACACTCAGTTCCCGATAATCCTCCGAGGGGTCTGAAAAGAAGATAGTCAAGAGACCTTACGTAGATTTTTTGATGAAGTGGTACTTGTGAGTAGTTCTTTACATATTATTGATATGTCATTGTAATTATTTTTCTCAGATTTACTGGTTATATATAATGTTTTTTTTTTTTTTTTTTTTTTGTAATAGCTATACTGTTACGGAACTAAAGCATCCTATTTAATATTAAATTTTGAATATTAATTTAGTTGTTGAATGGCCCAATTAATGAACATTTATTCAAGTATTCAAACTGGTTGTCTTAATTAAGCACAATCCTATTTCAATCTGACATTTTATCTAAAATAATTTTTTTTCATAAATTTATAGATATGTTAGTCACCACTATTAACCTATACCGTTAATATTCATTATTATTTGAATGACGCAGTCAATGACTTATTATATTCAACTGAGAAGAATATTGATATAATAGACAAATTTGTAAAAACATATCACAAAAGGGCCTAAAGCCACTATTATATATAGAACTGTACGCCCTGAAACCTTAATTAATAAAGTTTTAAATTGCCAATTATCTATTGAACAATTTGATTATATAGAACTCAACTAATAATATTTAATATTTGAAAAAGAAATCAATATTATAGAAATATTATTCATTTTACTAAAATCATTGAAACATTTGCATATATATATATATATATATATATATATATATATATATATATATATATATATATATATATATATATATATATATATCATAAATCAAAATCATAAACTATAATAAATCATTTTTCTATACAATAGATTTTATTATTTCCCTCCAATCACCATAATTCTAGCTATTTGTCTCCCCTTTAACATGTAAAAAGATCTATGATCAAATATTCTATTGACAATAAAGTTTTATGACACTATAAAAAATATGTTGTTATTTTTTAATATATTACTTTTTCCCTGGTCATAAACCAGGTCATAATGGGGCCCTTAAAAATAAAATATTTTTACTGCGACCGTGTTTTATTGGATACTTTCCAGAAAGTGAAAAGTAATTATGGAAAGTAATAGATAAAGTATTGTTGTGCTTCTCTATTCACCTTTTCTTCTTCAAAAGTCAATTATTGAACTATATAATAATTAGTAATTGTTATTTAATGCATATTTTTTAAGCAAGCATTATTAAAGTGCGACCAGAGGATAGTTTTCAACTAGTTGCTGTCATGCTTTTAAATTCATAATACAAAAATTTACTGGATATATATTATAAGTTCAATTTGCTGATTAAGGTGTGTTACTTCTTTTATGAGAATAATAAGAGATAGTTTAAGGAGATTGTCAATGTTTATAATTAACTTTTTTTAATTTAGTATTTTAAAGTACTACTATGATATCAACATTTATGAAGAAAATATGATTTATTTTTTTTAATTTCGTTAACAATTATATAAAAATTCACGGTTTTAATTTATTGTAACAGACAGAAATCGTGCCAGTTTCTCCTAGTTAGTAAAGTTTATATTAGCATGTTTAGTCCATTTCTTTACTTTTATGAAATAAATTGATTTTTTAATCAAAATCATTCCGAAAATTTGTGAAAGGGTCTAGGAATTCCTCACTTTTGTTTTATCCTTATTCGACAGCAAATTGGTAATAAAAACAGAAAGTTGTGCTGTTCTGAACAATTTTTAATTTAATTTTTCTGAAGATTTGAACAATAACTTGTCTCAACCTTGCTATGAAAAAAACAAATAAAAGACCGTTCTAACTGCATTTTTTTTCGGTTGAAAGCCATAGGAAATATGTTTTCCATCAGTGTTTGTGTGTTAATTCAAAGTTTTATTTCTTAAATGCACTATTATATTCTCTATAGCAATGTTTATGAGAAAACATTTTTTTTTTTTACTTCAATAATATCGATTGAAATGGCCTAATTAAATTTTACAAGTAAAATAAAAAGGTTAATTAAATATTTTAAAAATAAATTTGCTTTTGAATAGATCACTGTTTACGTGCTGGCCATTTCGACTTTATAGATAATAATCTAAGTACTAGTTTGTTTTGTATTAATGACCAAATGAGTGAGTGCCTCTTAGCATATTAACTAGTTATTACTCTAGACAATAATGGTCATCGCATATATGTATTACGTATTACACATCTAAGCCATTGAATTGTATAATTAATGTTGCGGACATGATGTATTCCTCGTTATCTATCTTCGCCATGGATCATCAAATTAATTATTTAATCAGTTTTTGGTGAACTAATCAAACTAACTGTTCCTATATTTATAAAAAAGTAATTAAATATTTTATAGTTTAAAATGACAGGAAATACAATCTCAATCCTCATAATACTTTTTACTATACCTTTCTTGAGAAACATCTTGGTGTTTATATAGTTTATATTAATATTAAAATGTAATAACCAATTGAAATTATTATGTAAACTTTCAAGGAAATAAAGGTTACTAAGTGCAATTTTATTCAAATTCGAAAAAAAATAATTGTGTTGATATTATCATTTCCCAGAAGTATATAAAGACACCAAGTGAATATAACTGTTATATATACACATTAGAGAATGAGAAAATTCACTATATGAATATCTGAGAAATTTTTAATGAGCACATTCCCGTTTTTTTTGCTCTCCTGAAGAAATTTGATTTTGTTACTTAATGACAAAGTATTTATTTAAATATCTTTTCTCATTGTTTTATGCAACATCAATGCAACTAATGTTATAAAATGACCACAAATAATAATAAAGTAAAATGAATAATTAGCAATACTAAATTTTAAGTTTTTAGAATGAATTTCCCATTATCAAATTTGTAAGCGGCATACAACCTAAATTCTTTAATGGAAATTTCACTTATAATTAAAATCATCTCAATATTTTTTCCATTAATTCAACTACAGATTGTTGCTTATAAAGTAAAATATAATTAATTACTAATGACATGAAATAATAATAGTATTATATAACTACTACATCATTTTAAAAACATTGAAATACCCATTGCTTGATTACATTTATTTTATTATTAAAAAAAGTAGCAAAGTATTTATAAACAAATAACAATTAATTGACTATTATAATAATAAAAAATATAGGAAAATAATAATTATAATATATATGATTCATAAATCAGTTGCGATCTTCAACTTCTATTAGTAATTGTAAATTTAATTTTTAAGATACTTTACAATAGTTACGTAGGGTAAACCAGACAGCTATTGACACCATTTTAGCAACATTTATAATATAATTATAGAAAATATAGTTCAATAAAGTTGAAATTTACTGTTATTTTTTCTTAATTACTTTACTTCAAGCTAGACAAGAAAGTGGACACCAAACATTATTACTGGAATGTATTTTACAAGATAGTAAACTAATGTATAATCAGTTATTTAGACCTAAGGATATCGTTCAAAGTACGGACAGAATTGAATGTATTTTATCACACTTGAGTTGTAGGATTTAAAAGTAATTTTATTAATTGTTGTTATTTATTTGTAAGTAATTTAGGATGTCAAGAATTGTCTGATTTACTCTAAACTAAGTTTATAATATTTCAATCAACAATTATAAAATGCTATACATTCGTTAGCATGATATTTTCAAACGCTTATGTAAATCATAACGATTTTATGAATCCATGAAAATGTTCTATATCTGATAAGACATAAAACTAAATTTTTAATCATTTATTTGTATCCTTCAAAACAAAATATAATTATATGGAATTTATTATATTTACAAAGTCCGTTTTATATCAATTGTTTAACATATTGTTTATTACGATTTCATTATTTAATATTAAATAATTTTATTTATTTGTAAAATTATATGTTCTTTTAGTACCAAATAGTAGTAAGTTAGTCCTCCGGTATTCGGTTGTTCGATTTGTTTGATACGTATTAAGATATTTAATGTATTTATTATCTTTATGTATGTTGTCTGATATAAAAAAATTACAATAAGTGAAATTTCAAAACGGAATTTTCTTTCAAATATTTAATATCCGTCAATATAATTCTTATTTTTGATGACATACCTTATGTTACAGTGGCTCCACAGAGGCCGAAAATCGAGCACAAATCGAGCCAGGTCCTGCCGATGAACAACGTGACCGTGAGATCTGGAGAGAAGACAACAGTTAAGTGCATCAGCCGATACGGGAACCCTCCTGCCAAGCTCAAGTGGTTCTTAGGTAATCCTATAGCTATAGATCTAGTTCCTCCTATATTTAGGTGGCTATTCCACCCTATCCGATCTTCTCAGAGTCACCAGTGACATACATAAAACTAAAACATGGTGACAGTTTAGAGACTCATAGACGGTACCGAAGGTTTTCCTCCATCTGTTTTACCCAACAAAATATCTAACCTTCTCCAATCCTTCAACAATCCGTTTCAATTCTAACACTATACCCAAGAAGTTACTATTCATATCCAGTTGCTATTATCTCCCTGGCACAATTCACCGTGATTTCTTTTAGCACCTTTCTGATTATTCCCAGATTTATTTATATATTGTGTTCAAAATAAAGAAAGGGCCAGTGCATTCCCAAGCATAAATATATTGAACTTTGAAGAAACTCTGTAATGGGTGCCCATTTCCTTCTCAAATTTTCCTTTTTGTCCTTAATTTAAGGACTGGTGCGTTACTACTGAGTACACTATTAATACCAGACTTCACATTGCCAAAATATCAACACAGTGGATAGATACTTAAGTTATTCCATCGCTCTCGTCATGTACTCCCACTCAGTATATACCTCATGAGGAAGGATTTGAAGCTTCCTCTTCTCCCCACTTTGAATATTCATATATTATTTGTGGGGGCCTCAATATAATATACTACTCAAATAATATACTAAAACGTACTATTTTTACAGATTACGATTTGACTCCCATTCCTAGTGGTAAATTATGTTTAATAGTACATACCGATCCAACATATAAGTATCCATCGCCCATCTTAAAAATGTAACCTAATTCATACATCACACAATACCTTCAGACTACCACAGCCCAACCCACATTACTGCACCCACCTCCCTGGCCCATTTCTCTATCCACTTGAATTTTCTTTCTGTACATATTAGTCAAGATTATTTTAGGTGCATTAAAAATTGTTCCTCATGATCCTAACAGATTCTGCGCAATTAAATTATCATTTGCCTCTATTTCAACTGGTATCAACTGCCTCTAAGATAATTTGTAATTATTACAGTATATAATTTGTTTTTTCACTTTTTTTTTAAATCCACACCTGTCATAAACATTATTGACAATCAGCGGATGTGTTGAAATCAGATTATAAAATAAAAATTGGCATGCTAGGCACGAGGAGATATAGTGCCCAGTGGCACACATTCCTTGTCTTTGATTTACTTTTACAGTCTATATTTAGTTTCTCTCTTGGTAGTTATGATGTACAAGTTGCGTCGGTATTTCTTTGTTATGTTATTTAAGTGATTTTAGTATTGATAACATACCATAGTCATGTATTAAGACCTATCAAAGACTAAATTACTTTAATCTTCAACATATCGTGATGAATTTGAAAGTATTTATGTGGTTTCTTCAGATTACCCCGATCTGACTAATGCAACTAATAGCATTTCAAACCTCCACGTTACTGTTCTTCTAATAATTCTGTTTGTACATTCTTAACATAGCTCCTCGGAAAGCTCTTTTGATCTTGTCCGACGATGAACGAGTGACATCTTAACCAAGGATATTCAATTTACTTTGTAATCTTTCTTTAAGTGGCTTTCACTATTGACAGCATTTATGTTAGCCTTTAAAATTTTGGTTACTTTAAAAGAAACGTTTCACTCTCCTAATGTTTAAATATTCTATACTTTTTCAATTTCTATTTTAAATAAAAATTAGAAAGCTATAAGTTCAGAAAATTTATTGTTTATTCCGACATTTAAACGAATTACATACATAAAATGTATAAATATAAAATAAATGATCAATATCGTACATAAAGTTTTTTTCAAACGTTTCTAATTATAGGTGTTTCATAGCTTCTAATTATATTTATAGATCACAAAATCAAACTCAAAAGCTTCTAATGTTTTAGAAAATGTTACTATTTTTCTCTTTCTATATTAGTATTTTATTTTGTTTCATAAAAACTTATAATATTTTAATTTATTTTTGTATACCTCGAACTAGACGATTTGCTATTATTTTTCTATCTATTGGTTATTTTTTTAATGTTTTTATTTTATTTAAATTTGTTATATTTGCTAATAGACTTTAAATATTGGTGGAACGTATAGTACCATATAAAGTGTCAATTTCACTTGGCCACTGTAAATATTAAGTAGTAAAGAAATAAAGACTGTTTTTCATAACTCATTTGTTTTAGATTATGCATGTAATTTGATTGTGATGGTAAACATATATGTATGTTATATTTATAATAAAACAAAGAACAAATATATCAATGGTGTTCATAAGATATGGGCCAACTACGACATTGGTCGACTAGTTGATTATTGCTTTCGATGGCATTCGTGTGACATCGGTAATGTTTGAAGCATTTCGTTTATAGCATTATAGCTACACGTACAGCAACAAGTTTTTGTTTATCTTATATTTTCCATCTGTTATTTAAACAAATGGCCGGTTTATTGATATATTGATATCGTTTGAAATATTTTACTGGGAAATGTTACCACTGACAAATACTTATTTACTTCTGCTGACTCTGAACGAACCTTCTTTCACTGACTTCTAACTTATTAGTACAAGGAAGAGAAACAATTACCACTCCAGATGAAAAAAGGAACATTGATTGGTGTGTCGTTTTTGTAGGCCCAAGTCCAGTCCAGGCAATTGTCTTAAGAATCCAGCCAGCCTTATTCTTTCTAAAACTAAAATTCCTCTTTTTGATGTTTGGCTCTTGTTTTAGTATTTAGCTTAATTTATGTGCTGTGTTTTTTAGACTTCATTTATTTTGATTGTTCATAGCGTATTAATGAATGCATTATCGTGCCTATTACTCATTGCGGTTGGGTGAGCCAGAAAAAAAAAATTAAAGCATGTTTTTATTTATACATAATTCTCAAAGGATTTCCTTTATAACGGCAAATATTTACCATTAAAGTACTCAAATCTAAGTTTTTATTTTTTATTTTTTTTTTTATTTTAGGTGAAACAGAACTGCCGAGTAACCAAAGTAACAGCCCGGAGGTGGACAACCGGCGGACCTGGGTCGCTGTGTCTGTCCTGGAGATCCACGTGGACAAGGTCCAGCACCGGAAGCTGCTCAAGTGCGCCGCCATCCACGAGTCATACCCCACCAAGGTCCTGGCCATCGAGGTCCGGCTGGACGTCACCTGTGAGTTCCTGTCATTATTATTACCTGCTTTAACATTAGTTCGCTCCTGTTGTTTTTGTCTATCCTTCTTCTTTCTCTTCCTCCGTATAGTTTTCAGTACACAGGAGCCTCAATTCATTTCTCCCAGCCAGTCGAGACAGTCCCGTGCCAACTGTATTGTATATCTTTCATCATCTTACGTCTTTCCCCTCCCTATACGTGGTTCGGCGTCTTTTTCGTGGTTTTGTGCCTCAGTTGCCGTTTACGTAAGACCTCTTTTAATATCAAGGCTTCCAAGATCTTCCATTATTCCTTACTCTGTCTCTTCTGGTTTTAGGATTGACATATATTTTAATAATTTGTTATTGATCATCATGGGGTAAAGCATTCTAGTGACCTGAGTAGTTCAAATCCATCGTGAGTCTGCCACAAAATAAATTTTCACCCACCCAGATGGTATTCGAACCCATTACCTTCAGTATAATAAAATAATAAATTATTATCTAGAGGAATCGTTTTGCTTTTATAATAAACACCTAGGATATCATTTGTATGAATATATTTCAAATACACATAAAGATATTTTATTATTTCCTTTCTGTTAAAAACTCTTTTGATGTTTTTATCGGCCTCTTCCTTAAGCAATGCCTGAGAGACAGAAAAAAATTATTGCTATTATTTGAAATTACCTTTTTATCTCCTAGAGTAAAGATAATCCAAAGAAACCATCGAATAATTTATATAAAGGATCCCCAGGAGAATAGCCGCAGGCTTGCTCCAGAGGTAGCATCCTCTAGCATTTTCCCTGCCTATGGTTTATATTCAATAGCGAGGGATATTATTTGCAGTTGCCCCAGCAAAGAGCGGACGGAACCGCTGAATAAATGACAGGAGCTGGTCCTGTGGGAAATCAGGGCTGCCAATTATTAGTTAGCTAAGGCGGATCTAATCATCCCTACCCCCCACTCTTCGCACCTGCATAAACACCTGCCAACTTTTCATTTCCTACCTCTGCCTCCTTCCAATTTCTTGCTCCTCTTGCACTGATTCATTTTGCCGTATTTCTCTACCCGTTTTCTCATTTTAATTTAAAGAAAGGAAAAAAAAACAACATTGTTTTCATTTCCTTTCCTGAGGCGCCTTTCTTACGACCTATATTCTGCTGAAGGTGAATTATCTTATTATTTTATACCTTTTTCCACAAACAGAATTCTTTTATTGAAATGAAAGTTTATTAAAAGTTTTTTTTCTTTGGAAAAAATATTTATGGTCGAATCATTTTTATCTTATAATGTATTACTAATCCTCATATTTACAAGGTTTGAACCTCTTGTATTTGTAAAAAATGTGACCATCAATATTTAAAAAATCAAATTCAGTAGTTATAAAATAAAAAATATGAGACTAAGTTTTTAAATTTCTTGAAATAAAGAACCGTATATGATTTTATGCTTACTGTTCGTATAATATTGTACATAGTGTTCTATCTACTAGGGTCTTGTTTACTCATAGATTATTAGGCCGATTTTTTTTTTAACTCTCTTTCTCTCCCTCCCTCTCTCTCTCTCTCTCTCTCTCTCTCTCTCTCTCTCTCTCTCTCTCTCTCTCTCTCTCTCTCTCTCTCTCTCTCTCTCTCTCTCTCTCTCTCTCTCTCTCTCTCTCTCTCTCTCTCTCTCTCTCTCTCTCTCTCTCTCTCTCTCTCTCTCTCTCTCTCTCTCTCTCTCTCTCTCTCTCTCTCTCTCTATCACTCTCTCTTTAACTTTTTTTCTCAACGGTTCTTAATGTTTTTTAGGGCTCTGAATTTGAAGTTTGCTATTACAGTGGCTCCATACCCAAGATCGCAAAGAAACACACAAAATAAAGGTTATTGTCGATTGTTTACCTGTTACATATTACATATGCGGCGCAACTATTCATTGCTGAATCAGGGCCCTCTCCAAAAGCTTTCGCCATTCATTTCTATTCTGTGCAGCTGCCATTCAGTTTGGTGTTCCAAGGATGTTCCTGGCATCTGCAAGGACGACATCCTTCCATCTCATTTTGGGTCGTCCGACTCTTCTAGTTTGATAAATCGCCTCGCTAGTTAGTTTTTTTTCGGTAGTTAGGATTGTTCACCTGTAATACGAAGAAAGTACATGTATAGTAGATTATAGCATGAACGACTTGAAACCAATTGAAAAAAAAATTTCGTACCCGGACCATTATTCAAAAAATTATGGTATTTTTAAAAACGGCAATAAGTAACGAAGTTGTCTTAAAACGTTACAGTGACCTTCTTCTATACCATATAATCAAATATTGCATGTTTCTTTGCGTGTATCTCACATGTCACAGAACTGTCTGTGGTAGAAATTACTGCACAATTGACCTCATTTACTGAACTGCCGAACGTCAAGGTACAGGGAAACAGACAAAAAAATGTACAAACCTTGAACTACAAAAATAAAAAGGTCTGACTGCTGAAAATTATTTTCCCCCGTTAGCTCTATGTGTGGTAAACAGTTTTCTTCGAAATAGCGTCGGGTCGGGGTAGGGAAAGGAGGAAAAGTGTTGAAAATTGTATGTTCTTAGCTGTTTGATCAAGTAGCTCAGAAACTGTTACTTTCAGCCCGTTTTCTTTTCTATACATTATTAAAGCAAAGAAAATTTACAACAAATTTAGTTCTATTCATATTTTCTCAGGTCAATAGTTTTAGAGCTTGAGGGAGGAAATTATTGAAGAGCTAACTTGTAATAAGTCGCACTTCGCCGCAAAAACACGCGGATATAACTCCAAAACGGTTCGTCAGAACCAAAACGTTCTTTTTTCATCTGAAAACTGGTTAAATTTACTATCATATACTACCATATATAAAATTTTGATTAGGTCTCGAACACCCATCCCCCATTTCTCGCTATGACTCCTAGAATATTTGTTTGATCCCAAAAATCTTTTTTAAATCTCAAAAATGGTTACGTTTGCTATTAGATCCGATATAATAAATTCTAATTTAATTCCGTTAAATATCCATGCCAACACGCTAAATGTTATGTTGAGGAACAATATGACGATTTTTATATCTTCAGTGGGCTGGCGTGGGTTTTTAACTAGATTTAATCAAAATTTAATATCTGATAGTAAATTTAACTAGCTGTGAGATGAATAAAATAAATTTGGAATTATACAAATATTTTTGGAGTTATAGCGAGAAATGTGCATAAAAAACTTAAAATTTCACATTAAAACGCGGTTATTAGCATGATTTCTAGGGATTTTAAGTAATTTAATCAAAGTTTTATAAAATGGAATCTGATAGTAAATTTAACTAGCTTTGAGATGTAAACTAGAATTTTGCGATTGGACAAATATTTTTGGAGTTGTAGTAAGAATCTCCGGTTCCAAAAAAACGCAATGTAACTGCGAAACGCTAGCCCACTAGAATAGCTCGTCTAAATGATGAGTATTGTTAAATGATGTTCGGAATGATCATGTTTTATAAATTCTCGAATTCTGAATTATTCTTTCTAAAAATTTGTTTACAGCCCACGTCACATCCATATTCGAGATTCAGTTCCTCAACTTCATCTAGCAATAAATTCATCATTAATTGTTCTGTAATGTACTTTTTTATGCCTCGATAAAGGCTGAGCCGTACCCAAAATCTCCGTTCACGACGAAAATTATCGTGCTATAATTGCAGCAGCCACCACCTCAGTATCTTCTGTATCACTTATTTTGGTTAAATACAATTAAGTAAATTTTCCACAATGTACGTCAATTGACTACTACACATCTACTGAGGCAACGGGAACTGGGTAAACGCCAACTGTGTTGAATGACATTGTCGATAGACTTGGTCGAACGACGTAGAACGTTCAGTCCGACATGATTTGATAAAGCCGATCGACACGTCCACACTCGGTCGACATAGTCTGGACACGGCTATAGATTTAACTACAGTGGTCAAACCATAATTAGTAGTAAGGAAAAACCGCATTGACATTCTTTATTTAGAATAATTTGCCATATTTAATAACTGTTTAAATTGAGAATGACACTAACAATATTTCTCAAAAGCTAATATTTTTTTTTTTTTTTAAATTTATATTGGAGCATAAGCGATTAAGATCCTACAAGTTTGAGTGCAGGAGCATATGGGCATTAATGGCCGAAGACAAGCTTTGTTAACGAAGAAGAGAGCCGGTCGGTGGCCGTACACTGTGTTGACACCCGGAGCATGGTGGAGTTGTGTTGGCTCGGCATAAACTTACAGATTAATGGCCGATCTTGGGCTTTTCGCTGTAAAATCTCGAGTTTACTCAATCTCTCTTACTCGTAAAGTCTGCAACAGGTGAGATAGCTCTAACCTTCCGACCAATCTATATTTATGACTCTACACTCCACCACCACCCTCCCCACTAAGTGCCCATTTAACTCAGATTACACCCACAGAGCCTAACATAATACTTAAGTATGTGTGTATATTAGTATTATTTTTGTATTTTAGGTATATTATAAGGGCTGTTTTTTTTTCTAAACCACCACTTTAATTTTACTTGTTTTAACGACACTTCCTTATCGTCAGAATTCTTTTCTACCCTGTATATTTCTCAACATTTCACCAATCAAGCTTTGATTGACCAATGAGTGGGGTATATTAAATATTTCTGTAATGTACTTGGTAACATTTCTAATAACACTAAGCAACAAAAATTTTATTTGTCTGATTCCTAATTTTAAATAGTCTATTCTTACTAATTTTGTATTAAAAAAAAAGCGAATATATAAATTAAATTGATTTATTAGCTTTTGTTTTTAAGATGTACAATAGTACATCCATTGGTTTATAGGTAAATTTTCAGAACAAAAAATTACTAACTAATAATTACAATATAATAATTCATGTTTTAAGCCCAGGCCAGATATCTATCCTTCCATAGTAAGCTCCATAACCACTCCAATCCACTAGTCTTCCAACTTTCTCCCCACACCATTCCCGATAATCCTCCGAGGTGTCTGAAAAGAAGGTGGCCTTGAGACCTTTTAGTGCAGATTTTATTGAAATGCTACTAGTGAGTAGTTCTTCACAAGTTATTTACATGCCATTGTATCCACTATCAACACATTTACTGAATGTAAATGTTTTGTACAGTTTTAAATATCAATAAATGAGAAAAAAAATGTTTTAAGAAACATTAAGAAGTTAGAAATCCTAAGGAAGTGCTTCTATCTGCATATATGAAAATCATAAAGATTATACACAGAAAGTTAAGATGAGTGCAAATACAGCTATTTAAGAGTAAGGAGTAGTTTTGATTCTTGAAGACAAGAGCTAATCTAAAAGAGCTAGTCTACCCCTATAGTAGCCATGCAACTGCAAACAGGCATTGAACCATTATATAGTCGTAGGGATAAATACACGCTTAAGTTCTGGGAAAGGGCTAAAAGAATGGACAATAACTACTGGAATGGATTCATGAACGCTTCACTTACGCACGAAGAATCATTGATAAACTAATACCAGCTCCAGCTACTTACGGAAAACCCGGCACCCTTGCAACACTACACTACTTTGGTATCCGTCCTTGCAAACAGATGTCTAGATCTAATCAACCTGACATCAAATAAGGTGGAAGCTAGCCAACTAGAACTCAAAGCTTGTGCCCTTGACACCATTCACCAGCGGTACCCACCGAACGAATGGTTTCACATCTATACAGACGGCTCTTACATCCCTGAGACCAGAGCAGCTGGAACTGGATGGTACTGCCAGCTATTCGAAAACTCAGCTGCGGTTGGAATAAACGTCAGCAACTACGATGGTGAGGTTAGGGCCGTCCACGAAGCCTCCAACGAACTCCTAGCCAACAGAGTGAACCCAGGAAGAGTAGTCTTCCTCGTCGATTCCCAGGTAGCAACAATAGCTCTTAGCAGCAATACCACCACGGACTGCATTGAGACAATTAAGTGTCTCAGAAAAATTGCAGAACTCATTTTGACTGGGTGGGTCGTCTTCCTACAATGGGTACCTAGCCAAGCAGGGCTGCATGGTAACGAGTATGCTGACGCCAAGGCTAAGCAGGGAGCAGAGTCAGGCCAGCCTATCGCGCCACTCACTTTAAAAAGAGCCAGAAACCTGATAGACGCCACGGTCAGTAGCGTAACTAAAATGACCCTGATGACATCAAGCACTGATGCCATTTCCAAGAAACATCGAGAGAGCTGAAGTTGTTGCATGATTTCAACTAATCACAGGACACGACTACTTACAAGCCCACTTGCACCGCATAGGTCTTGCTGACAGTGACTTTTGCCCGTTATGTATCCTCGGATGCATGGACGGAGATCATCAGGGTTTGCATTGCATGGGTTTGCTCTCATCTACCCAGAAGAAGATATTATAAATCGATATCGGGAGGCTAGTCGTCAGATGGCTAAACCACATACGGGCGTTAAATAAATAAAATAAATAAAGATTTAATAAAACTAAACACGTAAAATCACAACCCATTCACATTCTTACTACGACATGACACACATTTTCCATTTTACGTAGTACATCAAACCGATTCTAGAAATTGACATTGTTCAATTCTCAAAACGACTATTCCATGAAGAGAAGACATAGGTATCTTATTCTAAACAGACGCAATTCACTTTAAATAATAATTGTTTCTTTTCTTTTTTCCAAGCCGCTATGGCTAACAAAAGTTTTGATTCATTTTTCATTATGATGATTCTGCTTCTTTTACTGCACCAAGGTGCATTTTAAGGGGGTTCTGAAGAGAGCAGTGGTTTGGAGATTTATAGTAATAGTATTAATAGTATTATGAGTCACTTTCTAGTAATGGGGCTCACTAGGGTTTTTGGGCAAAAGGGAATTAAAACTTTTAACTTAGGTCAAACTAAGTTAGTTGACATGTTTTTGCCATCTTTGTGGTTTTCCTGTCGGAGTCAGTGTGTCAAATAAGGGATTTGTCGAGTGTCGAAGGCTGTCAAATAATTTAACATGTCTCCGTGAAATAAAGTCTGTCACCTTCGGTTAGTCTAAGGTTGTATGCAGTACATCAGTTTTTGTCCTCTGTGATGTTGTACCCTGCACTATCCTTGTACCCTGTACTCCGTTCTGAAACAGTTGGAGTCTCTTTGCTGTTGTGTGTGAGATATTTTCCAGCATTGGAGCTCCATAAAGGAGAGCTGGTCTCAATATAGACTTATATATCATTAATTTTATGGGGAGTAAAAGGTTCGGTGACCTCAATAGGTGATCTAGCCTGTAAAATTTTGTCCTCACTTTCTTGAGCTTACGGTAAGCTGATAGTGTAAAGTTTTGGTCAAGTGTGATGCAAGTACAGCCCGCTGGCCTTTTCGTATTTCTTGCTACCGTATAGGTTTTAAGGAGTGAGTTTTTTTTTTTTTTTTCAGTCGGTCTTCAACAATATTCAATCCTTCCAATTTCTCTGTAATTTGATCACACACTGCCGCCTGCGTAGAGCCCTCGTGGCGTTTAATGAGCTACTATAATAGCTATATCATCGGCGTAAGCTGCCACAGTCGCTTTTTTGTATCTCGCTCCAACAGTTTCAGCGGTACCTGAAAATAGTACAGGGGAAAGCACAGACCCTTGAGGGACCCCACATGTGAGTAAAAAATCTTCGGATAATACATCTGCTACTCGCACTCTAATGGTTCGCTGTTCTAGGAACGATTTTCGCAACGTATATAGCTGTTTGGGAAATTCGTTTTCCTGCAGTGTCTTACATAGAAGCCTATGTGACACAGAGTCAAACGCCTCCGTACAGTCGATTGATATAATAGCAGTTGCCTCATTATAAAGCCATGTTCTGTGTCACTTTCGCCTGTAACTTTATTAGATGGTGCTCCGAGCAGAGGCCGGCCTGGAAACCGGTCTGTTCGGGTGGGATAAGAGCTGCTTCTGAGCAGTACGTTTTGAGAAAATTAAGAATTATTTTCTCAAAAACTTTGCCCAGGTATGGAAGTAAGCTGATAGGTCTGTAGTCGGCTGGCTGGGTACCATTCTTCGCGGGTTTCAATAGCGGAAAGAGTATAGCTTTCTTCCATGATTCTGGAAAGTAACGTAGCCTCAGGCATGAATTGTAGAGATTTGTCAGGTGAGCTATACCTCTTCGGGGTAACTGCTTCAATAATATTGTTTGTATTTCGTCATGGCCTGGAGCTTTATTCCCTCTTGAACGACATAAGATGGTTTTTAGCTGTTTTGGGGTCACAAACATATAATTATTTCCATGCTCTTCTTCTGGTATTTCAGTTGGGTCCTCTGTTCTCCTTTTGATCGTTTCGCGGTAGTAGTTTGCAAATTGTAATGCCTGTTCCTCCGCTGACAGCAGCCTGTCACCTTCGTTCAGCAACGTTGAACTCATCTTTCTCGTAGCCGTCTTCAGCTACTTCCAGAATTTTCGATGGTCACCGTGGGTGGCCTGCATTTTCTCATGCTATAAAGACGTCTGCCATTGCCTCATGAGATTTCGAATTTGAGTTGTGAGAGAGTTATCTACCCTCTTTACTTGAAAAATCTCCAGTTCTAAACCACTTATTCTTCCACTTATTGCGGAAGGCGATAAGGTGGATAGAACTTCGGTATCGCCATTTCAGCAGCTACCCGGATGGTCGATGTAAAGAATTCTATGTAATCATCTATATCTTTCTTCGTGTGAAGAGCAGGGTCGGTAGACAGTTCGTGATAGGCCTGCGCTGTATAAAGATCCCAATCTGCTTCAACATATTTATATTTGCTTGGGGCCGGTAATGGAAATAAACCATTTAACTGATAAAGAACAGGTCTATGATCTGATGTAACGAAGTCAAGAGCAATACAGTCAGAAAGACGATGGGGCTGCCTCGTGAGCAGGAGATCTACCGTTGATTTATACATCGAGTTCGATCGATGTCTGAATGTATGACTGTTGGGATGAACTACGGTATAGGCGGTATTCAAAATGCTCTTCCCAGCACTATTCCAGGAAGTGTGGCGGGCATTGAGTTCACCAACAATCCAATGGTTTCCCCGACGTGCACACTTATTTATGAGCCGAGAGAACTTAGTTATAGATGACCTAGGTCTCCTATAAACCACTGTGATGATGGTGGGCTTATCTAGTAGGACCTGGACAGTCTTGTGGTGTATCTTTGGATCGTTAATGGTCACTGGGGTGGGGATTTCTCTCCGGCTAGTGCCATATCTTATACCTATAAGGACTCCTCCAGTTGGTTCAGATATAACGTCCCCCTCTATTTCGTATCCCGGCAGCCGTATGTGCCGGAAATTCGTCCGGATGTCGGTGAGGATCACTACAGTGGGTTGGGTCTGTGCTATAAGAGCGTACACTTCTATAAGTTTAGGCATTAGTCCGTCCGTGATGAAATTTAAGAGGGTTAGTGCTGAATTCATTTCGGCAAAAATCCTGAGAATAGTTCTATAAGTCTGGTTATCTGTTGTGTCAGTGTGGTGATGGAGGTTTTTAAATCCTCCGCCCAAGGTGGTGGTTTATCCATTATTGTCTGTCTGTCCCAATATTTGTCAATTTGTCTGTTGCGTGTTTGTATGTTGACTGTTTGTCTGTTGTCAGATTGTTTATTGATAATTAGAGGTGGTTGGGGCAAAGAATGTGCTAGGGAAGTTCGTGGAAAATCTTGAACTTGTGGATGCTGGACCTTCGTTGTTCTCGATGTGGTCTTTGCTCGTAGAGCTACCTTCTTCTTCAGTTCTCAATCCTTTCAAGTAACAGCTTTCTAACTCAACACCCGGTGAATGATGCTACATGATCATCTCCACAATTGGCACATTTAACCAGAACAGTCTTCCTAGGACAATCAGCGATTAGGTGAGGCCCTGCGCACCTCACACAGGTAACTGCTCTTCCGCAGTAGTTTTTTGTGTACCCGAACTGCTGACAACGGTAGCACTGTATTATTCCTTGTCTGCCTTGGTATACTTTGGCGTTGAATCAAACTCGATTTATAGTACCCAGCTTCAGTATATCTTCTAATTTCACGCTTGCTGTAGTCGTCATTAAAATTAGAGGAAGATCATGTTTTCCCCCGTTTATATCACTTTTTTGGAGACGACGAACGTCCAAAATTCCTTGTAATTTCATTCCTAACTCTTCTTAAACATCTGTTACATCGTGATCTATGTCTAAATCATAGATAACGAATTTATTGTTCTTCGGTCCGTTTCTTAGTGAGTAGGTGTGGAGCGGGCTTTGGTTAGCGCGAAGATAACCTGATATTTTACTGTGTTCTTGAGTTTGAGGAAATATTCGTATACCTTCCCGCGCCTACTGTATTTCAAATAGTTGAAATCCCGCCGTATTCAATTCTACTGCAGCCTTTCTGGTGCTGGTGACACCAGAAACCACAATAGGTGGTATTCTTTCAGGCACGTTACAACCATCACTGTTATCTCTAAAGTTAAGTACCTTATGTGAAATAGCTGTACTTACCTGGAAATCGGGCTGGGTATTTGGCTGACGGCATACCTTCTTTGGCTGAATGAAGCCGTCCTCTTTTTCTGATTTTGTTTTCCCAGTTGAAAACTTAGAAGAGCTACCACCTTCTATAGTAACCACATCCATTGTGTCACACTTTTAGTGTCCACAAACAAAGATATTGTGGTATTTGCATTAAATACCACTACAAAAGTTTTTCTATTAGGTTCAATTGCCACAAAATATCTAAAAATTAAATTTAAAGAAAATATAACCTTAATACCATGCAACGGTAACCACTTTAAAGAAGTTTAAATACATTCACTTACTTATATATTCCCATTTGGACTTACATATACAAACTACAAAGCTCTCAGTCACAATCACAGCAACTAAGTGCATGATCACCTTGGTACTCAAGTAATAGAACACTGCATAAATATTTACGAATATTCGCTGTAATAGACCATATCAAAACCGAAATACAGAATATTCCACGACAAATATTATTACCATCTCGACAGACTAATTTAAAACAATCTAAAATAAAGTCATTAGAGGGTGCCAATAGGAACTGACCACTCTTATGTTTTGCATGTCATATTTTTCATATTTAGATTTTAAATGTGACAAGCTTAGATGTCAATAAATGATTTTAAAAAATAAATGCCTAAATCATGTATTTTTCCTTGAATGTATTTTTTTTTTTTTTGGCCCAAGACTTCCATTGAAGTCCTATACTGTCCGATTCGTCTGGGTGGGAAGGTCAACGCACTTCCTCGAAACGTTAATGCTTATTTTCCGTGTACGATGTACTATGTGATTTATTGCTATTTTTCTGTCCCATTATAAGTACAGAGGTGTTTCTCAGTTAGCCACATATGTGATATGACAACTATTAATGACAACCTATAATGCCGTTGCCTTACCCAAAAACGCACCACTTTTGACCAACTAGGCCACTTGTAAAACATAACCAGTGTTAAAAAAAAAAAAAAAAAAAAAAAAAAAAAAAATCAAAATTCATTATTCCTTACGTGTCACTTAAACTGCCTAAAACTCATATTCTATCCATAAATTATCTAATACCGTTATATCTACTACACGACTTGATATTAGGTTCCTTTTTGACAACAATGAAGTAAATAAATACTGATATATTTTTTCAATTCATTTGAAATAGCTTGTTGTTGAAGAAATTAAGAGTACTGATATATAATAATTCACTAATAAAATTTTTGAAGGGGGATACCTGTCAACAATGTTTTTATTAAGCTAGTTTTTAAATATAAGTCTTGAGGAAGAGATGAAAGAGAATATATTATTACATTTAAAAAATAAATGAATTTATGACCACAGTCTAGCCTTTTACCAGTGAGATATATTGCACATTATTAAACTAATTGTTATGGTTGAAAGATTAAATGAAAAGCTAATAAAAACATCTTTTATATAGATGAAAAAATATAGTTCGTTAGAGCCTTCACACAGAAAATTAATTAATTAAAAAATTTACTAATTAAAAATTCTGTGAAAAAAACACAAAATCAAATTATTTTTAGAAAATTAAATTTAAAAATAGTCACATCTATATAGAACGTAAAACTATTTATATTATTTTGGAATTCTACAAAATTACAGAGTTCTGCAAGAAAGAAAAGTTTTTTTTTTCCTGTTTTTTTGTTCTGATTTTTTTTTAAGAGTGATTGATAGATTGAACCACGTGTAAAATAATAAGTTATTCATTTGTTTTCTGAATGTTATAGCAATAATAATATTTAAGATATTCTAGGGAAATAGAAAACTATTAAAAAATAGCAAGTACTCTTGAGAATAAAGAGTTTTCGAATATATTATTATGACTTAAAGGAAGTCCAAACATCTTCTGGAATTCCAGTTTTGCAAGTATTAATAGAATTATAAAGAAATAAATTACATTCTAATATTAAATTACAATACTTTTCAATCACATTCTAGGAACATAAATATATAATTATGTAGGACATAAGTTTTGTTTTTTTCTAATTAAATATATTTAAATCTCTACTCCCGCATATCAATCAAAGTGACTAACAATTAATGGATTTGATGAAATTCTGAATTACATGGCGTGAATTCTGTGGCACCTCCTCCTAAATTGTGGCTGATGTTGAAGCTGTAATGTTTCATATTCACATTGCTCATTCTTATAGTTTTGCATTACTTTGAATAATATTAAATGTCCATTGATCTGATAAAAAGATTTTACTACATACTCTTTATTGCTCCAGGATGGTTTAGAAATAATAAAATTTTCTGATTTTCCATTAATTTGTTAATAAAAAAGCGAAATGTGGATAACTGTGAAGTTTGAACATTGGCCAATAGGTGGCAATCGCCATTATACATGAGAGGTTACAAAATACATTATTATATACAGGGTGTCCCGAATTTAAATGTCAAAACTTCAGGAACTTATAGAGGACCAAAAAACTAAGACAAAAAGTCCTTTAGAGATTTGCTCGTTTTTGCTTAGTTTATGAGAAAATCGCAAAAAAATAAATAAATAAACAAAACAAGTTTTCATTTTTGTACTTATTTATTTACATTTATATTTATGTTATATTCTTTTTAATGTAAATATTGCTCAAAATGTTATCCTCTTGCACCAATGTAAGCATTACATCTAGCACTCACTTGATAAATTGCAGCTAAACATTGTTCTGATGATATTTGGTGCACTACATCAATGATTCGATCTCTTAATTGCTCTCTTGAGTTGATTGACACCGAATACACTTTTTACCTCAAGGTTCCCCATACGAAGAAATCCATGGGTGTCATATCAGGTGATCTGGGTGGCCAAGGTACTACTCCTCCACGTCCAATCCATTGTTGTGGATAATTTATACCCAGCCAAGCTCGAGCAACTCTGCTATAATGAGCTGGAGATCCATTGAGTTAAAACCACATTTCAATCCGCTGCTGTAAGGGAATGTCATCTAAATAATTAGAAAAGTCGTTATCCAAAAAATGTGTAAATGTGATACCATTCAATCTTCCAGGTAAAAAAATATAGTCCCACCAGTAATCCGTTCCAAGTTCCAAGCCAAACATTAATAGCAAATTCATGCTGAAACCTATTCTTTCTCTAATAGCTCTGGGATTTTCAAGAGTCCATACATGATAATTTCTTTGATTAACAATTTCTCCTCTTGTAAAGGTAGCTTCATCGGTCCATATAATTTTTAATGGAAATAAATTATCATCGCGAATTTGTCAAGAAACCAGTTACTAAAATTCAATCTCTTGACATAATCTTGAGGTAATAAATTCTGAACTTTTTGAAGATGGTATGGGTAGCGATTATCACCTTTCAAAGTTCGCCATATTGCTTGTCGCGATATTGCTAATGCAGCAGATGCTCTTCGGATGCTAGTCTCAGGATTGTTATCGAAGTGGTGTTGGACTCAATTTCTTCTCCGATAATCTGCTCTTCTTGCTGCCTCGAATTGGTCGCTTTCATTACGTATTAAGAATGACCCAATCTCTCGTAGTCTATTAAAAGTTAACGAAAATACGTCGATTAGGCACTCTTCTATTTGTAAATCGGCGCGCATACTCCCACACCGCTTCTAAAGCATTACCGTTACAGAAACCATACACAAAAATCATATCAGCGTATTCAACGTTAGAATATGTATGCGGCATTGTGGCTGATGCTATTCACACAAAAATATCTGAGTAACTGACTAAAGACTGATTTAGGAATTTTAATCCTGGAAGGAAGCCAACATGTAAACAAATAATAGAATGTAAAGGATAACATTAAGTGTTTACATATCTCACTGCCTTTCCTGACGAACTTTGAAAGGCAATAATCGCTACCTGTAACATTTTTGTTTTGTTTCCTTTTTTTGCGATTTTCTCTAAAACTAAGCAAAAACTAGCAAATCATTAAAGGACTTTTTGTCTTAGTTTTTCGGCCCCCTATAAGTTTTTGAAGTTTTTCCATTTAAATTCGTGACACATTTAAATTCGGGTAGAGCTTGACTTTGATAATCAAAATTACTTATTTAAAATTAAATTGTTATTAAAAATGCTATAAATATTTGGAGTGACATGAAGTGAACCTAATAAATTTTAAAAATCGACTGTTTTTTTTGGCTACCGCCATTCTGTAACATAGTTTGCAATGGTAAAATTATTGAACATACAATTACCTAATTTTGACTATATTTTCTTCATAGTTCTAGAATGGCTCAAAGGATTAAATATTACAATAATAGCAATAATCTTTACAGGGTGTGACTGCCAGAAACGAGATTCGCCTCACAGTGTGGCCCACACTATCTACCAAATTCTTATATGGTTAGAAATTAAAATCCAAACATATGAAATCAATAAAATTATTTCTGCTGAGTAAAAATGATTACCAAATCAAATATTCAATTCTTTGATTTATGATATGTAAAACTATGATCAGTAGGCCTTAACTTGTAAGCACTGATAACGCAGTCCATTACCCGCAAGAATTTCATAATAGTCTCTGTACCAACTCATACATTAAAATTAAAAAATTGATATTAATCATGCTATTACTTAATCTTCAAACACTTATTTAGAGCAATTTTAATAAAGTTAAAGTTCTTTACTTATGAGAGAGGGGAAAGCCGCGAAGAGGAATGCTAGTATATAATATATTTTATACAAATTCAATGGAATATTTCCACGTAGGTCTGTGTCATTAGCAAAGTTGGGAAAAAATTAATTATAGCTAAATGTTTTAATACTAATTTCCTGGAACCAGTCATCTGAATAAATTAGGTGATTGATTCCAGGAAATTAGTTTAAACATATTTAGCCCATGATTGAATTTTGCCCAAAATGGTCACTGTTTCAGTTAATTACCTTTCTTTTTGTTTTTAATTATATTATTATTGTAGATATATTTATGATGTAATCAACTGAGCGCTGATGATTCGCAAACACCACCCACAATTTAACTGTTAAGCTTTAACGAGAGTAATCAAGTGGGCCCTGAGGGACATAACGAGGAGGAGGGGGGGGGTGCAGCAGAAGCCGCCGTGCATTCTACATATTAAACACCCGCTGTTAATTTGAGCAACAAATAGAGCTATTTGCTACGCCTATTAGCTATTTGTGCATTAACAACTTATTATTGACCCGAGTGATAATTACTTAGCTTGAATCTCATTACTAGCTCAATGGTCAGGTATTAATATCGATACCCTAACACAATCGATCTCCATTACAAATAATTTAATTTCCCTTCTATTGTTGTTAAATATTACGTTTTCTTTTACGTAATAATTTTATGTATGCAATAAAAACATAAATAAGTACCGTTATTGCATATGTAAATATTTTAAAGTTTACAGCTAGATAAATATCACTAATTTTCTTTTGTTTAAGTACTAACAATCTTTCTGTATTGTTTGGCTATTGGATATTTTGCACGAAAAAAAATAATATAATAAAATTAAATAAATAAATAGGAAAGTCTGTTTCGACACGTGTTTAACCAAACTCTAAGCGTATATATAGAATATCATATGTATTTTAATCACGAGTTTCAAGAGCTATAGTGCTCTCGCTAACACTGCGGCACCTAAGTACTCATTACGTCCGGCCTCAATAGTTGACATTTATTTCGTGGTGCACCCAAGAAAATAAATTCTAGGTCTTCCCACTGGCTATTTGTTTGGTAGCCTATAAGATAACTTTTCCTTCCTTTCCTAGTGGTAAGTATATAAAGACTTTTAAGATCCAACAAATAGCAACAATAACCATTAGCGATTAAAAATAAAATAATTAATTCGTTTATTTATATATTTTTAGTGTTTTTGTGACTATTAAAACAATTTTTTTTTTTTTAAATTTAAAAAGCGTAAATCTGTTATTTTTCGTTTTATTTATTGGAATATTTTACCTTTCACACTTATTGTATTTTAAAGACGAATACTTACAGTAATTCTTCCAATAAATACTAATCAAGACAATAGTTGAGTATTAAAAATTATCTGAAATACTGCTATGAAGCAGAGAAAGAAAGGAGTTGGCGCGGAGCTGGTTAAGGTTGCTGATAAGAAGGTCGAACATCTGCTCGCCAAAAGTTTCCTTCATCTTAACATATAAGTAGGCCAGGCTAACTCCATCAGCGGCCTCTGATAACTAACTCAGAATAAAGTTGTTAACTTAAAGTCTACCGGACCTCACTTTTAGGAAATATTGCCTGGTCCAACTGAGTTACTTATCGTCCCTACTGAGAACGACTCGTGTCATTTTGAGCCAACTTTACTAATAGAACTTATTGCCTTAATTATCTGTACTTATTTATCTTAGAATAAAGGAAATTGGCATGATATTGTACGAGGTAAACTTTAGTCTTAAAGTTGCGGCTGATATTTCCCGCATTTATCTAGTTGCCAACCTTAACGCAGGGTCAAATTGATTTACGATATCTTTCCTTAATTTCATACTTTCGTATCCTCAGTTTAATATCATCAGAATATTCACTCGTTAATTCCTAACAATATTGTTGTGTTTATAATCTTGCTTTAGTTGATATATTTCAATTTAGGCAAGAGGTTGCAGAACTGATTAAATTTTATTAAAAATACATAAACGCTAAACTAAAAACCATCTGAGGCATTAGAAATATATAATATAAAAACCCAGTTATGTAATGAATAGTTAAAATAATTCGTACATACATAAAACAATAATGTCGTGCCGCACAGTGGTCTGGGAGTTAAAAAAAATACTTATATTCATGGTGGTGAGAATATCGATTTTGAAAAAATTGATTTGAATTTTTTTTTTTTTTTTATAACCATGAAATGGGTCATGCAATTAACAGTCTATTCTTACAGCAATAATTTTCCGCATTGTAAGTGAGAAGATAAGTTTTAGGTGTTTCATCGACTTCTGTTAAATTTTTCTGGGTTTGTTTTTTGCAATAAGTTTTAAAACAAGCGTTTCTCGGTAGTTGCTGTTATAATTGTTTCATGTTCAAAAGAATATAACTACTTTGTGCCGGCGTACGCCAAGGAGGTATAACAATGTTCACTAACCTCGGGATAAATTATTGAAAGATTTAATTAATTAAATTTAATTAATATACCGAAATTCACTGAATTAATTGTTGAAACTTTAGATTTCTACAGTTTCTAGAAAAGATTTTTATCTGAGGCATTATTCGAGTTACTTTATGTCAGTATCTTTCCATAAATTGTTTTTCTATGGTCCCGAAAATATTATTTTTTCATTACACTAATTGGAAAATTGTCAGAAGCTTTGAAGGACCGACACCTCAAAGGACATAATTGATATCTCAGAGGACTCAATACAAGGAAAACGTCTCGTATTTGTACAAATGTGGATCTAATGAAAATACTTCTCCTTTCATCACATCCATATTTCCCAACTTTAAGAAAGGTTGGCTCCGGAAAACAAACAATTACAAAAAATGCTTTAACATACTTAATTATAAGAGAAAACTATAATAATAGTTTACATTCAAGAGATTCTGAGAAGGAATAAGTTTTTTATTTCTAATTTTCTGTATGTATTTTTTGTTCGTAAATGTTATATATGAGTCTCTATATACATTTTATGTAAGTTTATACCATAAAAAATTATTTTAGCTGTCATTTTTATGTTGTTTAGTAACCTAAAAAAATAATAAACCTTGTCAAGACAAAATTATGATTTTCGATTTCTCACCCCATATACTCGTTACTTTCCCCTTTCAGCCCTACAGATGGCGTGGCGCGTACGATTTTATAAAATAAATTTTGAAGTGCAACTTAAATTAGTAAAATACAGTTTATTTATTTATATAGCATTATAAAACATTTTATATTTAATTTTCCAGTTTTAAATTGGCTCAACCAAACTTATCAACACATATAACTAAATAACCCAAATATCTTTACTTTCAAATCTTGTATTATTTTTTTAATAATTATTTTTTCTTTTATACGCAGTGGATCAAATATATTTTAATTTTTTTTTTGTTTTTGTTTTTTTTTAAATTTATTATTAAAACTAAATATATATACCTCTGAAATACCGTTGATTTTTAAAAAAATAATAAAAATCTTTATGATAACCAGGATCTTGTTTATAAATATTCATCTATGAAAGTAAATTACCATTGAAATTGTAAATTCTTAGCTGCCAGGAGGGGTAGGGGAAGTTGTTAAATAAGTGAAGAGACTTGTTAAATTTACTTGGAGAATTAGACGGAGGTAGGAGAAAAAGATTTAGGGGAGCAATCAGTCTGGGTCTTTCAATAAAGGAAGGCAGAGCTAACAATATGTGCCCTTCCAAGCTCTAGGCTTCCCAAGGCCTCGGATTTTAAACCATGTTGGTATTAAAAACTGCCCTCACTGCTTATGGGCAACTTTAACCGTTGAGGGCTATTAAACGTAGCCATTATGGTTTATTACCGGCCAGTTTACTGCTCTCATCTTCCCACGTCGTGAGGATCAGTCCAGATATCGTCCAAATTTTATGGAAAGCATTATTGGTAATCATTCTTTTATACATCAGTGTGTATATAAAAAATGAGGAAAGAGAGAGAAATATTAAAAACTAATTTATTTATCAATATAACATCTATCGCTGCATCGCCCGCTCTCATAAGTAAAGAACTTAAGAAATACGAAAATGAATCAATTTTAATTAATAATTTATTTTTTATTACTTTATTGATAAAAAACTCGTATCGTAAACCTCGTTTCTGCCAGTCGAAATAGAACATTTAAATTGTTATTATTGTGAAGTTTAAACCTTCCTAAAGATATGATAAAACTATATATTTTACTTATAGTTAAAATTTGCTACACATGGGCTTAGTAGTTTTACCATTAAAACTATACTGGAACATATTTTTTATTTTGAAGAGAAAAGATTTGCCCAGTCGGGATTCGAACCCGAGTCCCCACTTTTCTAGCGTGGTGCCTTATCCACTAGGCCACCGGGCTCGTATCCGAACCAGGGAAATCTTTTATCTTCACTGATCCATACCCCGGGCACTCGCAGTTGCGATGTACAAATCGGGGATGAATGTTCATTGAACATTACTAGCTGGATCTTGTTGACATACGTCAAATATTATAATTATGAGATAATTATTTTTGGTTGATAAATATATTAATATATTTTTTATTTTGAAGAGAAAAGATTTGCCCAGTCGGGATTCGAACCCGAGTCCCCACTTTTCTAGCGTGGTGCCTTATCCACTAGGCCACCGGGCTCGTATCCGAACCAGGGAAATCTTTTCTCTTCACTGATCCATACCCCCGGGCACTCGCAGTTGCGATGTACAAATCGGGGATGAATGTTCATTGAACATTACTGTTAACTGGATCTTGTGACAGACGTCAAATATTATAATTATGAGATAATTATTTTTGGTTGATAAATATATTAATATATTTATCAACCAAAAATAATTATCTCATAATTATAATATTTGACGTATGTCAACAAGATCCAGCTAACAGTAATGTTCAATGAACATTCATCCCCGATTTGTACATCGCAACTGCGAGTGCCGGGGGTATGGATCAGTGAAGAGAAAAGATTTCCCTGGTTCGGATACGAGCCCGGTGGCCTAGTGGATAAGGCACCACGCTAGAAAAGTGGGGACTCGGGTTCGAATCCCGACTGGGCAAATCTTTTCTCTTCAAAATAAAAAAATATATTAATATATTTATCAACCAAAAATAATTATCTCATAATTATAATATTTGACGTATGTCAACAAGATCCAGCTAACAGTAATGTTCAATGAACATTCATCCCCGATTTGTACATCGCAACTGCGAGTGCCCGGGGGTATGGATCAGTGAAGAGAAAAGATTTCCCTGGTTCGGATACGAGCCCGGTGGCCTAGTGGATAAGGCACCACGCTAGAAAAGTGGGGACTCGGGTTCGAATCCCGACTGGGCAAATCTTTTCTCTTCAAAATAAAAAATATATTAATATATTTATCAACCAAAAATAATTATCTCATAATTATACTGGAACATATTCGTCGATTTTCAAACGTCAATGGGATCCAAATATTTTTTTTTATAATTTAATTGTAATCAAGTAAATTTAAATATTTAATTATTATAACACCGTACCTTTGTAACAATTCACGTAGTCAGTGGTCAAACACCTGTCGGTCGATTTTTAAATATCACTTTCATACTCATATTTATCACTTTTTGACAAAATTATAAAAAAAATTAATTAAAAATCAGTTAGGATTGATTAATTAATTGCCACTTCTATTGAGATTATTTTATTAGAAAACTAGTTTCGAATGCTAAACATTCATCTTCAGTTCTAAAACATACAAAATTTTTTTCAACACATCAGTACTATGTTACATAGATTATATATACTAAGGTTTTTCAAAAAGGTAAGACAAGAAATCAAGCATGGGCACTCACCTTCGAGGTAACTAAAACACTAAATTCGTGAGAAGTAAAAGGGGGGGTAGGTAGGTTAAGTTTTTGATTTACAATGGGGTTTCCCTCATGACTCATTGGATTTTTCCGTTCCTATGGGAAAAAAATTTAAAATGGGCCTATTGGATATGTTAATCAGATCATTTAAACAAAAATCTGGATCGGTTTTAAATGATTTAATCATTTCTAGTGATTCAAAAGTATTTAATTTTAGGCTATTTTCTACTTGATGTAATATTTTTACTCCCGAGTCTTTATTAAATTTGTGGTTATTTTCATTTAGATGGATATCCATTATCCATTATCCATCAATGGATGATGGGCAATTAATTCATCAATCCTAATTGTATTGATCCTTCTATACCATCATGCGTGCCTCAAGTGATTGAAAATCAGTGTATTTTATTCTTGCCGAACGTTAACAGAACTATAAAGATGATCTGGTAAAAATTTGGTACAGATTGGCTGAGTAGTTTTCGTTGATTATGATCCTCGAAAACTAACTTTCAGTCTCTTTAATAGAATAATAAAAATTAACATTCTTTTATACTTTAAGAAAGAGAAAAATATATCTTAAGTTGAGAGTTATGAAAAATGCTTTTGACATTCTACCGACTCAAAACATTTTAAATAAAAGCTTCCTAGACTCAGGCTTCATTATAAAAGAAAGCGGTTCTTTATGGATTGAGGTCTCGGTTGACTTAAATCCTTTTATTTACCAAACATATTTAAGTTTATAGCGTCTAAGGAGACGGGGTTGTCCAAGCGAAATCGCCGTCTCAGGAGCTGAAATGAAATTAATTCTAATTGGGGCTCCTCAAGGGTTGCGGCTGTTTTAAAACCTTTTCATAGGAGTGGCTCCTTTTAACGAGGGCAGGTGGAAAATGAGGAAAATCCATTAAGAGATACAGTAATCACAGGGGATTGGGCCTAAGGGTTCGCGGAAAAATCCACCCCTCGGGATGTTATCATTTAAATAGAGCCCGTTTTTGGCTCCGGTGTCTATAGTCCACTCACGTCCCCTTGCCAGAATTAATATCTCCATCCTACACAAAGGGCTCTTTTTAAATTAGTTGTCGTGGGGAGGGTGAGGGTGGAGAAACACTAACAGGGGTATAAATTTCTTACTTAGCCAAGCCGTTTCATTAAAAGAAATTTCTTACTTTATAAACGACTTTTTATTGGCGGGTTCACTGTATTTCCTCCCTCCTCCTTTACAGGAGAAAACAGTGATTCTGTTTTTATGAGCATAATATCCTAGGTATTTCTGACGTATCTTCTTATTTACATTCGGGTCACCCTTTCTTTGCAGAAACAAAAATTATTACATATATTAATAAAACTGTTAGCACTTCTTTATATTTTAAACAGTTAAAAGCTCTTTATCTTTCGGATTTTTAAAAATAATTTTTAGGAAAAAAACAAAACCGACTTCAAGATTAAACCTATATAATCAAACTTGAACAAAAAAATAAAAAAATAATATTTTAATTGCTTTGAAACAAAAACCATTAAATGACAATCAACGAAATTATCGATACTTATATACCTATTCACAATTTATGATCAGTTATTTTTAGAGTCGTTGCCAGCCAAGAAGGGCAGTTTAATCTTGCCTTAGCAATAAACTTTCGAATGGCCGGAGACAGTGGTGTGGCGGTGATGAAACAGTGGGAGCATCTTTACAATTACCATTTCTTTTCAAATTCTGTTGTTTTTTTTGGTTGGCACCGACTACAAAAATAACTGATCATAAATTGTGAATAGGTAATATAAGTATCGATAATTTCATTGATTGTCATTTAATGGTTTTTGTTTCGAAGCAATTAAAATATTATTTTTTTATTTTTTAGTTCAAGTTTGATTATAAAGGTTTAACCTTAAAGTCGGTTTTGTTTTTTTCCTAAAAAATATTTTTATTTTTTACTTTATAGTGGTGAGTATATTTTTGTTTATACAGTCAATTCTCGATCTTCAAGCTACCCGGAAAAATAGTTCGACTTACTGAACAAAGAATTATCGAGTTTATCATTCCACTTATCTGCATGTAAATGGGAAAATTGAACACAAAATTGTAGTTGAAATCATTACGTAAATTTTCATTAATGGAAAAGTTGTTCGCACATACATATAAAATCATTGATACAGAAAATTAAATACCCGGTACCAATTTATCATATAACTTTCAGCTGAACTGCGCTTTTTTCTGAGGGTGCCTATAGGTAGACTTAACGCCTTCCACCAGTGGCGATTTTTTTTTTATTCTTTAAAATGGTTGAAAGAGAACTACGCGGAATTCGGAATTCACTAGCAACAAACGCCCAACTTCTTTCTCATTTCTCCACTTTGCAAATCAATTTTAACTTTTCCTTAATTGATAGAATTTACAATAGCCACTGTAAAATTATTCACTCGAGTGAATAACTAATGATAAGTGACTGATGTAACTATGAACTGGAAAGATAAACAATGACGGGAAACCGGAATATAAATTACACATGAAATTCTTTTAATTTGAGTTCGATTTATAGAGGCGATGACTTTCACATAGTTCGTTTCATAGAGGTGGTCCTAGAAGTTCTTTCTTTTGAACCCTATTTTCAGTTCTACTTATTTTCAACACGATTTTCACGTTATTTATTTGAAATCTTTTCATTGAGGTGAGACCGCAGATTTTGTTCGACTTTAAGAATTTAAGAATTTAGCTTATCGAAGTACAACACATCGAGAGTTGACTGTATGTGTAAATTATTTTTGTTAATAATTTAGATTTAGTTACCATGAAGATTTTAGATAATCATAATCATAAATATGTTTAAAATGTAAGGTTATATAACAGTGATTTTTATTAACTGTTTTTTTGATTTTTCTTAAAACGTTCTGCGTTGATTTCAAAATATTTTTTATGGGACTACCTCTGAAGTATGCCCCACCGGCCAAAAAAAGAATCATCAAAATTGATTAAGAATTGACGGAGGTTCTCAAGTCATCTGTATTTAAAAAAAAAAAATTTTTTTGTATGTTACGCGATTACTCCGTCAATTCTGAATCAATTTTGATGATTATTTTTTAGATCGGTGGGGCATAGTTTAGAGATGGTCCCATAAAAAATATTTTTAAATCAACGCAGCACTTTTTAAGATAAAAACAGTCAATAAGTGATTTTATGAACTGTTTTTTTTGATATTTTTTATGGGACCATCTCTAAACTATGCCCCACCGATCTAAAAAAGAATCATCAAAATTGATTCAGAATTGACGAAGTAATCGCGTAACATACAAAAAAAAAAAAAAAAAAAAAAAAAAAAAAAATACAGACGAGTTGAGAACCTCCTCTTTTTTGAAGTCGGTTGATAAATATGATATAACTTGTCCATTGATACATAGATTGAGTGTGTTTTTCAAAATTTCTAATGAAATCATTCCTTACAGTGAACCATCCATACTTAACAAGTGCGAGGACGTAACTAGTTATTTTTTGTGTATAAACAAAGATTTTTATAAAAAAATTTGAATTTTCTTAATTTTTTTTTAATTCCATATTTTATTTTATTAAACTGGTGGAATATCCTTCGACCGTCAAAAATCGTTAGATCCTGGCAGATCTCAAAATAGTATCCTTTAGTGTTCTGTGAAATAGAGTAAATGGGAAGATAGTGGGACCTTTTTAAATACCAAAAGGTTTGATCAATTTTGTTTTATAAGGACAAAAATTATTATGTCGGGAATAAGAGGCTAAGGATATCGATCGCTCGTCATAAATCTTTAGATCCTGGCAGATCTGAAGATAGTTTCCTCAGTGGCTTTGGGCGTAGAACAGTTTATATTAAAAGTGAGAAAAAAAAAAAACTTTGAAGTTTGTTACATTTGGTGAAAATAAAGCTACATGAATTAAGATAACTATGAAAAAATATAGTTGGAGATACATTGTCAGAGAAATATATTTTAACCAAATTAGAGTTGGCTCTGTTACATAGGATAAGCCTATAATTCCTTGTACCAGTTGTTGCGAGACTTATTCAAAGGAGCTCTGCTGTATATAAATCTAAAAAAGTAGTACATAATTTATTAGTATGACTTTAATTGTGACAGATAACTGTACAGAAAATTAGCAGGCATGATTTCAAATACATTAAACAAAAATTACAATTATATTTATTTATAATCCTATTACTATTCATTGAATCTAATGTACCCTAATAGCATGAAACTTGTTAATTATTCAGCGGACATATGTTATTCATTAAAGTAAAGTGCTGTCTCAGTGAAGCTCTGATTATAAAAAAACGTTTCAAAATAATTAAATTTACGTGCATAACCAAAATACCTCTGTTTATAAAACAAAATAATAACGATTCGGCAAGATTTACATTTTTCTCAATACCTTAAAACTTCAAGCTTAATATGATTTTCTTTTATTTTTAAATAAAAGTTCCTCTGTTCTTAGATAAATATATTTTTTTTATGGTTGAATATATTTAAAGGTTTTTTTTTATACTTTGATAAATCGTTTTCTTTAACCATCTATTTAATATGAATCGCTAAAGATCAGAGACAACAAAGGCTCCTCTTTTTTCGGCTTAAGAAGACACCTTTGAAGTAATTCACTTTTTGAGGTAGAGAGAATATCTCGTTTCCCGGCTTGGTTTAAAGAGGTGCCAGTATTTAATATCCCTCTCAAACGTTTATGAAAAACAAAATAAACTCACTGAGGCTGTTTCCGTAGGATGATTATGTAAGTTCACCTTTCTTTTCTTTATTGTGATAGTCACGAAATATTTTTTATATTTTACAATAACAATATAAATCTTAACTAAGACCTTCCAGTAATTTATTGTTATTTAACAATTTAGGAATAAATCGTCTAACAACTTTGAATTTAAAGAGGTTATTAGAAAATTGTATTAACTAATTGTTTCGGCACAACTTTATCACTATATCACTGTAATCATCATTTATTCATATTTTTGAAAAATTATCAATACAATGAGGATTAATGAATTAGATTATTTGAACTATTCAATATTTATTTATGAATTTAATATTTGAAACTAGTATTTTTCGAATGTAAAACATTCATCATTAGTTCTAAAACATAAATAATTTTCAAAACATTAGAATTTTGTTACGTAGATTACATATACTAACGTTTTCAAAAATGTAAGACACGATATCAAATATATTGGTATTCACCTGAGGAGACAAGACGGAGTTCTCTAATATATGAAGAGAGTAAGGAGAAGTAGAAAATAGTAAACTAGGTAGGTTAAATTTTGGGGGGGGTTTACCTTGTGTTTTTTCTATGACTAATTGGATTTTTCCGTTCCGATCGTAAATAAATTTAAAGTAGGTCTATTGAAAATGTTTATGTGGTAATTTAAACGAAATATGGATTGATTTTAAACGATTTTATTCATTAATATAATAAATAAAATAAATATTTATGAATTCATAGATATAATAAACTCTTTCATCCCATATTATTGGCATATAATTATGATTATATTATTGGCAAATTTCTCGTCCTAATCGTTATAAATAAAAAAAATTAGAAATGTTGACACTATCAGCCATTCATGTCAATCAAAATTACTATAAATGCCAGTCAGTGGATATATCAGCCCAAGTCTCCTCCATGTCATGCATGAGTAATATTGTTTATAATCCAGTTCAATCCTTTTTTTCCCTATTATTTTCCTCATATGATACCCCCATATAAAGACTGTTTATTTATATATTTACATGGTTTGTGTCTAAAAATGATATGAATTCAAAAGGTCATACTTTATATACTATTTTAATTGAACTACTGAATAAAAAAACTAGACTTTTATAAAGATACCTATTCCCATTAGATCGTCACAATGAATAAGTTAAATATTTAGCCTGAGAAACAAAACATGATCTTCCTTCAAGACCATAAAAACAACAAACCTACAAAAATACCAGTTATAAAAAGAAATTAATTTGAAAAATGAGGATAAAAACAAATGTTATTTGATAAAATTGTGCTGAAGTAAAGATTGTCATGAATGTAACGTTTAGATTCTATATTAGTCAATATAATTGGCTGAAGCTTCCTTTAAAATTTTACCTTTTGAATTTAGTTTTAGAGTGATATTAAGCTGCGCTCCTTGTTAGATATAAATAAAATAACAACTTAAGGGTAGGATTTATGGATGTGAGGTATCTCACAGTTAAATTCATAGCACGGAAGTAATGCCAGCCTAGAACCAATAAAATTCGAAACAGTGACTATGATAATTTTCTTTACAGTCAGAAATGGAAAGGTTTCAGAATCATAGAATAATTTCTTCCAAATTCTTAGAATGTTTTTTTTTCCCCCTTGTTTTATAAACAAAGACATTATCAGGAGTTTTGTCATTTGTTATTTATGCAATGTAACTAAATAATTTAAATATATATTGCAAAAATAATGTTAAATAAATACAATTCAAAAATTCTATATGAAACAAATAGTTAGCACATTTAGAAACAACCTAATTTCGTTTATATTGTTCTCAGTATTCAGAAACGTTCTATGTTTTAAATTTTTTTATCTAAATATAGTTATATATATATATATATATATATATATATATATATATATATATATATAATATCTTTTTTTTTAATAATACGGGTGCTGATATCCATTGTAGGAAAATATAAAGATGATATTGTTGCTGACTATAGAGTGCTGCTGACATAGCACTGTAAATCTGAAGGAGAAGAGAAGGACATATTAAAGAAGAAATACTGGCTGGGTGCATGTTCCTCAGCTGTGATCGGCTGGTTCCCAGGCCAAGTTGAGACCTGAGGGCATTAATCTGCCAGGGGTCTAACAATATTACTTCTTTCTGGCTACAAATCACCTTGGATCTACTGCGCTTCCACTTACTCTCCTTAAATGTATTACTTTATTCAAGGATCCTCCATTCTGTCGGTTGTCCAAATTCTTTAGTTAACCAAGGCTGAAAGGATTTTGGTTAATGATTTTAGTACTTTAATTAAATAAAAATTAGGAGGGATGATTAAACAATAGATATTTGTGTGTATATTATAAGATAAATATTAGATTGAGTATAAACACCGTTTTTAATATAAATAGAGTACATATTACGGATATACATGTTTAAATATTTAATTGTTTTCTTCAAACCTTTTTTATTGGTACGTTATTATATTCACACTCACAAACACCAACATAAATGAACAAAACCATAATATAGAATAAATATTAAAAAAAGAATAAAATGAAATAAAGAAACAAAATAGGATGTAATGCATACTACCAATACATCTACTACGAAATATGCACACACGTACTGAGGAATCCAAGAGTTCCCATCTACTTTTGAAGTGGCAAGAGGAATCCTGAGGATCTAATATTTCTTTGAAGTATTTTATTTTGCTCATTTTACCTCGTTCAGATTCTAAACTCTACACATAATATTTTTATTAAATAAAAAAATTACTTAAGATAAAATTTATAGACCACATAATCAAAATAATCTGAAAACTACAATAATCCGAAAACAGTGCAACCACTGAAATATTTTATTGCAAAAGTTAAAATTCATTAAAACTATTGTGATTTTTGTTGCAAGCTACCTATTTATATTTAATACTGTAAAATTTTATTTTGAGAAAAAAATGATTTTGTTAAATTCAAATGAGATTCATCACAAAATACTGTAGTGAATCAAATGTTCATATTTCTTCTTTTTGCAGACATTGGTATAAATGATATAATTTTTAATGGTAAATTTTAAAAATGTTTGTTTATGAGGTTGAAATGTGTCGGCTTTCCTTTTATTTAAACACTATTACCAATATTTTATTATTCTAATTGTTCATAATTTTAGTGAATATCTTTCTTTAAGAAACAAATCATTTTGCTAAGACCGCAGGTTAAATTAATATAGTATATAGAATTGTAACCAGAACCATACAAGCAACAATTGTTTAAACGCGTCAATGATAATATCAAACTAATATTTTTTTTTTTATTTAAGATACAAGATTAATGATTTATACAAAAAAAATGTTTAAATCTTTTTTTTTAATGCATTAAATATTTTTTATCAGTTATGGTAAATATCATTTCAATATATTTCACTTCCTTTTTTTTTTTTTTTTTTGCCGTTCCTAATTTTCTCAACCTTAGAAAAATTTCTAGTCAGTATCTGTTTTTTCCCTTCTCGCCCTTTTCTCATTTAAACTGATGGACAGAAGGTCTAACATCTGAAGGGAAAAGCGAGGTAGGAGGGAGATTGAAGTTTATAGGGAGTGAGTTAATACACTTTGGGAGCCCAATCATAGGGGCTGTGCCACTCCAAACTTCATCAGGCCTGGCCATTAAAGAAAGCCGCACGCTGGCCCCTGGTTTAGGAAAATTCAACTTAAACCTTATCCAACTTCGTTGCCAGGAAAAGACAGATTAGCCCGAAATCCTTTAACTCGTTTAATGGCCGAAATAACTGAGTGGTTCTTTCCAGGCACCTTGCTAAGTTTGGAGTAATAATTATACTTTTATAATAGGTTTCTCTGAAATCAATTAAAAATAATTGATAAATTATAAAACATGAGTTAACAATGAATTAAAAAACTTTTCAACTTCTTATTTTATTTTATTTAAAAAAAAAAAAAAAAAGAAGAAAAGATTTCTAAATTTTCTGTACCTTGCAGACTTCATTGACAAACAGTACATATATTTATACATACATATGCATATTTGTGAATAACAATACCTTCTATAGATTAAAAAAAAAAATTGTTTCCAGGATTTATGTATATTTTAAAACATTATATTTTATGGACAAAAAATTTATATATATTTTTTTGTAATTTAGTAAAACAGTTTTAGGCAGTTTATCAATATCACATGGGTATTACTCTTGAAATGTGTATCAAAAAATGCTTAACCATTGTTTCAATTTCTAAAAATGTATTAATTTTTTCCATTTCCAGAAGTTATCCATGGATTAAAACAAATATGAATCAAGGTCCGTGTCATAAGATGGGTGCAAAAGAAATTCGATACCATCAAAATTTTTAAAATTGTCGGCGTGTAATCTTGTATGAAACCAGCCCATTGCTACTTTTAACTTTAATCATGGCGTGTAGACGGCGACTTACATATTCCTTAGAACCCCCATACTTGAAAAGACCACAAGTTCATTCCGTTGGATTCAATCCTCTATATTGCTTAAGAACCTCATAATTTTCTATCATGTTCGACAAGAGACCTTCTTTCTTTCAAAAGTGCATTTCTTACTTTAAACATTCTAAAATCAAGTTCACTCGTCAGGGTCTCTTCCTTGTCTAAAAATGATTTTATTTCCAATATTGTCTTAGAAAAACGAGAATTTCGTGAGGAACCGTGATGTTGCTTTTGCAGTAAAAACCCTAGTACTAACCTTTGTACAAAACTTAATTTCAACGATCCTTTCCTTGTCTGTCCCCCAAACCTCAGGGACCCTCTCGTTCCTAAAATCAAACTGCTCCATCCTCCAGTCAGACTGCTAATTGACACTTATTATTCGGCCATAACGTTTCAGATTCAAATTAATTGGTACTAATGAATTATCTTAATATTTTTTTAAACAAATAAATACATATGCATGTATGTTTTCTTGTACAATTTCCTTAGACGATTTATTTGTATTTATCTCCTTTTCTATATTATTAATCTTTGATTATTTAGTTATAATTTCTATTTTTCTATTCCCTTTTTATTTACGTTTTTCTTATCTTGCTTTTCTTTTACTAAGCATATGGTATTTATTTTCTTTCCCTTATGTTTTCATAGACGATTATATCCGAAAATTTGTATTATACTCTTTACCATTTATGTTTGTTTGTTTTTATTATTTATTTTTAAGAACTTGAATTTAAGTAGTTTTACTTTTTCAATTTAAAGTATAAATATTATTATCATCATAATTATCAGTTTGATTATATGTTCTCTCACTTATATAAAACATTTAAAAAAGAAAACTTTAAGGATATTCCCCAATATTGATTATTATTACGTTGTGCCTTCAAAATTAGTCATTCTTTGGTCTTAAAAGTATTCTGATTGGAATTCCTAAGACTATCAGGAGACTTTTGCTTAGAGCATAAATCAATGATCTCAATCTCAAATATTGATCATATTTGATATGGCCAAGAAAATATCCAGATCAAAACTCATGAGAAAAAGAATTGCAATTTTTGTTCATGTATATTTTTAATACTTATTTATGGTAACGGGGAAGCAGTCAACTAGAGTTACCTTGCCTGCCTATCAATTTATATCTTCTCCTTAAGTGAAGTCTAAGTACTTTTATTATTTTAATACTGCAATTCAATTTTTTCTGTTTTATTGAATAATTATTACAAGCTGCCTCTTAAAGGGCACTCAGTAATATAGATGACAAAGAATCCATTCATATACTATGTGCAATTAAATTAAATTAAAATAAAATAAAATCCTCTAGCTATACAAGATATTAATATTAAAAAAATAAATAAATCATGAATTACAAATATAAACAATAGTAATAATAAAGGAGCAGGAAAATCCCAGACCAAGCTTGTCCCCCAACTTATGGGAGGGCGAGCCATGCCCCCAGTAATCCCAACGCTCTTCTCTCAGCCGCATCACCAGTGTGAAAATCTAGTGGAAGCTGAGAGAGAGTTGTTTTCAATGGAAAGATGAGATGTCTTATTTAGTAGTCGGTGCAATCGGCTGAAGCGTCTATTAAGTTCTTAAGTCTAGTGTGTGGATTCCAAGTTTCTACTTGGACAAGCTTCTACTTTTTTCTAAGTAAAAGCCAAGATAACGTACAGTGTCAGCTGTGGGTAGCGGGATATTATTCATATAAACAGGAGGGCAGGATACGCGGCGGAGAGTAAACGTTACGTGGGTACATTTCGATTCGTTTACTTTGATCCTCCAGCTGCTGCATCAATCTTTAATCAGGGATAAGTGGGTTTGGAAATTATGGGCAGCTATTAAGAGATCTGGATGGGATGAAAGGATAGCTATATGCTGCAATAGATGGTTGTTTAACTTATTTGGTTTTTTATGTTTTTCAGTTATTTCGCATTCAATTAGCATTATATAGACATTTGATATTGACAATATTTACTTCTAATCCTTGCTTTCTAATATTCATTGCACCTCAAAGTTAGTGAGTCGAAAATTATTATGTTTTAATTAAATTTCTTAATTATCTTTGATGTTTATAATATTTTAAATATGCATGGCAGTTATGATATTAAGATTATATAGTCTGATTTATTTATTTTATCAGTTTATATAATTTATAATTATAATATATGCTATATATATAGACCTGTAGATTGAATTAGGCATTATTTAGTTAATATCATTTACAGTCAAGATCGAAACTTTATCATTGATGCTATGAACTACAGCTTAATGTAATGGATCTAGAAAAAAAAAGAGGTGGGGGCGAAGACGCATAAATATCAATCTCCCTTGGTGCATCGCCTACTCCTGAATTATATCTTATAATCTGTTCAAGGAAATAAAAATTGCCTGGAGAGAACGAGACTGAAATAAAAAGTGGGATGGGCGAAGACAGAAAAGGCCCCAGATATATGAACGTGTCGCTTACAACTGTTCACTGCTAAATGTTCTGGGACCTACCGTTCCATTTCTTTTATGTCTCTTCCTCTCTCACCTTCTATCACTTTTATACATCTTCACCGGGACTTCTCCCTTGAGGGGATGATTTTATCTTTCCAGCTTCAAAAATTCAGTAAACTTTACCGATCCTATCCTGTATAAACAAAAATCTCGTTCTTTGAACGCTTTAAAAGGTTATAACCGCCATCATCAAAATAAATGAAGAAGATGAACATATATGAAAATAAATCTTCTTGTACTTAGGTCCGTTCTAAACGAATAGTTTATCAAACGTCCAAATGTCTTCAAATTAGATATTCCAGCTATTTGGACTATAATATTGTTAAAAACATTATCTAAAATGTATGTTAATTTTAATTAAACTGTAAATGACCCAAGATTAGACCAAGGAAAGATCTAGATAAGTCAAAAGATTACAGATAAATAAAATAAGAAAGTCTTATATGAAGTCTTGAAAGGAATAAGTAGGGACCAACTAATAATTTTGAAAGAATCAATGAATGATAACAGGGTTAACATCATTAACAAAATGAGAGAGCATTTTGATGATTTTATGGAAGGAAAAGATGTAGGATTGAGCGGGACCAAAACGGATGCAGAAAATGTTTAATGTGAAAAAGACTACACTTGCAAAGAAGTACTTTAAGAATCCATAAATAGGCTGCATGACTTCAATTATTTATAGAATGTTCATCAAAGGTCAAAAGATGTTTTCCCATATTCTGAACCTCATATGATGTGTGAACAAGGTATTCAAGGACCGGAAAGTAGCAGTAACCGTGCTCATGATAGGAGGCAGTTGGTAATACTTGAATATCGAGCTCAAAAGATGAAGAAATCGATTGAAACTGATGAGAGTGGATTGTTTAGATTTCAGCGCTTTGTCTAAAGTCTGTGTTTGATAGGGTAAATGGCTACCGCAATCTGCACAGCAAAGTAAAGGAGTTTCAAAATACTTAATGTATCCTGGAATGGATTAATTTATTCGTTAGTCATAGCTGGTTAATTTTATTTTGTATATATTTTTTTCGATCTAAATGACTTCTGTTTTTTTAAATCTTATAAAAAATAATTACTAATAAGTGGCTGTGATAAGTGAAAAACAAAATTTCTATATTTTTAAATTTAAATTTATTTCGCGAATGTAAGTGAAAATTAATTAAATTAAATTATTATGTTAAAATTAACAAAACATTTAGTTTACAGAAACGATATCTATCATTCTTCACAATGACAAATGAATTTCTCTGGCCTTTCCAAAGCCTTTCCATTCAATACATAAGTAGCTGTCAATTACTATTACTGATTAACTTAATATTTATGTAGATTAAGATACGAAACTCATATTATTTGAATTTGTTTTTATCAGGTCTTACAAAATCCATTATAGTTGCTTGATTCCTAATCATTTAAGAAAGTCATGAACAAGGTTCCGATCGTTGGACCATGGAATATAAACGCTCCGATTATATAAGAAGGGACAGGGGAAAATGATGTATTAAGAGAGATAGGGATATTGGAAGGTATGCTAATCGGCCCCTGAGATCTACAAGGGTTCGCCAGTTTAATTTGACGTCCAATAACTCCACCCTCGAGGGGAACTCTCCTTGATATGCTGACAAGCGGAACGCGGATCTCTCGGAATTTCTCAGACATTTCTTTATTAGTTCTCATCTCTTATCTCTATCCTTCCTCCAATCCTTACCCTCAGCCAATTTGTGAAAAAGACCTTTCTTCAAGCGAGGTCGTTTAAAATGACACTGCCAATAGTAATTGAACCGCCTAGCTGCTTATACCCATCCCTCTTCAGTGATATAGGGAGCGCCCGACATGTAAAACCAGATCTCTCTTCAGTGTTATTGAAAGATCAGAAGTTCGTATTTCAAGTCATGGTATTAATTCATGTTTACCTTCTCTGGAACATTTTCTAAATTATATGAAACATTTTTATTTATGGTCTACACCCTTTATTTATAGTTAAAATATTAATATCGCGTCGATATAAATGAGCATATTAAGTTGTGAGGCTAGTAGATCCATAACGAATTTATCTAAAGTAATCACAACCGAACTTTATATTTCATTAATTAATTATTGCCATTCATTATGTAGGGACAGCCTCTGCAAGAGGCCATCTTGCCGACTGGTGTCAGTCCTTCACTCTCCTTTTCATCTCTGGCACTGTGTTCACTTCTTTCTGGTCTGGCTTGCGTACCCACACCATTTAAGCTGCCATTCTTCAATAATATATTTTACTATCTTACACCTAGTTCCTCCCTAGCTCCTTCGTTCCTCAAAAAACCGAATTTTATTATTCAAATTGATTAATTTAAGTTAAAAATATTGTGATTTTATGAGCTATTTCAATAATCTCAAATAATGTCATTGGTTCGAAGCCATTAAAGTGCATACTCACAGATAATATAGATCCAGTAGGGAATTATTTGTTTTAAACCCTAAGAAAAATTATAAAAACTCAAAGACAATTATACATAGTATCATTCAATATACATATCACGAATAATGTGAAGGATCTTAAAGAAACTAGAATGGAGCGATTTAAAACTTTTAAGCTCTCAGAGGAATCATGACCAACAGCAATAAAAGAGTTGAAAGCTGCAACAAGTCCTGTCTTTACTAGAACTGAAGATGAATGTTTAACATTCGAAACTAGTATCCCAATAAAATAAATATTTATCAAAGTGCTCAATAATTCATAAATTTCTAATTTAATGTGTTTTATCCAGGAATGCCTTTAGTTATTGAAATAAGGTATCATTTCAATGAAATTGGTTGATTCATTACACGAACTAATGACAGATCTGTATAGAATTTAGGCAAAATAATGTAGGTTTAAATTTTGCTTGGGCAATGATAGTTCTCTTTCTGGCTTATTTAGGGAGAGGGATTTTTTTTAGGTAACTTCTTCAAAGACAGCCTCTGTTTGTTACTAAGCAATTTTGTATATTACTGAAAAAAACAAAATTTACAGCAGAAGCGAAAAACTGAAACGAAATACTTTCAACTAACAATCAAGTCAGACAACAATCAAGTCAATTTTTCTACCGATGTACTAAGATTTTTTAAACACTTCTGAGGTATTTATTTTTTTCACTTAGTTTCGCAGTTACGTCGTTGTTTCACCGGTTAGGCAATATGTTCCAATTTTGTAATACATCGTGATAAGTTTCGACCACTTCCCTTCTTATAAACATATACTACGATAAAAATAAACAATATAAATATGTTATAAATAATTTATAAATATTAAACTGAGAATTTTCATTATTATATTGTTTGACTGGGTTATGGTCTACTGTTGGTTATGGTTTTTGTGCCTCTGAGAAAGTGGGCTAAATTACTGGATATCGGATTTAGCCTTTTATAAATCACAGGTTCGGGGCCGCGCTATATTTACATACTCATAATAAGGCGATTTATTGGCGCAGGTGTGTCCCCCCCCCCCCCCCTCCAGTAGCATACCGTTGTCCCCTGAGTTATTGGCCGTCAGTCCATCTGATAGCATCTAATTCCCACTCCTACGGTACAGCTTATCTCACTCGGTCCAATGTATATGAGTACAAGTAAGTATAAGGGACTGAGGTTATTCATCGAATTCCGTTATGATAAAATGACTTAACGCTTTGTAGGAGCTTTATGAATATGGTTATTACTTCGGGCTTCAAATTATGATAATTTAGTCTAATTCGAAACTGTGACCTTACTACTTTAGGGTCCTCCAACCACGGTCATTGAAGACGCTTCTGAAAAGGTTGAAAGACATTTTACGTCATTAGTAACTTAAGTTAGATAAAGTTTTAAAGTTCACGGAAATTTAAAAAAAAAAAATTTAAGACCGCTATCAATATTAAATGATTTTAAATCTTTTGAATAATGTGCACATTGTCATTGTGAATAAACAACCGAACGAGTAGGGCGTGGGTTCCTATCTCACCCACAAGAGGAATCTTGACTTTCCCACCCTGGCTAGAATAGTTTAGTAACATGTAGTATAAGCTGTCCTTCCTGCTCTAGTTGCAGTACATAGCGACGTTAAGCCTGAAATAAAAAAAATATATATAATATGAGCATGTTCTCTTACCTTTATATGAATATTTCCTGTTCATTGACTAGGCCGTTTATCCATCTCGTCTGGAAATTTCTGCGTGTTCTGACGTGCATATAAATTATTTTTTTCGACTTATCACGTATAAGAAATCTAGTTATCGATTTTTAATTGCTTGTAGTCTTAAAAGTTACTGCGGCGGGTAGGCATCCAGATTGTACTTAATTGCTTTTTGTTAATATTTGTTCAAATGTATGAATGATATACAAAAAAAAACTGAAGCAACACATAATTATAACCATATAGCCACTTAATAAAAATATGTACATATATACTTGAACTTTAATACGTTATTAGTACAAAAATAACAATTATTAAAAATGCACTGGTCTCAGTAAAATCACAAAAAAAAAATAAATAAAAAACACAACTGTTAATATAACGGATTAAAATGATTTTTTTTTTAAAATTATTAATCAAAGAATTCTAATTGAAATCAAATTAAACTTAAACTGCCGATATTGTTACTAAAACGAAAATATTGCTTAGACCAATATGTAAAACCTTTGGTTATTAGAGATATATATGAAAGTAAGAAAGCTATTGTTAAAAAAAAATATTTAATCCAATGGATCCATTCCATGAAATTGCGATAGCTATTAAACTAGCAAATAAACGATTTAATACTGTTTTTACAACTCCCTTTGTTTTATAATAGCTCTTGAATTCATAATTACTTTTGGTTTTAATTTTCATCGTCATATGTTCAACAAACTAACATTATTTACATATTTACACTATCCGTCGCCAATGTTTTTTTTTATGATTCCACTTTCTAATACTTTTTTTCTCCAATGGGTCCTAGGAGCTTTTTTATACAGGTAGTAAAAAAAGTCTGTGTACACCCTACTCGTATATATCTTTAGTGTAATAAATATTAAAAGAGGACTATAATTTATAAATTATAAATAGCTTTGATATTGAAGAACATATAAAAAAGGTTGCAACATACAAAAAAAGTGAATTGTACAACGATAAACAACAAAACATTTATTTTCATCTGCAAAAATGTCTGTGTACACCTGAATCATATTCCAGAAATTATATTTAAGCTGTAAAAGTAAACAAAAATTAAAGTTATTGTCTGTAGGATCTTCCTTGTTTTGTATTACTTCCCTTAGGCGGGTGTTCATTAATGTGACTAATTTTTTTGTTACCTCAGGCTCAATATTTTCTCACTCTTCGAATAAAGTTTCCTTTAGCTGTGTTTTATTTTTAATTCTCCTTTTCTTTAGACTTCTTTTCATTTCGTCCCATAAATGCTGGATAGGATTCATGTCTGAAGATCGTGGTGGCATTTTTAATAGCCTTGGTACATTATAGAAGAGTTATACTTTGACTTTTTTTGCTCGATATTTCGGATCATTGGCTTGCTGAAAGACAAATGTTGATCCAATACCAAGTTTTGTCGCATATGATTTTATGTTGTGTCTTAATATGTCCACATAAACATATTGATTCATAATTCCATCAATCATCTTAAGTTTTCCCACCCTAGATGCACTTATACACCCCCAGACTATAATTCCTCCTCATCTATGTTTAACAGTAGGGCAAACATTTTTAGTTACCAGGGCTGTTTTAGGTTTCCACCACATCTTAACTTTTCCATCAGATAGAAAAAGGTTAAATCTACATTAATCACTGAATAAAACATTTTCCCAGAAACTATTTGGCAAGTTAATAAATTCTTTTGTAAAATTTAGTCATTTCACCCTATTCACTATACTTATAAAGGGTTTCTTTCTAGTACACCGCGAGTTATATCCTGATTTTTTTTAAATTATATTTTGCACTGTTTGAGTTATTACTATAATGTTATAATAATTTTCTAATATACCTGCGATTTAGGTGGTCTTTGTAAATAATTTTAATAATTTCTCTTATATGAACCCTTTGGTGTTTTTCTGGACGTCCAGATCTTGGCCTACTGTTAAAGTTTCCAGTTTCTTTATATCTGTCATGATTTGTTGGACTGTTGAGTGATTTTTTAAAATTATTTTTCATTTTTCCCTCAAATATTTTCCTTCTTTTCTTAAATTGATTGCCAATTTTCTTAATTATACAGAAATCTCCATACTGAGAGAAAATATAACTTCCATGCAGAACAAAATATAATATAATACTAAACATAGCTGGGAAGAATACATTGCAAGCAATTTTTCCAGGGATTAACATGTTTTGATTAGATATTTTCTGATTAGGAATAGTGTACACAGACTTTTTTTGCATACATTTTCTTAGTAAATTACTGTAATTCCGTGATTACGCCAACAAAAAAATTTGGTTGATATATACGGGTTGGCAATTAAATTGTAACTAAATCCATCAATAAATTTTCAAAATTAAGCAACTCGATTTAAAAAAACAAAACATGAATAAGTATTTCAATATTGGGTGTACACAGACTTTTTTTACTACCTGTATTACTTATCATGAGTATTTTGAAAATTTAGTTAATTGTATGGCTTAACACTAAAATAATAATCATAAATTGCTTAACTTATAAAATGGATAAGAGGAATTTCTTATTCAGTATGCGATATACATTAAATAATAGTTTCTGGATATTGACAAAAAAAAAATATGAAACTCGGTAAGAGTAAGATCTATCTCGTTTCTTAGCATGCGATGATGCTCCTATTATCTTACAAGATATGATTTGACAAAGATTAAAAATGACACTTCGAACCGATACCTAATTTTTGAATATATTAGCTACAACAGAATTGAGGACTTTTAAAATATACCTTATTTTTTCTCTTTTGTTTGGATGTTCTTTGCCATTCGAAGTTCCTTAGCATAACTTTTCCATCAATAATTTCCTCCATTCCTCTCTATCCATCGCTTCTTCCTTTGCAAGACGCCCCGGCTTACCATTTTAATATCCTTCCGTCCAGTATTATCCTTTGTCAGTATATTATTCAATAGCCTTGATTCGCTGAACCCCTGAAGTTCTGACCGACTTCCTCTAAATTATTATTATCCTATATTTATTATTCATATCCATCTCCTTAGCCAAGAATCTTTTGCCTTAAATATTTCTAAGTATATCTCCGAGCTATAGTGCATTAAGTTTTTTTACCAAAGTCTTATGTACTAATTTTTTACATCCGTATAGATTGGTCAACTCTAAATCACTGAATTAAGCATACCAATAGCTTCTATCTCGGCAGTTAGTCATTTTTTTACCTCCTATCTTGCTCTTCTATTGCTTTCGAGCAAATTCGGTCTAGCGGCTTGTCTTATTTGAAAATATATTAACATTTCTTCTATGTCTTCCCACTTATCAGTATTCATTCAGAAAATAATTTTAAAATCTACAGAGAAAATAAATTAAAGCCATCTTCTTTTAACGTTTAACTGTTCTCATCCCTCATAATTCATAATAATTATGTGGTATGAGAGCCCAATGAGTGAATTGAGAATAATAAAAAGAAAATCGAACCTTCGAGTACATCCAGTCGCCAATGTTACCCAAGTCATACAGACTGCACTACACCTACCTTTTCAAAAAAGAATCCTTATTTTTCAGGAATGCGCATTCGTTTAAAGTTTAGGATTGAAATCTGATATTATGATAATCTTCAGAGATAATAATGCAACCATAGATTTATTATTCCATTTCCTAAAATCAAATAACTTATTTATGGAAATAAGACACACATTAAAGTTTATATAATAAATAGAATTGATATATGTGTATAAAATAGAAATAAAAACAAATAATTGGCGTTAATAATTAAACTACCCTTGAAATAAAAGCAAACAAACGTACGATGAAAGGTTTTATTGGCAGGTTTTTTATCGTTGAATAATTTCAAATATCATTTACCTGGGGCAGTTGATTTACTTAAAAAGGGACTGGGATTTATTCAAAGGAATAACGTTCTGAAATTACCTTTTGATATCTAAAGCTAAGGGAATATACTGCTTGTTACCCTTCTTTTTTTTTTACATGAGGGAGCTACTAATACCGAGTTCCGATCCCCAGGAGTATCCTCGTTTCAAAGTAGATGGAGGCGATAAGTCAGCCTGCCGCAGGGGACTCGTGGCTCTGAGTAGCCGGGTAATGTGGCGGCCACTTAGGAGATCACCTATAAGAGGATTAGAAGCCAAAATCGATGTCTCCTTCCCACAATTAGCGCTCCCTGGTGGTAATAGCTCCACTGATATTTATCGACTGGCCTACAGCTTCCCATCCTCGAGTCTCTGCTCTGAATATTCAGTAGATCTGTTCTGTCAGTAGATCTGTTCTGTCAGTAGTACAATTTGTCGTATTCCAGCATTTTGCAGGTCTTTGCCCATCGCCTAAGGGTTTCTCTGGTTCAGTACATCGCCTATCATATCTTATTCCTTCTACTTCCATTGCTATGCAAGATTTAACGCTGTAGCATTTTTGACTCTGCTTTAGAAATAAAAAAAGAATTTTGGAGAATATTAGCAAATTTATTGAAATTCTTTCAAAATACATATATTTTAAACCTTTCAGTAGGCGCGCGTCTTTGACCAGTTTCTAGATTCTAAGTTAGGTATTGTTACTATTATTTAAATTTTAAAAAAGGAATGAATAATAAATAATACTAATTAATATGCTATTAATACTTTGTTATAATTGTTCAAAATAAACTTAATTGTTCGGATGTGAACTTATATTATAGCTGAGGGAGCATGTTAACAAGCAGACTAGTTGAGAAGTGGTTAAAGTTTAGTTCAGTTCATGTTTCAACGTTATAGGTCATATATATAATTTTATGATGTCGAAATAAATAATAAAGAGTTTGTACTAATAATAAGCTTTGCGTTAAAAGAATTCACAATATTCTTTTGTTTTACCTAGAATTATATTCATTGTTTTGAACTTCTTGCAATACTGGTATTCAATCTTCAAAACATTGATATCATTTGTTACGTTTGGTGCAGTAATGCTCTAATTTACCTAAATTATAAAGACATAAATCAGATGGATACAGAACATAGATCATTATGAAAATAATGAAGATATGGAAAATTAATCTTTTATGAAAATAAAAATATAAGTACTCACCGTCTTATCATTGAATAAAAAACTATATTATGAGAAATAAAATAAAATAAGCGTTTTTAAATAATCAACCACACAAAACAGCTTTCTTAATTTCTTAATGTGTTTTAATATTGGTTGATTATGTTGGTATATATATATATATATATATATATATATATATATATATATATATATATATGTATATATATATACATACAGTAAAATCTGTCTAAAACGTAATCGGTTCAAAGTGGAATTCTGTCGAAACGGAAAAATTATCAATCTCGGGAGAGATCGACTTTATAGCTAGAAAGCACTCCAGCTTACACGGAAATCTATCTAATCCAGAAACGAAAAGCTTTTCTCGGTACGAAAAGTTAAAATTAAAATATTCAAAAAGGATAATAGCCATGTTAATCTTGAAGGGACAGTGTTCGGAGGATCGTTTCAGTTGACTTTAATTCTACTTACAAGCGTTTAGCTTCAAAGTCAGAGGAATGAATTTTCGGAGTACTGCCTTGTGTTGTACAGTTGATCACCGATCGATTTTCCACTTCCTTCTCTTTTCTATTAATCCGTTTTTAGTGCAAAGCTATTCCATGTACTGTTTAACAGTTTCTTTCATCAAAATTAAGCTAGTATTTGATTCGTCATGTCGGTTAGTTAACAAAACACACTATCTTGTGAAATAAGTGAAACTTATTGATGAGCATGAGCGGAAAAAACCATCGGTGAAACGTTTAGGTGAAAAATATCGAATCGCAGTTTATTAAAAGTTAAGCCATTAAAAGTAAGAATAAAATTAAGGATTATTAGTTAAATAATAATTAGTTAAATGCGGCAGCAAAACGGTCAAAATGTGATAAAAATTTTGGATTGATGAAGACATTAATGAACCTTTTTGGGAATGGTTCGTTAGTGTCCGTGCAAAGAATGCCGACCTCTGAGCCCATAATTTAAGCAGAAGTTTTGGAGATCGTCCAAAAAATAGATAAATTGAATTTTCATTTTAAAGCATGTTGTGGATGGCTTGATAGTTTTATAAAACGTCACAATATAGTGTGAAATAAAATTTCTGGAGAATTAAAAGACGTAGATACTTTTATGGACCAAAAATGATTCACAAAAGCATAGAAGGGTCTAAACGAAAAGATAATTTAATGGCTATGAAAACCTTTTTTTTTTTTGGGGGGGGGGGGAGTTTTTTTATATTTTTTTACTGCATGTTACTTACTAAATCCTTAGTTACTAAAAACGGAAACTAAAACTAAACCTATCCAAAACGGAAACCTGTCAAACAAGAAAAATATGGTCGAATCTAAAGCAATTCGTTTTAGACATATTTTACTATACATATATATACATACAGCGTCCGTTGACTGGGGGTATTATTTGTCCCTCCTATATTTTAAAAAGAGTTGACCCTTATAGATTTCTAGAAGTGAGTATCTACAGTAAAATAGTGAAAATGATCAAAAAGTACACTACATTAATGACATATTTGAATAAATCAGATGTATAGAAGGCACTAAAACAAATAACATTAACAACTAAATTAGATTATTTTATTTATTCTAGTCTGGTTTTTATTTTCTAAACTTCTCAAATCTTACATTTCTCTCTGATATAATTCAATTTGATTTAATCTAAATGATTTTTTTAATTAGGTGTATTATTTTGTGTACACTGGAATTATTTTTTTTGACTTTTTAATAAATGTTGATGTTCTAAAACTGAACATGATAAGAATTATTCATATATACTTAAATTAAATTAAAATTAAATAATTTCGATAATTTGACTCATTTAATTATAACTCGACTTGTAGTTTAACATTTTATTTCAAGGGTTTACTAGTACGATCCTTTTAACATTTACTTTTTTAAATCTATGTAGTTCAAAAACAATCAAAAATTTAGTTTTCTACATATTTAAGAGAGAGTTACCTGAAATTGTATATTAAAAATGTACATCCAAGTTAATCGAATTCTAAAATACTATCTTTGAAAAAGATATTTACCTGGGATGCACTGGAAACAGAAATATATTTTTTTTATGTCAATAATATTCGGATTTCTTGGAAGGCCATGAAAAATAAATACAGATTGTATTATAGGCAACAAATTAAAAATCTCATTTTCTATTTCAGCACCAACTAATTTTCCTTATTTTTCCCTGGAAATATAATATTTCTTGATAAATTTCAATCCTAACATAATTTAATACTGGGTACATCATTTAGGGAATCACGAACCATGGTTCAATATTTCCATCAACAAAGGTCTTTCGCTCGTTTGACAGGTTGAGTGTTTTCTTAACACCTTTTAGACGTGCAGGCAGTTTGACAGGTTGCGTGTTTGGAAAATTAAAAGAACAGAAAAAAAAGGTTTTATGAAAAAAAAAAAAAAAAAAAAAAAAAAACGTATAAGCAATCCAGTAATATTTTGGCGTGTTTAAATTATCAGTAATTGCAGCGTGTGATGTTTTTTATAGATTAATGTAGAACTATGAACGGATACATTAAACTTGTATAATTTAAAAATATAATCGTACAGTTAAGATTGTAATTAGCATTATTGGTGTTTACTCCTCCTTTTGTAAAATTCAATTTTATTTTTTTAATTTTTACTTCAATTTTTTAATTCTCTAATTCCAAACTCGTTATCCTAGGCTTAGATATTTCCATTAGAAAAACTTATCGTCTCAAGCTTATTGTATTACAATCCTCATGAAAATCATAAAACCTAAACTTGACAAGGCTTATTCAACTGGCATCTTAACGCAAGCTCATACAATTCTTACAGCAGATCCTAATAACAATATTATCAATCATTGTTGATAAAATTCGCGTGTACTGAATTCTCTTATCAGTTATCAGTCCTCTTGAATAATGGTGTTAAAATAAGAGATTTAAAATCAATTTCAAGAAACATCTTTTCCAGTGCACCGAAATACTTCCACATTCTATCCTTATGTATTTTGTAATAGTGTACTGCTCAATACCTCAAACAGTTGTTTTCGATTATTTTGCGACAAGGCACTAACATTGAACCCTTTTACACTGCATGGAGGTAAATTATTAAAATGGAATGTTGTCCAATATATTAAACAATGTTCCGAAAGTTGCTGTTCCTGTCTAGCAGAAAATATGAAAAATGCCACAATCATATGTGTTAAATGAACTAATTTTCCCTGATCTTTCCACGTCACTCTATATCAGAAATATTTCCGGAATCGATTAAAAAAAAAAAAATAGATTTCTTCAAAGTTATTACCCCTTGACCTTGTTTTCTCAATGGATTCCTGACGATCCTAAATACACTAATTTATTTCTTCAATTCTAAATTTGAATTTAATTTTTGTTTGGTTTATTGGAATCCCACTCTGATTAGGGCTGGGATAGTGTAGTAAGTTCAACAAATACGAGGTAGCCTGATTCAAGATTACAATTACCCGACAAACCTTCTCATCTCTTAAGATACAGCTAACGGTCTGAATACTTCTAGCTATTTAGATGTATGAAGTATAATTGAATTGGTGAATGAAAATACAACGTAATTTGCAAGAAATACCAAAAGTGCAAGTCCGCATTAAATTGTAAATTTTCCAAAGTAAAAATTTTAATTTTAATTTTCCAAAGTTTAATTTTTAAAAGTCCAATTAGTATGGAAACTATATAATGTTTTCACGACAAGGAACATAAATGCATGTTATAACTAAGGAAAAATATTGTTTAACTATTGGATTTGGGGGATGATCATAATCTCGACTGTTCAATTCACAATAATCTTAATAGTTCACAATTAAATAATGATGAAACATTAAACTTATATTTTGTATAAAATACTTCATGTAAAGTTTTAAAAACATGACAACTGACAATGTCAGTAGTGACCGCATTCTTGGAGCCCTTTATAAAAATGGAATGTTGTCCAATATATTAAACAATGTTCCGAAAGTTGATGTTCCCGTCTAGCAGAAAATATGAAAAATGCCACAAATGTCCCTAATTTGTCTTTTATTATTTTCTTCAGGTTCCTATAATCCAGATGCTAGAAAATCCTCTGTTTTTCATAATGTAAAATTAAAAAAATACCTAACACTGATGTTAAACCCATTTTGATTGCACAATTCCTGTTTCTTGAGTATTTCAATTAAAATGAGGTATACTGATACTTTATAACAAAAATTATACAAACCGATTACAAATTTTCTGCTCAAAATATTTATTAAATAAACTACTATCATGACTAGGTAGGATAATCACAAAAATATCGCTCTCTGAACCATTGTATTACATTTATTTGAACTAAAATCAAGGTTAATCGTGTCTGATTGAAACTAAAAAAGTTTTATAAGATGTATAAAAATTTACAGAATAAACAGATTGCCGTCATTCATGAAACTTATTACTTTAACCAAATTTGAATTTAAAGGTCTAGTTAATTTGAATTAAATTTGAAAAAAAAAAAATTAAATATATTTCATTCATTTTATAATTTATTTATACGTACTGATTTTAAACTTATTCTGGTTGTATGGAATTCTAATCCACAATTCATGTCCAATAAAAACGAAATTGCTTGCAGATATCTAAGTTATGTAAGCCGTTGGATGTAGTTTTTATTTTTTTTATTTTATATTTCGTTCTCTTCAATTCCAGTTTTATGTAACAAAATTTACATGAAGGGGGGAATGAAAATACGCTTCCATATAAATGCTAATAAAGCGAAATTACAAACAAACAACTCGAAGACGAAATTCAGCTTTGAGCTCCAATGCATCTAGTAATTTCTCTAACCAAGGCAGTCACAATATTTCTATAAATAATCCTCTTAGAGACGGTTACCACTCTTATAATTGAAATAGTATTATATAAATATTAAGTATTTCATTTATATTTGTTTTAAATTTATATTTTAATACAAGCAGGAAGCATTCCTTAATAACAGAGCTAATGAAAACCATGACAGCCTTTTAGTGAAATTGAGTTGACACCATATCAATGATGTTTATTTATTTTGCCCTTTACTGTGGTTTAAATAAATTGAAAAACTACGGATTAATATAAAGCTCTGGATATTTTTGTTTGATTATTCTATATTTAGTTATAGAAAGTATCAGCACCCTAGTGCTAGTGCACCCTACAAAGACGTAGCACCAATAAATATAAGAGGGTAAATTAGATCAATATATTAAACAATTAACGATTCTTGATCAGGCAAAATGGAGTGTTTTATGACAAACAATATGAAAAGAAGAGATTATTCCATAAACATTCACATCACTTACTTCATTGCCAACCCAACAAACATCACCTTCACCACTACTGCAAGCGCCGCACCATTCAAAACAGTGAGTCCTATTGAGATGCTAATAGTCGCATTCGATTCAAAATGAAATACAATAGGATTGTACCTAATTTGAAAAATTATATCATTTTATTATTTAATAATATTAACAACGGAAGTGGAGATATTTTAATTCATTAATAAAAATTTAATTTAAAATTGTTTTATTCTAATTTAACTTCATCTCAATAAAATGTTAGTTCCATTTTTCGATTTTTCATTATTATGTCGATTTCTTTAAAATAAGCTGGTTCAGAATGGCTCAGAAGAATTCATTATTTACCTATATAATGGAAAGAATGATAGAACGGCTCACATTATCAATTAGAGAGCTTCGTTACTGATAGTGAGGTGTTTCTTTTTTTTGGTTCAGGCCTCATGTATGTTATGTAGGGATCTAGAGATTTTAGCAGCTTTTAAAACACATCCTTGTTCATGTTAAAACATATTTTCTTGTAAATTGTATGTAGACGATAGTACTTATAGTCTTTGTTCATAACTGATTCATAGCTAACTTAAATTATTTCGGCAGGTAAAAAAAGATTTCGGAAATATTCTTGATGTATTTCGGGTATTACTGAAATCATATCCCTGCTTTACAAAATCAACTTTTATCCTTAATTTACTGATAAAGCGTTTTTGTATTTAGGGCTCTTTTATTGGGATAGTAGTTTTTGTAGTTGTCAAACTCAGGAATTCCAGGTTATGGCCTAGGTGAAGAATATATTACATAAATTTTATTCTAGCATGAAGTGAAAAAATTCTCAATTTATATGCTTCTTCTAGGAGAAACTTAGGTTCAAGTCTTGATAACTTAAAATAAACCAATTTTAATTTTTTTTTTTTTGTTTGTAATGAGTAAAAAAAAACGCTAATTAATTGTTCCACTCATTGAAGTTAGCAAAGCATTAGATGCTTCCCGAAAATAGAAACTAAAGTTTATAATGAGCCATTACTAACAACCAAATCACATAAATCGGAATGTTTTCTTTTAATAATGTTTGTAATGAGAATATCTATGTTCGTACTCTTTGAGAATAAAGCTGAATGATAGTTATTTAAATAAACATAGAGACTACGAACGCACTAATTCAAACTTTGTAAACAATCCTTGTTTTTATGTTCAGTTGTCAACGAAATTAATAGGGATGTTAATTAGTAGTATAAGCTTACAGTTCATAAGCTTCTGTTACTTTTTCCCTTCTGCTCTAAAATTTTTTTATATCATATATTATGCTTTGAGCCTGTCTGATTGTTTCCTTTTTTTCTTTCATACTTAAACTAAAATCTGTCAAGTTTCATGGATTTATCTATAAAAATATACCCACAGTGAGCCAAATAGCAATACTCATAGGCCATTTTCGGGTGGAGTAATATGGTCCAACTTCAGAAGGTCACAGATCGACAAATAGAAATGAAATTAGAAAAAATAAGTCGGAAATGAATTTTCTAACTAATTATGAACAATTATATAAAAAAATAACCCATTAAACACGACAAATATAAGAAAAACATTTTCAGAGTTATTTCCGCGTTTGCCCTACTGTGTGGTGGCCCTAGGTCTTTGTTAGAAGTAGACTGTGCATAGTCTTCAGAATAAACATTAATCGTCTAATGCTGGTTCTTGATTTATTTATCTGAACTTAATTTACCTGCAAGTTTGAAAGTCGATTAAAAGTATAAATTAATTTATCAGTGTGTTTTATATTAGTTATATCTTTGTTCTGTAAACTGGTAATGATGTTAATATTGATAATAATGCTGTCGCTAATTTTTTGAGGTATTTCACATAGATGTTGCAATGCTGTTGTTCTGACCATTCTCTGCTTCCAATTTCACATCAGAAGCCCAGAAGAATGTGGTGCAGCTATCATGTTAACTAATGAGTCGTGTTTCTGATAACATATATTGTATATATAATTGTATAAATTAAACAGATAATATTGATATATTTAACCTAATATATGCACCTCTGTGTGTTGCCGGTAAGCAATATTTTTTTTTTTTTTAAATAAAACCAGTTTTTTATCAATCCTTTGTTCCAATGAATGTATGTGACATATGATGTTGTGATTCAGGACTATAAATAATTTAGTTAAAGTAACGAATATTAAATATAACTCCTTATATACGAATACTAAATATAGCTCCTTGGCCTCTTTTGATCTGATCAATATCAAATATATTATATGTATTTCAGTTAATTGAATAGTTATGCTGTACTCATTCTTAAGTTTCGCTGTTGGCTGGAGCAGAGGTATGGGGCATTGGTTAGCCGCCAGCCACTCCATTGGAACAGAAATAGTCAACTCTCGGATAGTACATAATAATAAAATATAGATTCTATAGGCGATTCCAGGAGTATAATGCCCACTACCTCGATAATCATCCTCCGCCTTACGGTTATGGAGGTTGGGCTAACCCCCCAGTCAGCATTATGACCAGTATACTTCAACCAAAATTATTTTTTGACTCTCCTCTCTCCTCTTCGTTTGTTATCGTCTAGTTTTTATTTCTTATTTTATTCAGGCATTACATCGAAACATAATACTTCGGTTATTGAAAGTCACATCAATATTTTTGAATATTATTGAAAATAAGGTCCCGGATTTTTATTTAGATTTAGTGGCATTAGTTTTTAGTTTAGCGAAGTATCTATTAAATTATCTATTAAAGCTTTTAACATTAAATTGTTAAAGGTTTTTTTTTATAACTTATTCATTAAAAAAAAAAAACATACTCCCCGTTTTATGTTTGTTTGCTCTTTGCTGTGAATGGTTTACTGGTAAAGCTTTACTATAATTATTTGTTCCTGTAACTTTTTAAATGTTCTTTGATTGAAGGAGAATCGAAGAAGTATAAAAAAAAGTAATGCTTTTGTTTATAATGTGTAGATTGATTAGCTTCAAGGTCCATGCCCTATATCAGGTTAATTAATTAATTTAACCTTAATACAGATAGTTACTGATTAGTGCTGTGATAACGTATAAGAAGATAACTATTTCCTAAGGCGTCCATATCTTTAATAACCCCTTTGGAAATCACTTAGTTTCGAAATGATCCAATCTATGATTATATCCGATACAGTACAACTAATGGTTACTATTGGAACCGATCGTGGTAACTAGTGAATTTGAAAAATAAACAACTATAAATGGATTTATAAAGATCTCAGCTCCATTTAGGTTACTATTCAAAAACGTAGGTGAGAACTTGTTAAGAACATTTGAAGGAATAGTAAACTGGTGTCTTTTGCACACCACACACATTATTGGAAGAATGACACGACTATTACTTTTCTTGTGTTTACATTTCAGTGAACCGATTATTATTAATATGGTCATTGAATAACTTTACTTTCCTCTGTTAAAAGTTTAGGCATAACTACTGACCAAACCCTTTTCTTGAAATCCGTTTTGCACAAATCTCCCAACAATCAATTGACATCATGAAATTAACTCCTCCACCTCTCTCGTCACTCTCTCCTCCTAATATCCTTTCTTATATATATATATATACACACACACACATATATATATATATATATATATATATATATATATATATATATATATATATATATATATATATGATGGGCACTCTATGGCTCTTGAGGAAAGATTAAAGGTAATCATGAATTATTTTTAGTTGGTTCGTCCTAGAAACCTCAAGACATTCCCATGTTTCCCATTTTAGATCGAGTTAAGTTGGCTCTCCCCTTTCTTCTGCCGAGAACACATACCTCTTCCAAGTTATCAACTCTTATCACCTTCCTACAATTAAATTCCTCAATACAATTACCACGTGCATGATCCATTCTTTCCGATCTCTGTACTCCATTATACTGGACCACTGCATTTCAACGTTCTTTTCTTATCTGTTACTTTCTCGTATTCTCTCTCTCCTTGTGTTCGCAATTCTCCTTCCTTTTAGAACATTCAAAACACCCCTCTTCCATCACCTCCTCCCTCCACGGACTGACGCTCTCTAATTAAATAAATGCCCCATGGTAAATGTCATTCTTCATTATTGTCATTCAATGTCTGAATTCACAATTTGTTTTATAATTATGTTTTCATTTCCGTATAGATAATGTTTGATAATCTTTTCTTTTTTTTTTTTATATCACCATTATTATGTTCCCTCACTCTCTCTACAAATATTATTTATCTTTATCGTATACTATGTTTTATAGTAGAAACTATTCGCTCTTTTAGTGCTGCTTAACTTATTTATTCTTATATTAGCCCTATTTACTGTATATTTCTTTTGTCTGTTACCCTATAATGTAAACCTGTATTTACTTTTTTCATACTTTTATATTGTCAAAATCTCTATGCCAGATATGAACGTACTTTTTGCTGTGTAATACTATTCGTTAGGTGATTGTTCCAGAGTAAAGTTTTCTTTTTTTCTTAAAATCAATAAATCTGATATTTATGCTTTGAACAGATCACACATGTTTGAATACCAACCCTTTTTTTATTCAGTAACTAAGTGAGCTCCTGTACAATACAAGCTCTAATTACACAGCCTACTCTAGAAGAACATTATATCTCGTGGTGTAAGCTCTTCCTAACAAAGGCATCAAGCAGAGGTGGTTCATTCACTAAAGCGTGGGTAGTTATGCCCGTTCTTTGATATTTGTCCCTCTCTAATTTTCTTCAAAGGGCAATATTGTATGTTAACAGCCAATCACCCCACTCAAAGTATTCCTAATTTTGACGTTAGAATATATTAATATACTGAGGAAAGAAAGATATTACACCGATTTTATTTTTAGAAAAACCTTTTTCATTCAAATATAATTCTTTAAAATGTATAAGAAGAAAAATAAAACTTTTGATGACGGTTTTAATACATCCTTTGTTTCTTGTCAAAGGAATATAATAATACTGCAATTTTATCACCTTTCACATTATGATATTAACTGTTGACCTACGTATTAACCCTTTGATACGTAGGCTACAAACAATGAATTTAAGCTTATTCATATTGTATTTTAAAAGCGAATGTCGAATATATCATTCAAACAATAAAAATCATGTTTTCTGTCAAATTTCAAAAATATATTTAACTAAGGTAAATGCCTTTCACTTCATAAAAAAGAATTCCTTCACTTTTTTTTTTTTTTTTTTTTAAAGGTTCATATTTTGCATTTTTTTTTAGAGATATTTTTATAATAAAGTTTAATATCATAACATATTAAGAGAGATATATAATTATCCAAATAGATAACTATTCACAAAATTTTGAGTTTCCTATTTCAAATTTTATTTATGTAATTCAGATGAAAGATATCCATCTTTCGATTCGGTCAAGGAAATCTTGTTGTAGACGTGATGTTCTCTATGTATGTTTCTGCTCCACAAACTTCTTAAATTCCCACCTTCCAGATACTAGAATTTCACCAGTTTCTATCTAAGTGATAGAACTTTTAAAATTAATCATAATTTTTCTTGTTTTTTTTTTTCCTCTTTGCTTATTCAGCCTGTGTTCCTCAAAGTAGTGCCCTTGGTCCCATCATATAAACGGTGTATACAGCTAACGTCTCGGCTCATCCTATCACCGTCCTCACCAATTAAGCTGAACACAAATGTGTGCTATCAGTAAACAATGATCCTTAAATCGCATCCCAAACACTGCAATCTCACATAAAGAATCTCTAATATTGATATCAAAATTAGTGAATTAAAATAATTCCAAAAATATTAAGTAAACTTCACCCTTTCTTAAATCTACTACTTCTTTTCATATAGTGCCCATATGTTACTTATTAATGTTATATTCCATCAATTCCTGTTTAACTGATCCGCTACCTTGGACTCCATCTGGACAAATATTTGGGCATACAGAGTCGAGCTTTGAGACTTTACAAAACCATCCTATTTATCTCGCATCTAATCATTACAATCCAAAATCCTTCGGAAATCTCTCAATGCGTCCTAAATTGTCGCAAATTATTTATTAATGTGCAACTAGAGGGTAGTTCTTTACAAGTTATTGGCATACCATTGTAATCATTTTCCACAAGTTGTAAAAAAAAAAGTTAAGAAAATATTTTTTTTTCCAGATCCACCAGAAGTGCGGTTAGTGGGTGCACCTACCGGAGACATCGAAGAAAACAAGGACGACGTTGTCCTACAATGCATCACAGACGCGAACCCTCCAGCTTCCGTAGTCTGGAGGAAGAGCGGGAGGACTGACATCGCCAGCCTGGAGGACAGGCTCCAGTTCCGCCCAGTGACTAGGCGAGACTCCGGAACGTACACCTGCCAGGCCAGGAACAGTATGGGTTCTAGCGAGCCCCTCACCGTCCATCTAGAAGTCAAATGTGAGTGTTACTATTTTAATTAAATTTGTATTATTTTTAAGATAATAGTCTATATAATTCGTATAATGTTTGTTTAATCCACAAACAATTTTTTTTTTTTTGCAATTGTTCAAACTTATTACAACAGAATTAAGATTTTTGATTTTTACAGCTTTAAGAATCTAGATAATTCGATCTTTTATTTTATCTTAACATATTAAGGAGAAACGGACTTCATTAAATATGAGACTGAAATTAATGTACTCACTTTTCACAAACAGAATAAAAATTACAAATAAGACAAAAATTAATGGCCTATTCACACTTACTAAAATCTTTATGTACTTACGCATCACAGATTTACGGTATCTCTTTACAGACCCACATAAAAATATTATAAATTTTCAGCCCAAGACATTAAGACTAGTAGCACAAGCACTTAGATACATTAACAATTTAACTATCCTCACTAAAAGTCCAATGAATACATATGGACAAACTACAAACTGTTTCATGAAACATTAAATGGACAACCAAACAAACTCATCTTTTTCTCATGCCGGAGAATACCGCTGAATGCCAATTAGGTAAGTATTTGACAGGTTTAGGTTTTAAAAATGCAAAAAAAAAAGGTTTACTTCCACTATTTATATATTTAAATTTTAATATTCCAGATAGTTTTATTTAACATCATTCTAAAACTATTGATCGTTATTCTTCCAAAGTAGTGGCAAGGTATCACTTGCATCACTTAATAGGATTAAATGGTAGTTTTCATGTAGTCAGATGGAAGATTTTTTTAGCTAGAAAGAGCTCGATTGAATTTGGCCTGAATACATATTATCTAGACCGTGGAGATTTGAGGAAGAATTTTCTTAGATGAATCACGGTTTTACAATCACTTAACAGCCGGAAGTGAGTTTGAAGAAGAGTTATTGAGCTACGGTGAAGGGTTTATGATTTAAACTCAGATCTGTAATTGGGACTGAGCTAATCTTTATCTTTATAGTCTGAGTACGAACAGCTGTTGTCAGAGACAGCTGGCATTCGACAGGCTTTTCTATTTTTTAAATTATATTTTATTATATTTCAAATATCAATACCATGTAGAGATATCTATCCATATAAATTATCTATTCTTAATAACGAATTGATTGGAAATCAGTTCAAATAATGAAAATTCCCAATTTTTGTCTCTCAGTATATAAATGAACAACGTTGAAAAGAGAAGAAAATAATATTGAGTAAAAAGGATTCATTAAAAATATATTGGAATGTAGTATTAATTTTCATGCTTTCAGATTGACAAATATACCAAAGTAAATAAAATATATTGCGGTCACTTATGTGCACTGACGTTTATTAAGGATTTGGATTGAATAGTTTTTCATTGTTCGTTCTACAGCAACTATTTGGTTAGAAATAGTATTACATAATTAGTAATTTTCATACAAAAGTTTTGTAAAAATACCATGCTGATTAATAAGACACAATATTTTATACTAAAGATTAGAAGATTATACGAGTTTGAAAAGAGGTAGAAGTTGACCCTTAAAAGTTTTAGTGATGCTGTCGTTTATTGTAAAAAAAAAAAAAAGAAGTGTATTTCTGTTTTGCCAGAATACTTACCTAAAGAATGTCATTTTCTTTGGAGACAATTTTGTGTGAACTTGTAAGAAAACATAGAGATTTGATGAAAGATTTTAGATTGGGGCGGTTGTTTTTTTAAGAATTCCGTGCTCCGTTCGAAACCAATTAGTGTTTACGTCTGAATACGTCTTTCAAGTTGAACTCCATACGTCAATATAGGTAAAAAAAAAGCCAACTGCATATTTACTTTGTAATTGAGTGAAAATTCATAAATTTCAATGTGCAGAGAATTTATTTTTTGCTTTATAATAAAATATTGTTCTGAAGTCCAAGGCGCGGGTCCTCCTTTCGGTCTAAGTGCCTAAATCCATTTTAAAGTGGTTTAAACATACGGCGAAAGATAGTATTTGTAAAGTATAAAAAAAGTTGTAATAAACTAAATTCTCGGTTTCCACAATGTTTCATTTTGGCGCTTAGACCAATGTGAATTTTCACTCTTCAATTACAGAAAAGCTTTTGTAATTTCTGAACGAGCAGTAATATGACCTTTCTGTCTTCAAATTCCTAACATATTATTAAATGATGTATGACTGGATGTTGAAAATCCCATATTTATTCATTGTATTAATATAAATACTATACAATTCTATACAATCCAAACATTACACCCAAACGAGGATTTTTTGGAATATTTTTCATTGAGTTTATTATCAGTTGAAAATTCTTTTAAACAACAGTCAACTAAATCCTGAAATCTAAAATATTATTCTCATGGAAGTATATATATTATTTATTAATGGTGGTGTGAAGCGTTCGTGGATTTTAATAATGAAGCAGGTAACCACATTTTACATAGGCACTCGGTAGGAGGGGGGGGGGAACAGAAAGCAATAGGCTGAAAGTGGTGGCACCTGCTATTTGTTCTGTCTATTTACCTCGGTGCAATTACTCGTGCGGGTGCTTCAGTAAGCAAACTCAACAATTCTCTGACGTCAGGTCTCTTCAGTCGGGCTGCCTATCTAAATGACTATTAACTGAGCAGGCTTATGTTTTGGTATTAGTGAAATACATGTTCTTCTCAGCAGAATATATTCGTGATATATTTTATTTAACGACATATATATTTTAGTGATATAACTTTATTATATATCATTATATAACCTTCAAAGAAAAAGTTGGAAGCCGTAGGTGGCGAACAAGCATTTTCGAAATTGTCGGACCATAAAATAAATCTTGTGCTCTGATAACCTATGTAAACCTTAAACCAAATATACAGCAAAGGATGTATTGACCACGACTAGGTTTCACTATACGATAAAATGTTCTTTACATTCTCATAAAATCATAAAAGAAAAATTTTCACAGAGTGACCAAAAATAAAAAAACGCATGCAGTTATTAAATTGATGAAATACTTCCACCGGTGATGTTCTAATATTGTTAATAAGGAGAGGGAATAGTCTAGCATGTAGGCCTATTGGTGTTTAAATGAAACTTCTGGTGACTATCATGAGGATGCAACCAGTTCTGGTATGTTAATAATTTAATTATCATTGTTTTGAAGCCCTAAACCCATCGGCTATCGTCAATTCACTATGTACTAAACAAGCGATAACGTTTGAAGAGTTTCAGAAATAATTTCTTTAAAATAAATAAATAAATGAATAATATTGAAACGTCTGGAAATTAATGAAGATTTATGTATTTAAAATATAACTTTTTAGAAAATACTTTTTTAAATAAAAATATGCTTTGTTCCTGTTAATCTTTATGTCGCTCCTCTAAATGGGACTATAAATATTTACATTTCCGTCTAATCGACTTTTTTTCAATCGATTTTTTTTCGTTTAAAAGGTGGTCCAGGTCCATAAAAAATGGTTGTTGGTAGGCTAGAGGTTTGGAGAGAAGGGCGGTTGTAGAAGAGACTATGCTCCAAACCGTTTCATAACAATGATTTTTTTGTGCATGAGATGTTTCGATTGCATTTAGGTGTTCAGCGTTGTTCTACTCGTAATATCTTACTGTTTTTTTCTCTGCAAGTTTTCGAACAGATCCGAGAGTTCCCTCAACAATGCTCGCAGAGCAGTATTATACAAGGATGAGACTTGCATGAACCTCCTTTTCATTAAGGCTTAAGTCTTCCTCTTTTATTTTTTAAAAAAATGTTAAATTGTCCTGCTCTCACACCATCGACGTCTCGCGCTTTACTAATATGGCTCTTAGGATCCTGTTTCAACCGATTAAAACGAAAGTTCACATAAACTACGTGTTATACCAACTTTTGATGATTATACCAAAGACTGAATGATGTATGAAGAATGAGTTGTGAAATGCTGACGAGGTGAAAATATTCGTTTACTTTGGAGAGATGCTTACCCCATATATCCACACCGTTATTTTATTATTGTACACGCAGGTGTATTTTTACTCTACGTCTGTCCAAGATATAAAACGATTTTAAACAATCGGGATCCTTAAAAAATTAGTAAATGTGTGTGGATCAGTGCATTTTATTTGTTATAAAATGATCTATTCCCTTTGGGATTGTTGTTATCAATATAAATATAAGGACGGTAGACCTAACATAAACTAAAGAGAACTTCAGACTCTCGAAGCCCCGAATCCGTGAAAGTTCCTTCACGAAAAAGGGTCCATTAATAGACTTTCTTTTCAGGCAAACTTGAGCAAACTTCTTTTGATGGCCTTAAGTATAACTAACTACTTGATGCTTCAATTAGGCCCCGCTTGCGACAGGCCTAATACTTGAACAGATTCAATAATTTCCTCTTATAAAACGTCTATCTCATTTTTCCATCCCCTTCTTACGAATCGATTTTTATTGAGTCGAGTGCTCTCAGCAGATCTTACAAGGCAGGGTACCCGACACTTCTAGAATTATTTAGCACCTTATAAAATATTAATCCAGTTTATCTCGTTACATTTTCTGCTACAAGTTTCATTTAAATTAAAGTTGCCTCCAGTTGCATAAAGGTTTTCTAGAGCAGGATAGATTTGAATAAATGTTTAGATAACAAAGTATATTTAGATTATACAGTTATTTAAAATTTGTTATTAAAAATCCTGATAGATCATTCACGGTCAGCTTTAAAATTATTGAATTAACACTCTTATTTGCTAATCTGAATTTCATCTAGTACACTTTTTTCAATTTCATTTGAGACAATATGGCTTCCCTATATGACATATCTATCCTTTCCTATCTGAAATATCTGAAAATATTTTTTTAAGAATAGATATCGTGAAGGAGAGCTCCATATAAAACGTGATCATGTATCATCTCAGCTTCACATCAGATCTGAATGACAGGGCTTCAAAAGGTGCGGGTTAGCCACGGTGATTAGGAAGAATAGATAAGAGGTTTTTAATCGTTCCATCAGAGTAAAAGGTAATATAAACGAGTTTTGCTCATAATAATAATAATAATAATAATAATAGGATAGTGAATCAAAATCTCTCTCTCTCTCTCTCTCTCTCTCTCTCTATATATATATCTCTCTCTCTCTATATATATATATATATATATATATATATATATATATATATATATATATTATTTTTTTTTTTTTTTTTTTTTCTAATCCTCCATATATTTTTTATTTACAAACATACAAGAACTTAGAGTTTATGATCTTAAATTGCCTTTCGGCATATGAAGATCGGTGTCCTCGGCTGCTGGTGGGTCCTCTGTAGACGGTTGGTCTTCTTTTCTTCTATGATGAGCAAGGAGGAGTCACTCTGCTGGCGGTGGTGGTACTAGTGGGTCAGTCTGTAGAGCCTGATCCCCTTCCCTCGGCGAGTACGTCCGCTAAGGGGGTCAAACCTTGCCACCTCCTAGACCCTCCAGAATGCTTCAGCCCTTCAAAGAATTTGACGTGCCGGCGGCCAATGAAAGTCGGGATGGAAGTGTTCTAGGATGTAAGTGTTTTTGGCCCTCTCTAGGCTGGTACCACGGACGATTCGCTAAAGGACGGAGTTCTAGAACGTCTGGAGTGCACGTAGAGTACTTTTGAACATACGGTGTAGGAGTGGAGCGCCATGTAGGAGGGTGGGTCTAATGATAGATTTGTAAATCTGTAGCTTGAGGCGGAGGCACAGTTGGGAGAGGTCAGAAAATGATAGAGGCGATAGATTTTAGCCCTGACCTGCTTGATTTTACTTTTCACGTGGGTGGTAAACGTGAGGTGCCGGCCAAAGTTGACCCCAGGATATAGAACTGTGCTGGAGATGGGCTGCTCCACGTTGTAGACCGTAAAGTGCTTTGGGAATCTTTGGGATTTCCTCTTTTTGGCAAAAGACATCACGAAGGCATCGGTCTTCTTAGGGTTAACCTTGATACCGCAGGTTTGTAGAGCCTCAACTATGGTGGAGGTTGCCCTCTGAGTTATGTCGAGTGCTCGGCCAGGGTTTAAGCTGGAGGCGTAGACGGCGACGTCGTCTGCTTATGCAGCCACTACCGCCTCGGGGTGTTTGAGGGAGACTACTGGAGCCGTGAAGATGTTGAACAGGATTGATCCAAGTACTGATCCCTGTGGTACACCGCAGGTGGTGGGGACTGGTTGAGACAGGCTCTCACCGACTCGAAGGGTCTTCCGCTTAGATAGCTTCTGATCAGTCAGCATAAGGCGTCAAAATCTATAACAATATTTTTAGCGATTAATAAGGAAAGGTCTTGATAATTTTGTTGGGAATGAGCATACGTAGGAAAATAGAAGACTGCGAGATGAAAGAAATGATACTAGATTTCGATAAAAGGAGCTAATAAATTTGTTGAAATTATATTAATTTATAAAAAGTTCAAGGCACCCATCTGAGAACTTGATATAATATCTAAGAAAAAATGAGATAATATATGAGAAAAAGTCCACTATTTTGGATATATTTAGTGAATCACAGATTCATGTTCGTGAATCACCAGCAACATAGAAAAATGTATATATGAAGGAATATTTAAATAAAGAATTTAATATGGCTCTATAAGAACTTATGTCATATTTTAACATAAAAAAAAGAAAGTTTGCTGTGAAGGCATTTATATAATAATTACAGTGTCAGGGAGAGGTTATTTAGAAAAGACTATATAATATTTTATGATCTTTATAGGGGTGATTCAACTGATATCAATTGTCCATTCAAAATTACATCACTTAAAGATATTAACATGGAAACAAGCAAAAGATGTTATGCTGCCTGGAAAGATCTTCTCAGGAACAAGCTGTTTTTCAAAAAATAAAGCTTCCGCCCCCCCCCCCCCCCCCCCTGAAATGAAGAAAAAATTGTGGAAAAGTACTGTCTTGTCAACTTTAACTTATGGTCGCGAAACGTGGCCAATAAATCAAACAATTACCTGGAAACTACGAGTGAAATGAAACATTTTACCTGACAGTTCACAAAGAGAGACAAAAGAATTAAAAAAGTGGATAAGGCTTAAAATGAAATTCTCAGATATAGCTCAGATCATTCACAAAAGAAAATGGACTTGGGCAGGATACCTAGTAAGGAGCAAAAACAATAAATGGTCCACGAATATTATAAATTGGCACCGAGATTGCCAAAGAAGCAGAGGACAACCACCATGGGATCAAAAATGAGGACTGCTTATAGCGGAGGAACATGGTACAGAATAGTTAAAAAAAGAAAAGAATGGAAAAGACTAGAATAAGCCCACTATTTACACTCACACAAATTAAAGCGAACACTCTTTACACTAAAATCACACGCACGCACACACAAATTTAAAAAAATACTTTTATATATATATATATATATATATATAAGGGTGAGTACCTTTTAGTGTAAAAAAAAAAAAAAAAAAAAAAAAAAAAAAAAAAAAAAAAAAAAAAAAAAAAAAAAAAAAAAAAAAAAAAAAAAAAAAAAAAAAAAAAAAAAAAAAAAAAAAAAAAAAAAAAATTGGTGAAACAAGATCAAAAATGTAGAAAAATGCCGCAGACCTCACCTTTCTATTCCAATTCGTTGCAAATATACTATAAATCAAAGAGTTTTTTGAGGAAACCACGTTTTTGTCATGACAGCTGTAATATCTCCACTTTGTTTAAACAGTTTTCAAACCTCATTCAAACAGTTTTCGACCTCATTTTCGAATTAACCATTAAAGTTTCTTTAATTTAATTTTTTTTAAATTTAATTTTAATTTGGTAATTTGACCGATCTGGCGAGCACCATTCGAGAGGGGTTACAAAGGTACGGTGTTATATTCAGCTAGAAGTTTATGATAAAATTTACTTATTTTCAATTCAATTTTTATTAAGAAAGCTATAAATATATGGACATGTGGATTCCAGCGCAGTTTAAAAATCGACTGATATGATCATATTCTGCAAGAGAGTTTGCAATGGTAAAACAATTAAAACCAACTGTACCAAATTTTAACTACAATATATTTATAGTTCTAGAATGGTTTATAATATTACACTTTACTATAATAATATTTATAATGTATAGTCTGGAGTGCAAGAAACAAAGTTTGCCACACTGGTATATACTTTTATAGTTAAAAATTTTAATCCAACCAGATGAATTCAAAAAAATTATTTCTGCGAAATCGGATGTCTAATTATGCTTTTACATACTTTCCAACAACCTAATCAATATAATTTTAACCAGGTTAAGAATTACTGCTATGCATAAAAATATCATGGAATAATTAATGCTAAATTCCATACTTCATTACAAGCTTTTTATCAATAAACTAATGAAATTCAATTATTTGATGAAATAATCATAATTCTTTATTTATGAGAGTGGGCGTATGCTAGTGTGTATATATATATATATACACTATATATATTTATATATATATATTATATATATATATATATTATATATATGTAAAGTAAATGTATAATTATGAACCATTTTTGTACAAATAAAGGTTTATCTATTATATATTTGTGAAATACCACTCACTCATTTAACACGAAATCTCGAAAACCACCAAACGGATTGGAATAAAATTTCGTATGTGGCTTCCTCTGGGGCTGTAGGAGCTCGCTAAGGAAGGATTTTAAAAAATTTGGCCTGGATCGCGTGTAATTCGCAAAAAACGCGTTTGAATTAACATTACGGATCTTAATGAAACTTAGTACATTGCTTCTTATTAGATGTTAGATGAACGATAACAATTATTTTCTAAGTAGTTTGTCCTGTATCGGTACTACAAAGGGGTAAAATAAAAGTACTCATATAATTTTATTGGGCAAATAATAATAGATTTATTGTCATATGGTATATGGTGATAAGCTAAATTAAAAAATAGGTTAGATGCCTAAACCGCACACTTTGACCACAAATTAAGTTCTTTATTGTAGTAAACAAACAAAAATACGATACTAGAATGTGGAAACCTTGCTTCACCAGTAGCTTCTTCCCTAACTACTCTTCCTTTAGCTTGATAAGATAAAGGTAGTTGTTCTGAACCTTGTCCTTCTCAAATCGGCATTTATCAACCAGGCCCCAGTTGTATTTTTCAAATCTGCTATATGTATACTGTTTTTAAGATCTGCTAGGATCTGACGATTTTTTGTGTTCGAAAGATATCCTAGGCCACTCTGCTTCCACAATTGGAATTAGTTTTCGTCATTAAGGATGCTGTTTAAGATGGCGGAAGGACATCTTTAGGCCACACAAAAATGTATATATTAGATTTCGTCCTTAAGGATGATATGTTGAAATATTCTTGGATTTAATAGTTTTTATGTTATCCGAAGGATATTCCCCCATTGTTGCCTAAGACCACACCACTGTTTTAAAATAATTCAAGATTTAACGATTTTAAGATGGCGGAAGGATATTCCGCCGTTGTTAACGCATTCTATGGAAACTTGAAGATAGTTTTTCAACAAGTTGTACCTAGCCTTTCTGAATTTAATTCCTTGAACCTAGATATTACGAAACATTCGTTAAATATGCACCACTCACTCATCACGAAATCTCAGAAACCACCGAACGAATTTGAATTAAAATTTGGTATGTAGCTTCCTCTAGGGCCGTAGGTGCTCGCTAAGAAAGGTTTTCAAAAAATTTACTCGGGATCATGGTCAAAGTGCAAAGACCGCGATTATGCTTTGTAATTTTACCGAAACATTCATTTCTTCGATTATTATCTTCATTTCATTATCTTAATAATTATCTTCATATATGTAAAATTAAAATATCTACAACTTCTGTACAATTCTCTTTTTCTCTATCTAATATATATTTGTCATATACCGCTCACTCATTCAACACGAAATCTTAGAAACCACTGAACATATTTGAATCAAATTTGGTATATATAGCTTCCTCTAGGGCTGTAGGAGCTCGCTAAGGAAGGAATTGTTAAAAAATCGGCCATGGATCGCGGCTAATTCGCAAAAAAGTGATTTCGAACGCTGTAAACTCATGTTGGCTGCAGAGTGTACCCTCACAAGTTTGAGTTTCGGGAGTATTAGCCTGCTGTAGAGAGGAAGTTGAGGAGGTTAAAAGACTTATTTTCTCTGGTGATGACACGAAAGGCCACTTGGATGTACCCACCAACCTTACTTCACAAGTAGCTTCTTTCCCAACTACTCTTCCTTTAGCTTGATAAGATAAAGATAATTGTTCGGCTTTACTACCGTATCGGCTTTTCTCAACCAGGCCCATGTTGTATTTCTCGAATCTGAACAAGTTGTACCTAGCCTTTATGAAATTTAATTCCTTGAACCAACAATAACGCAGGAAATGATTCAGAGATTTAGTTCACAACAAACAACTAGGGAAATCGGTTGCAAAATTTAGTCACATGTAGAAGTTAACAGGGAAGTTGTTAAAAAATACAGGAAAAATTATCCTGGAAAAACATTAGCAGAAAAGCGGTTAACAAACATAAAGAGAACCAACCCGACGTTAAAAGAACTGTTGTACACACATATACTAAGGATCACCCAAATATACATAGAGGGGCTGTAGTACATAGAAGTATGAAAAAGCCCATCCTGAAATCCATAGAAAGTTCTCAAAAAAATACTCAGAAAATAATCTTTATGTTAAACGTGTAGCTGTAACAAAATCTGATGAAAGACGTTCAATGGAAAGGTTGCAGTCATGGACAGTGAAGAAGCATCCGGGTTACAAGTATTACCCAAAAATTGAATATCCAAAAGATAAAACAGTCGATATTGGACAACGGTCAACTTGCAATGGGTTTTATGATGTAAAATGGAAGGATGAGAGCCCCGTCATGTGCTGCAGTAACGGAAAGGTCCAACTTCCTCCATTTTAAGAATATGCTGAACTCTTGCACAACCTCCTTACTTACGAACATCCTGAGGTTGATATTTAATAATATTTGTAAACAGAACGATTGTTTACAAATCACGTCGTTTGGAGCAAAAGAGATAAAAGAGGGACATTTCATGCCAACATTTAAGGTGCAAGGACATGTATAACACAGAATTTGATGACAGGGAGTTTGAAGTCTTGAACACAAAAGCAGCCGTCTATTATTCAGATATATTTTTTTGATTATGACAACCATGAAAGAGACATTTTCTGTGTTTACTTTCAGAATGTGAAGCATACATTGGTAGGCCAACTCCAGAAAATTGTTCATGAACATAACAAGTATATAAAGGACTTCAGAGCTTCTGTTGAGTCTCTTCCCAAAGGTCTACAAGATTTCCAGGTAGTTATCAGTGCTGACAAAAAGCATTTAAATGCTCACTGAGGACGTTACAATACTCTTACCTCTAACGAAGTTACCTTCTTGATTGTTAAGCGAGGTGTTTGAACCAGTTGTTTGAAAGGCGAGACATTATTCTCGACTTATAAGAATTAATGAGCTCTATCGAGCGTATGATTCTCTTCAGTATCATCTCATTTTCTGCCATGGAGAAGATGGGTACAGTATTAGCATCCCTCTTAAGAAAACTGTCTGCAGATGATTTTTACGCCTATATGTTGATGGAGCGAGAAGGCGAAAAACCTTATTTATTTTACTTTCGTAATTTCCTCAACCAATATGTGCTTGATATGTAAGGAAAAATAAAACAGAAACACTAAACTTTATTCGAAAGAAACAAAAAATGAGAAGTGGGGACTATATTCACTTGAAGGATGCCATAAGAGAAGCTGATGGTCTGGTATCGGAGCTGGGTAAGATGGTAGTGCTGCCATCAAGCTCCACTGCATGACTATCAAAATAATATAATATTAACTTTTGCAAATTGTCAAATTTACTTATTGAAATTATTCTAAGAATGGAATTCTTTAGGTTTATTTATGTAATAATAATTATCAACGTTAAGCTTAACTTTTACTAATTTACGTTTTCCTTAATCCTAATGATATTAAACCGTAGCGGAGCACGGGCACTTTCAGCTAGTTATTATTATATTATTAAAATGCGTGATTTAGATATGAAGCAGTCTTTCTGTTGATTATATTTAAATAGAATGAATAAAATCACAAGAAAAAATTATAGAAAAGAATATTACTTCCGCGTTTAATGAAAAATCAACATAATAGTCGTAATAAGAAATTGAAAATACGAGGACAACCTAATTGGCAACGGCTTTGCTAGTTTTAATCAAAAGCTTTTAGGTCTTCCTTTTTATTATTGATTGGAACCTACAGGTCATCGTCTCGGCGAAGTGAAATTCTTTCTATAGCAAACCTGACTGAATTGAGTTTACAGATAGACTTTTTAAATTTATAATTTAATTAAAATAAGAACATGCTATAGCAGAGCGATGGATGTGATACTTCTAAAAACAAAGCAGACCTCTTAGAGATATAAACGAACCAATAATATCTATATCAGCTTGCGATATAAAAAGGGGAACATTTAAGTTACCGAAGCACGTAACTATAGAATATGAATCAAGTGGATAATTCTAGACTACACGGATTTACAAAATTTCTAAACTATCATCCACAACAATAGGGTTGCTGTGATTGGTGAAAGTATGAGGACGAGGGCGAATGATATTAAGATCGTGATAAGGGTTTGGATGCCTTTCAATAATATCATAAATATGTGAATTTATAATGCTGTCTCAAGTTGCAATTTACTTACCATATATAGAGAAAGAGATTTATCGGGTTAAATAATTCTCAACTAGAAAAATTGATAAATCTAGCAGGATAGTATTTTATGACAATGAATTAACAGCTTGTAGAATCGTATTATAATTGGCATAAAAATAATATTTTTTTTATTCTTGTTGTTTTATTTATTATTATTAATTCTTGTATTCGAGAAAATTACGACCTCTATTGTCTGGTATATATGGGATTTGTCATGCAACCATAGTACATTATAGCAATAGTTCAATACAAATAGTAATAGTAAATACAAAACATCCGTATCTCCTTTTCATCTTTATAAAAAAAAAAAATATTTAATTTATTTATTTCATTTTTTTTTTTACTTTCACTAGTTTTTTCTTCTAATTATTTTTCAAATTAAATTTTTTGTCATATATTGATGTTTTTTTTTTCTTTTAGCCCAGATGAAGTCTTGCATTGTAGGCCAAAACTTCGACACAATAAATTAATATTAATAATTGTGTTTCCCAGATTGCAAATCCTGCCTATATTTTCATTAGTTTCGCAGTTATAAAAAAAACTAATCAATATAAAGATAAACTATTATGTCATATTGCCTCCTTTACTTGGTTACATTCTTAACACCTTCATTATGTGGTCAAGTCGGAGCCCATTTGATGGATTGTATCTTTGGAAAAAAACTAGGTTGACTTAAACTCTTACAAATACAAAATATTTGCAGTGAGGTCTAACCTGGTCTCTATAAATGCAATAGAATATACGTCTTCTCAATTAACACTTTCTGCCCTATTGCATTCATTTTTAAGTGAAGGTAAATATCTAAGCCTCGGGCATTCAAGGTGCGAAATGGATGCTAAGCTAACATGAAACTATTCATTCATTTTTTTTTTAAGAGCTTATACCAGGTTATCTTGTCGGAATGTATACAGACAGACAAGTGGACCCTCTACGACCAGTAATGAGGCACTAACAGAAGGAGCCTTGGAGTTTATCAAACAAAGGAGCCAGCGAGAGCAAACTGGTTAGAATAATGAAGAGGCTCCACTGCGGTCGGTCTAAGCGGTGGCACTTAGCGTCACCGCTGGCTCTAGAGTTGAATGAAGCTATTACAACTTAGCCACTTCCAAAAGCTCCGTACTATTTCACTTTGATGTTGTTCTCCTGTCTTGTGCACTCCCTCTCTTATCTATCTGTCTGCTTCAAAGGATCCTTCCTTAATTTTACGCCCAATCATAGGTACTTTGAAACCCAGATATAAGTATCAAAACTGAACTTGATTGTTGTTTTGTAAGTTGATTTACTTTGCCACTATCCAAATCGGTTAATAATATTCATCAGGTACTACCTATCAATCTCTAGGTACTCTTTTTCTTTAATATTCCTCCCTATTATTTACTATCGTAAGCTTGCCAACTGATGCTATACTTTATATGGACGCATCATGTATCTATCTTTTTTTTTTTTAATTTTTATAACCTTATAACCCATAATTCTACGTACTCTGCCAAAGTTCTTTATGATGATTACCTATGATGATGATACCAGCATGTTATCAGTCAATGACGATCCATTTGCTGCATCCCAGACACTCCGGTCACAAATAAATAAATACATGCAGATCTCAGCAATAACTTTTACCCTGCGTCGACAACCTACCTCGTCCTGTCCTCCTGCATCCTCTAATGGAGTACCGTTAAATAATGTCGAACAAATACGAATCTTGGATTTTTTTTGGATAAGACACTCACGATCCACTAAACCATCGAGTTTTTCCCACATCCAATCACTCCAATCCAAAGTCCTTCGAAACAACCTTAATGCTCCTGGTTTTGTCACAAATGATCAGATCCACAATGACATTAATATCCCATTTGTCGCTGATTAGGCACGAACCAGATACCTTTCCTTTCTTACTACCCTTAATATTCACCCAAATTCACTGGTTGCCCAGCATGCTTCTGATTCCATTCCTGGCAATCTTCCGAGAATGGTCGTCTGGAAAGAAGATGGGCACGGAATCTTCGTTTATTGTAGATATTTTATTAGAGTACTTCCAATCGGTAGTTTCTCAACAAGTTTTAATCATGTCATTTTTTTGCATTGTATACCGCATATATTTTTGTAATACAGTTGTAAATAAATCTCTATTAAAAAAATAATACAAACAAAAACCTTATAACTAATAATTTACGCGGAGAATTATTAATATTTTTAAAAGGTTTCTTTACCAACGGTACCAAGGTCAAATCCTACTTGCTCTTTGTAAGTGGAGCTGAAACTCCAGTCGTGTTTGAAGAAAGTTGGTGATCGATTGACCCTTCATACTTCTAAGTCGTTCATAAGTAACACTCCTCCATCATAGAGAAGGGGGTAACTCTACTTCAGAAGCGAATTTCATTAAAGTCGATAAGTGTTTTAAAGTGGTAATAAAGCCACCTGTAACTCAAAGCATAACCTATCTAACTTAAAATATATATACACACACACACACATATATATATATATATATATATATATATATATATATATATATATATATATATATACGAGGGTAAGTCAATAATTATCCGCAATATAGCTATATTTTTGTTTATGTTGGCAGTACTGTTCTTTTGTGTTGATGGCGCATGCTTTGTTTATTCGTTGTTATGTTTATGTGCGTATCAAGCTGGTAGGTTAGTTTTGTTATCGCTGTCGTGCTGTTAATAATGGCCGCTCCACTTTCTATTTGCACCAAAGAAGAGCAACGTTCAGTGATCCGTTTTTTGTGGTCGGAAGGTGTATCAGGGGCCGAAATTCATCGAAGACTTTTGGTACAGTACGGGAACAATTGTTTGCCACAACGGAGTGTCTATGAATGGATTGAAAAATTCAAAACACAGTGAACAATAAACAGTGAACGTTACAGTGAGATGCTTACTGCTAAGCTGAAGCCTGCAATTCGAAGCAAACGCCGAGGACTGCTGTCAAAAGGCGTTGTGTTGTTGCACGACAATGCCCGTCCGCATACAGCTGCCCACACTGTAGAAACGCTCGCTTCAGAAACTCAATTTTGAAGTATTGAATCATCCTCCATATAGTCCCGATCTCGCTCCATCTGATTTTCACTTGTTTGGTCCACTCAAACAGGCAATTAGGGGCCGTCGATTTGCCTCGGACGAAGCATTGAAAGAAGCGGTGCATTCCTGGCTCGCATCTCAACCCAAAACCTTCTTCCATGAGGGCATCAGGAAACTTGAACAACGTTGGACCAAGTGCGTTGAAAAGCAAGGGGACTATGTCGAAAAATAATGTACTTGTAAGTTTACTATTTCATTTCAATAAAATTTTAATATTGCGGATAATTATTGACTTACCCTCGTATATATATATATTTATTTATTTATTAATTTATTTTTTCATTTATATTTTGACACGCTCTAGCTCTGTCGATGCTGCTTGGATCAAAAATTAGCCGACAGTTTCCTTATCAAAAGCAATAGATACAAAACAGTAGATTTTAGGTAGACGTATCCATGACCTATTGTTTTTCTCAGTCAGTGAGAAATTGAATTTTTCTTTAAATTGCTATTTATATTAGAAGATTACCTAAAATTGAAGATCAAATATAATCTGGATTTCAACGGAATTACAAGTTTATATCCTTTAAGTCTATTTAACCGATCTTTAAATACAAAATAAATAAAGGATAATGAACAAGCTGTTATTTTTTCACTTCAAAAAGAATATATATGAAATCTGAATTATTTTGAACATCTAACTACTATTTATCTTTCATTTATTATTCTACCAAACATTTGATTTATAACTAAATACCAGTAGGGAAGTTTCTAAATTAAACTAAACGTTGTAAGGAATGTTTACAGGGGGTTCTAACCCTCTTGGTACTCCGCTGATTGGATATTTACTTACTTAAGAATTTTCTTCAGAAAAGTTGTTGATTTAAGGATTCTTAACTTGTTTTTTTTTTTTAATAGAAACTAATGATCTGATTATTTGTTTTTTAATAGAAATGGATTTACTTCAATGAATTGTGGTTTATATCAGATTCATTAATCATATTTTATGCCTTGAGGAAATATGTGAAGTATGAAATATAGATGTTGAAATATTGACGACACTTGTCAAAAAATGGATGTGTGTTGTTAATATATCACTATGTATAAGACGTGAGTGCCAAGATCGAAGAGGTAGATAAATTATTCTCACTGAATTTTTTTTTCCTATTTGGCCAAATTTACACTCACAATCACACACACACACACACACACACACACACACACACACACACACACACACACACACACACACACACACACACACACACACCCGCACACACACACACACACACCTTTTTTTTACCTTATTTTTTGTCTGACTCGTCTTTTTCTCCAGCATTATGTTGCAATCTATGAATTTTCCATATTCAAGCAGTTTTTTATCCTGAAAAACTTCACATTTATACGTTATAAAACAGTATATATCTTTACTTCTACAAGGAAACTTTAAACTGTAAATTAACAAGATATAGCCAAACTAAATTGGTCAATCAATGATTTAAAACAACTTAAAGTATTGTTTTGCAAATTTAGGTGGAAGAGGTTTTTTTACCTTCTAGATATGCACGTTTGCTACTATTTTCAGAAACAAAAAAAAGTTGCTGATTCAGAAACTAAAAACGCCTCTCTAGATCTTAAATAGTGAATGACTATTTTTACCTCTCTGTCAGAATTTTTTTTAGTTCGACGACTCGCAATAATTAGTATATGAATTTGGATTTTGCTCTTATCACTGAATAGTTGATTGACTTATGCTTAACTCCTGAGCAATATATCTTGTTGATTTCTCATTTTTGACTAATTCTATAAGATTTTGTCTAATAATCTTTGAAATATGTGTACTACAAACAAGTGTATCGAGTTGAATCATTCATTTATACATGAGCTCAAAGTTACATATAAACAGTGTTAACTGGAGTCAATTGTCAATCACTATTGGACAAGATTTAAACGGATTAATTCGTTAGTGAGTTATAGTTTAAGATAAGAATACGTATAAACCTAAACACTTATATGGTAGTAACTAAGAATATATTTGATATAATAAAAAAAAGTCGGTACATTGCCTCATTTCTGCAGCTAATATAAGGAATACAGGACGGGATAAATATGCTCTGGTTTGTGTGGAAATATTCCTGAATTACCGAGAAGAAGAAGATGGATTAATCTCGGAGGAAGATATAAAGTTTCAAGACCACACTCCAAGAAGGATGGTGCTCATTAGATTTTGATTAGGCTGGCTAATTATTTAAACATTATTCCACTCCTTGGCGTTATTCCTCCATCTTTCCAAATCCTTCTCAGCTTCAGACAATGGCCTAGTTCAAATTCGTCCCCCTGACAAACCGTAACCCATCTTGATTATAATTAAAAGGGTTAATTAATTTTAGTCTCAATGGCCACTATTAATCTCGGTGGAGCGCTCTTTCACGACCCTCTGTGAGTTTAAAAGATAACGGTCTGGGATCTCTTTTCAGTCAATTATTCTGTAATTGACAATTTTATTTTTATTTTTTTTTTTGTATTAACCTTCGTTATAATTATTTTTGTAATATTCAATTTCCTATTAAAACGTAACGTGAAAATGAATTAATTTTACTTTGCTTTTACTTATATGAATGATTCCTGTCCATGATGAAATTTCAGTCAAACCAAAATTTAAAACCTTGGAACAATTTTTTCCTGATTTTTTGAAAGCGCAGATTATTTAAAAACGACCATTATCTGAAAATTATAGCAAAACGAATTTTATACTTTAGAACTAAACATAGGTATGTTGTTTCACTTTATATATCCGTTTTCATACCAAACGTTATGTATTTAAAAAAATATGATGTAACTTGAATTACATGTCGTTTGGCTGGGAGTCTATACGTTTTTGGTATAACATTTTTTTCACAATCTTAACAACCTCTACCTCCGTTGGTGTTGCTAAGTTTCCTGATCAAAAATTTAATAGAATATTTTTATATAGATGTGTCGTTAGGACACACCGTTTCGGAGTTATATTGGTTTTAATGAAAAAATCACGATAGAAACTGCTATTTTTTTCAAGTCAACATTTTTCCACGCTCTAGCTCTGTTGGTTTTGCTCGGATCAAAAATTTGACGACAGTTTATTCAGACAGAAATTATATAGAAAATATTTTTCGGACATAATATTTGTCGCTAAGACCAATCGTTTGTGTGCCTATTTTGGATTGATTAAAAAAAATCACGTTTGAAACCGTTATTTTTCTCAACTATGTTTATTTCGAATAACCGTTGAGTGTGTTTTTAATTTAATTATTAATTTTAGTAATTTGATCATTTTAATTATACAATGTAAATTGGGAAACGTAGTAGATTATAGATAGACGTATCCACGAACTATTGTTTTTTCCCTTTCAAGGATAATTCACACTAACAAATGTAACATTTTTATCTTATTTTGATATTAACTTGTTTAAACGGTAAAACAAGTTTTATTCTTTAGAATTAAAAATTCTGATATTTGAAAATTAATGAAATCAGAAAATGTTTGTTTTCGAAAATTTCCCCACCAATAAAGTTTTCTACATTTCTAGATTGATAAAAATCTATTCAAGGCAAGTCTGGAGGAAGCACAGCTTCTGTAAGTCTTATGTTGTGTTAGAAGGAACAGAATCCTTATTTTTCTTTAGTATACTGTTGTTAGGGTTAAACGTCTTTTTGTTTTGGAACTAAGGAAGGATGGGTTATCCTACTGGTTGCCAACCTATTCCAGCCAGTGTTTGAAGATCAAAATTGATTCCTTGTGCCACAAATACACTATTTGGTATATCACTTGAAACAATATTAGTCTCTCTGCATATTATAAGATAAAATTATAATTATAAATTTTTACATATATTAAAATTATGATCATTCGACGAAACAAAAGCTGACAAAGATATACTTCACCAATATAACAACCGAATTAGAACTGCAATAATGAATTGTATAGTTCATTTTCATAATGAAGATAACTTCGTATTGTACCTGAAACGACAATTCGTTTCATATATAATACTATAATATATTTTTTTTAAGTAATACTTTCTTTCTATTAATTAAAGAATAAATGTTTACAATATTGAAATCGTACCAATTATCAGCTTAGAAACCAAAATATTTTATAAGAAAAAAAAAATCAAAACTTAGCCATGGAACTTTATGTTCAAACTGTTTTTTCTTATAGTTCTTAATAATTAATAATGGATTTACACGTTACAATTTTTTAGCATTAGATTCTTGCTTTGATTTTTAAAATTTTCTTTTGAATTACTGAAATATTTTGCTTTTACATTTGATTTTTTATTAATTGTGTAATTGAAATGTATAATACCAAGCCGGGAATATTAGACATCCTTAACTCGTGCATATGACAATGTTTCGTTAATGGTTCTTTTAATTTTAATGTTTTATAAATTTTCGCCATCATTTTCCGTTAACAGCGAACTTAAAAATTCCTTTAATTTCCATATTTTTGCTCCGTTATGAACTTAGCTAACGAATATGAAAGTGAATAATTATTTCAAAGGGATTAAGGCAACGTCCAGCGTAGGGCCTTAATAACTGATGCAATTAGCGAAATGAGGCGAGGTGTTTTATGAAAAACAATGCCATTTCACTGCTAACGAGGGTCGTCAAGCAATTACCATAATGTACTCTATTTTTGGAAGATGTTAGGATGCGGTAAGACTCAGAATGACTTCGTGAATAGGCCGGTAATATCTTCTTCAGTAAAAATAAAGATGGCAAGAGGTGAAGGAGAAAAATAATACTCCAATGTAGGAAATTGAACATTGTCTAAATCCACGAATGGTATTTTGGAAACCTAATATGATATAAGGGTGCTTTCTAAACTAGCAGAAAATTTCAGTAAATGATAAAAAGTGACGTCCTTATGAATTCATCCCTTAAATTTGAATTTTCATGTAATCATGCTGCTGTTAGTTCTGTCCTACCCTAATCACTTAAAAAAAATATTAAAAAGTATAAAATATTTTTTCTAATGTTTATATAGGTAGGTTTTTATTGTCATAAGTGCAGTTCTACTTGTTTTAAGTAACGGTTTCTATACAATCACAACTCGAAAACCACCAAGAGACATATGAAAATAGATTGGTGTTTTTATTATCTCTCATTGTCATGTTCGTTAGTAATTATATTTATAGTCCGATAGAAATTAATGTTTGAATATAATTTTATTTTCGGCCTATGTTGGATAATGTTCCTTATTTTTAATTTCAATAAACGATGTAGTTTTTGAGAAAAGTCCCTTCAAAGTACATTTTCTCATTGCCATTGTTTTTTCTATCCTTGCCATAGCCTTTAAGTAGTACATGCAAATGACACTGTGCCATGAAGACACATTTATAACATAATTTTTCTGTTTTATCTTTATCATTATCACCTTTATGATTTCAAATGCTTCTCCCAGATGTTCATGTTTTATTATATCCTTCATTTAAAAAAAAAAATGATAATATAAAATGAATTAAAAAAAACAAACAGATCTTGACGGGGAATACAAAATATTGTCATTTATTACCATCATCATTGTTGTAGCATTCAAAATGTCATCGTGTACATTTTGTAGAGAAAATTGGAGTTCATGAATAGCTAGCTATTTATCAGAAAGATATCAGTGACAGCTGAAGAACAAAAGACAAATACAAAAAGGAAATTTTGTAAACAAAAATTGCACCAAAACATTAAAAGTTAAACAATTACCCATAACTTTGTGAATAGGCGGTAAATATCTTCAAATGTCATATCATTCAGGCGTAGCTGCGTGAGTTTAACACATACGTACTTCCATTTGCAACTTGTCTAATGGCGATAGATATATAAAATATTTAGCAGGAAATGTAGCCTGGACGTGGCTCTTACATGTCTCTATTAAGGAAGAGGCTTTAAAGTTTAATCCCATCAGCCGAAGGTTATACACGAGTAGTAAACTTTCCCAAATCTCGGAAACCTGCTGCTGTTAGTCACATTCCTTCCTCTCTCATTTTTCCTGTAAAAAATGTTTGTTTGCCCATCATAAACAGCTTCTTATCCATACTAAAAGAGTTTCGCATGCTTTTATTTCACATTGCACAAAAATATACAAATTTCATCTTAATGCGATGAATATTTAACTTGTTGTAGAAAATGTAACATTATTGACATTTCATCCACAATTGAGTAAAATATTGGTACGTAATATAATCAAACATTAATCAAATGGATTAGAATGTAATCTCTCCCTAATCCAAACCCTCCAAAGTCCTCCATCGTATATGAGTAGGAAATGGCCGTGTGACCTTTATAACCTAAATCATTGCACTCCTATCATCTACCCTGGAGAAGACAATATAAATCGATACTGGAAGGCTCGTCGTCAAATGGCTAAACTGCCACAGACGGGCGTTGGATAAATAAAAATAAAAATAAAAATAATAATAAATCATTCGAGTGCTACGATTTAGTACGACTTTAAATTTCATGAATGTACTTCTCATTTACCACGTTTATTTTGTATAATTCTGTTAATTTATATAAATAAAATGTATAGGTTTTTTTAAAATATATTTTTTGAAATATATTGATATATGAAACATAATACATCTAGGGAATGTGACGAATTATGAATCCAGTGAATTATATTTGGTCTATATCCCGCTCAAACGAAAGGGTTTTTTCCTCAATCAGGGGAACCCTATTTATAGAGTGTGCCCTAGGTGGGTCTCCCGACCCCGAAGTTGATCCACAGCTAAATTAACAGAAAATGAATTTTTGCCTTCAGTCGGACTCAAACTGTTCATCATCTTTTCAGACGAATCGTTGCGTTAGATTACCGGGAACCTTATCATGTTGATAGATTTAAAAGTTTAATTGAACATAACGTTTATGATCTAAGGATAATTATCTGGTTCCACAAAATCCCAAAAGATATGCAATTTTATGGTTAAGGATGTTTATATGTGTCATATTAAGGATTATTGAGGATAAAGAGTGTATGGCTTTGCCTCATTATTTATTTATTTGATTATAGTTTTAGGAAACGTGCACAAAATCTCAGTTTAGAGGCGCCGTAATCTTGCAATCTAATATAAAGTACAACTTTACTTATGATATCAATTAAATTTAGATATATAATTTTTCTATTGTAAAGTATAATGTAGAATTATCAATAACTACAATGTACAAAATTAAAAGTTGACTAACATTGAAATCTATTTGAGGTAATAATAACCATCAGTAGGCATAAATTAATAAATACAAAAAAAAAACAAAAACACATTTATTCTAACAAATATACAAACAGTAATGGTAACGATTGCAACTAATTAATTATTTTTTTTGTTTAAACAGCTCGGTTAAATACTAACAAGAAATAAAAATTAAATTAAATTCGTAAAATACCAATTCAGGTTTTTTTTTGAAAAGATATACAAAAGAAGGAGTTGAAAACAAGTAGTGCCCCTAAGAAAAACCCAGACCGAATGTGTTTGACGGGTTGATTGAATCACATATCAATCACAATCGCAATAATATCGAGTTGAAAAGATCGTTTTAACGCCGTCCTTCGGGCACATGATTTCTGCCTTTAACTACTTATTGCATTAGTAATCAGTGTCTTGTCACAATTGCTAAACACTATGCAATCGATTGTTCACCACATTGAGAGATTGTTTCCTTTAATCTTAAAGGTTTATTAAAAAAAAGTATTGAAAGTTGTGAATGCCAAAACTAGAGAATGTCCATTGTGACTGCAATTCAAAAAATATTTAAATGTATGTGTGTGTGATATGATTGACTTTTTTAAAGAAATTCGTTTAAGATATAGATAAATTGATTTTTTAAATAAAATTTAGATAAAAATGCATTATCAATCTACTAATCTTTTTACATCGTTTAAAATTTGGTTACTTCTGAGCAGTAGAATCAATTTTGTAAACCATAGCACTTACCAGATTTGCCAGTTTTTAATCTTCAATAAACATTTGATTGCTAATTATAAACACCGTTCAGGTTATAACATAATTTGATGAGTGGGCGAAAGCATCATGGTATCGATGTCTAAATAAAAAATAGTAAAAACCTCCCGCATTTCTAAGCAGGAAAAGTCCTCAATGCTCGACAGTGCAAAGTCATAATGAAGCGGCTCATTTGCATACACTTAAGTCGGACCTCCCGTTCGCCCAATTAGTCTTTTCAAAGTGATATTATAAACTCAAAACCAACGCCTCTTGAATAATTTATTCACTGTATCAGGTATGTAAATATTCACCAGTCGAGGGGTGCTGCCATTTAGATTTCTTTCCCAGAAAAAAAAAAAAAAACTTCTCTGCTTATATAGGTACGTTTTTTTTTCTTTGAATGAAATTTTTATTTGACCTCTTGAATTTACATTAGGGTTAGGATTAGTCCCTTGGGTATTTATATTAATTTTCCTAGGACTTGAATAAAAAGAAAACAAATAAGTTTTTTTTTTTTTTACTTTCTTTTACTTGACTAGAGACTTTAATTTAATTGAATTGAGGTAAATAAAGTTTGTACGTTTTACCTATAACTCTAGTTTGTATTCTGTAAGCGAAAATAATTAGTATATTTCGTTGCCATCCGAAATCTACGAAATTCCTTTAATTTAATGAAATTACTAATCAATAAAAACGCCCTTTTAGAAATGAGAGCTGGCGAGAGAAGACTTGTGTTCACAGAGACTTGATAGGTTTGCCCTAACAAATTTAGATAAAATCATATCAATCTCTCTGGTAAATCTCGCTAGTACTGTCATCTATCATCAGGGCAGGAGAAAGCATCAGAGGTGGTTAGCTCAGTGATGGGTCGCACTGATAAAAAAGCATTGGCCTATGCTATAACATCATTCTTTATATCAGAGTTAAAAATTATTATTATCAAATATAATGGTAAAAGAAGCGTAGATTTTGTAGAGTTACAAGGGTTCTATAAAATTAAGAATAGATATTTTTAATTAATATTATGTTTCCTTATTAATAAATCCATACTGAATTTTTCCCCTTTACTAGTGTGATTCGTTGGCGTATTTTTATCACCGCTTTCGTTATCGTTATAATTAATACTGTCTTATTATTTTTTTTTTCATATAATTGAAAAATACTTTTCAAGTGAGTTTCATATATTTTTTATTAAAATATAGTTTATAAAAGTAAAAAAATCCTCGCTCAAGCACGATTCGATTTTCTTCATTACATACAATTCAATTTCATAATAATTGGATTATTCATTTTTTAAATCTGTTTTAGAAAATGAAAAACTCAGAAGAATTACAATTTTCTTTTTTCTGATTATTCTATCTATAAACAAATGATGTTACAGTATGTTAACGACTCACCAAATTCAATTCATAGTTTTGGAAAAGAGAAGATGATTTTTGATCCTCATTTTTTTTTATAGAATCATTCAAAGAATCCTGTATTATTTTCAAGTAATTATCGGAAGATTATTAAAAATAAATAATTACGAACAATAACATTTAATTATTAGGATATTCCTTGTTACAATCAAAACCTTGTTCTATTGTGATGGTAAATTCCAAAATTTGTCTTTAAAAAACAATAGGTCGGCCAGGCTAGTCCATTCTTCATGTTTCTTGTCGCTATCACAATTTGCTTACTCTTAAATAGTGCTTGAAGTGAGCTTCCTCGAATACGAAGCATATTTTTTCTAGCATACTCAGTAGATTTAAAACAAAAGTTTGAGCAAAATGGCTCAACATGAACTTCCACTGAAGTCATTAAATCACGTGCTTTGGTACACTTGAAGGGAACTGGATTACATTTAATTCTTCATTTTATAAATGTTAGTGTTTTCATGAGTACACTAAAGCATAAAACTACAAATTATATAAATAACAAAAGGACTTAAAAGAAAATGAATAACACAGATTACAAATTCGACAGAAATATATAGTGACCTGGTAATCACTACCGCTATAAGTGTATAACACTTCATTTTAAATTTAATCTTTTATCAATTATAATTGAAATTGAATTATAGAAATTGATTTCACTCGAGAGCAAACAGTTCACTGAAAGAAGTTATAATGTGCCTACAAAAAATAAATATGTAAATTGTTGTGGAAGATAGCCAAACATTGTTGCTTCACAACTACAACTGCATACAGACATGGACTGCAAAGTTTTTTTTTTAATTCGGATTCTAGTTCCTATTCACATTATTCATATCACAATTTTTTTTCTATTGTTTTTCTCTGCTTCTTTTATCTTTTACTGAAACTCCAACTACAAGACACAACTGTAGTTTCATTAAAAATATTCAATCGCTTCAGAGAAAGAAGTATCTTAAAATCAGTTTTACAAAAGCCAGGCTTGACTAATGAGACGGTTCTAAATTAAAAAAAAATTAAATAAAATAAAAGAGGAATCACTATATTATTTATTTTAAAATTATTTAGTCAAAAAATTATTCTACTTCAGGCCTAATTAATTCGATTGCCTCGTGACAAGGACGGTAAACCACATTACCTCGAGATCAGTAGTTCGGAACAGCCCGCTCTACGTGATGACCAGATGTTCCTATTCATAAAATCTAATGAAGTGTTAATTATTTCAATTCAGTGTATTAATGTCACTTACAATGCCTGTCGTTCAATGGCATTCCTGTATCGATTCTCCCCAACAGGGTTTGTTTTATATATATATATATATATATATATATATATATATATATATATAGAATATATTTTAAATTATTTATAGTATTTTATAAACTTTATGAGCCAGAAACTACAACAATAACTTATGCAATTTTTGCTTTTCGGTGTTAAGTCCAATTACCTTAATTACGAGGTCATTTTGACTTCAAATGTTGATTTCTGCAGATATTAGCGTTGTTAAAAATTGGTCAAGTTTTAATTCTTAATAAGGCCTATTTAAGTCTATTTTGGTACAAATCATGTATTTAGAGTTATTCCAGGGTTTTGGAAAACAATCAGAATTTCTTTTGATAAAAAGTGTATAATTTTAACTTATCTACTTTTTCTCGACTACCAGGGATTTATTACTGTGTAAATCATTAAAGTTACTATCCATTACCCTATACAGCATTTGTATAAACGGTAATTCTAAACAAATACAAAATTGTTTCACTATTTTACTCAAAGAGACACTAATTCAGACACGTTTCAAATTCTTCTAAACTCCCTGGTGCACAAATGAAATGAAATTTCGAGGCTAAGTGTTTCTCTCCCTCCTTTCTAGGTTTTCCGACTTTGAAGTTGATCCATAGCTGAAATAAAACAATATAAATTTTCTTCTATCGGCAGGACTCGAACTCTGTCTTATTTATTTTCCAATTAAATATTCTGTTGTAACATATAATTACAAGTTCAGTAATCTGTTTGAGGTTAGCCTAACATTATCTGTTAATAAAATCATTGATTTGTGTCCTACTCGTGTATTACTCATTAAGAAAATGAGATAAATGCTGCTGATGATAGAATTCAACAACACTATGGTAAGTTTATTTCTTTGTATCAAAATATGAATAAAGAAAACATAGCAAAACAAAAAAGTTAACTATGTTTATACTGGTTCAGAATAACAATCAATTTTACAATTTATTTTCATCCCACTGGATTTTATAGTTTCATGAAGCATCCATCTTAAATTATCATTATTATTAAAAAATATGTCAGGAGAATTAAGTTTCATATTTTATTACTACTATAAAAATCAAGTAGCTTCGCCTAGCTTTCAATATAAGGACTAGATTCGTTGTGACATACTTTAATGTTCTTTTTTTTACTTTGGCATTCACACAAAGATTGAACCTTATTCAATATTGTTAAAAAGCAATGTTCTTTTCAAAGAGGCGTAAATTGGTTAGGTGAATAAATACTGCGGTCTGGGATAAATAAGGCATTAGTCTTTTGTGGAAAAGAAAAAAAAAAGTGTCTGGATTCCTGTTTGGTTTGATTTAGACCTTTAAGACGGTTTATTTTCCCTTTTTCAAGCCCTGGAAGTGGATGTGGTTTTCGAAAAATAGGAGAGAGGCGGAAAAAAGGTCTAAACCTCAATAAAGTTTTTAGGGATTTATTGGACCAAGTTTTAAGTAGTCTAACCTGGGAACATTGAATCTCGAATCTAACCAAGTACCCTACTAGTTCCCCCAACCCAATCCATATATCGCCTGTTCATTTTCCTCCATCCAATCACTCTTGTAGAATAAAAAAGACAGGATTTTACTACTTTTAAAGTGTTAAAAGTTTTTTTTTTTTTTTTTCTTATATATATATATATATATATATATATATATATATATATATATATATATATATATATATATATATATATATAATTATATATTAATTATAAATCCAAGCTTCTATTGGTAGTTGGCTCAACGTTCGCTTTACATGGAGATGCAAAAGAGGGTAAATCCACTTAATATCATTTTTAATTTTTTTAGTTAGCATCCTCAATAAGGTGGTAAATCGTCCACCCTTCAAATTTTGGGTTGAGTGTATGTGTGTTTCGAAGTCATCATGGGTTTACCCCTTTTGCATCCACGCCTCATATATAAACAAAGACAATTATAATTATATATATATATATATATATATATATATATATATATATATATATAAAACATTACAATAAGTTTATTTCTTTGTATCAATATATGAATCAAGAAAATATTTTACAGATCTGCCAGGATCTGACGATTTTTCGACGAAGGACATCCTTGGCCACTCTGCTTCCACAATTAGAATTAGTTTTCGTCCTTAAGGATGCTGTTTTTAGATGGCGGAATTTAACCATTTTAGTAGTTTTTCGTCCTTAAGGATAATATGTTGAAATATTTAACGGTTTTTAAGTTATCCAAAGGATAGCTTCCGCCATTGTTATCCTTCTAAAGACTCTGTTATGAAATATTTAACGACTTTAAGATGGCGGAAGGACTCTGTTTTACAGATCTGCCAGGATCTGACAATTTTTTGAGGCCGAAGGAAGCCACTCTCCATCCACAATTAGAATTATTTTTCGACCTTAAGGATGCTGTTTTATGATGACGGAATTTAACCATTTTAGTAGTCTTTCGTTCTTAAGGATAATATGTTAAAATATTTAAAGGTTTTTAAGTTATCCGAAGGATAACTTCCGTCATTTTTGTCTTTATAAGGATACTGTTTTAGAATATTCACTCCCCTGCTCCTGCTCAATCACCCGCTCATGCTAATACTCCTCCTCCTGCTCATGCTCATGCTCCTCCTGCTCAATTCCCTTCCTCCTTCTGCTCATGCTCCTCCTCCTGCTCACTCCCCTCCTCCTGCTCAAGTCCTCTCCCCTACTCTTGCTCACTCCCCTGCTCCTGCTCAGCTACTCACGCTCTTGCTCCCTCCCCCGCTCCAGCTCACTCCCCCACTTCTGCTCAGTCCCCTGATCCTGCTCACTCCCTCACTTCTGCTCACTCCCCTGATCCTGCTCACTCCCTCACTTCTGCTCACTCCCCTGATCCTGCTTAGCTACTCATTCTTCTGCTCACTCCCATGCTCCTGCCCACTCCTTTTTTTTTTTTGTTAACTTTTATTTTTTTCATTTACTTATTTAATGTGGACCTTTTTTTTACCAAATATTATAGGTATATATATATATATATATATTTATATATATATATATATATATATATATATATATATTACTTATTTCATGTTTATTTCTTATTTCATGAATAATCTGATAAACGTTATTTATTATTCAAAACTATTTTTTTTTTTTTTTTTTATTTAAGAACATTTCAGAATGTAATTACTTGCTGAAGTAATTCATAATGTTTATTGTATTGAACATTAACGGTAATCTATACACGTCTAATTTACGGTTCATAAAGAAAAAAATTAATAAGTCTACATCCTATCCTATGTGTCTATGCCTGCAGCACAGTTGTTGTTTCTATCTTTCATGTAAAATAATGAATAGCAACATTATCAGAAAGTTCTACTTAAAAGATTCAACTGATATGAAAGGATGAAAGATATTGGATCTTATGAAATGGATGGAAAACTGTCTTTATAACTAAAATTACCACAACTAGATCATAAAACATTTTATCTATTTTTATTTAATAACATTTTATGAAAAACTAATTTATTTAAGTATATCTCAATATACTTCAAAATCTCTGAATGCTTAATAGATTGATTAGACATTGCCCTTATGAATGTAGTTAGTTTTAAGCATATCTATGTAATTTTAGTTCTGTTATAAAGCTGATTTTGGATTGCGGCAGCCATCCCCACCAACAATCAGCAATGATCCTACTAATTAATTAGCCACTAATCCTTAAAACAGGGATCGGATAATTTTATTCCAACATCTGAACCCGATGGTAGCAAATGGCGCCTGCTGTTCAGGAGATATATGGCCCATTATCTGTTTTTACACATCACTCCAGTTCTTTTATTCTTTTATCCAACTTTTATCCAGCAACGTTTTTTTAGTATCGCGATATTAACTTTATTATGTTTCTTATTTCATGAATAATCTGATAAACACTATTTATTATTCAATTAAATAGTACATAGATACAATAACTATGTATAAAATATAGAACTAAGTATATTTACTTATATTTTGCTGACTTTTAAAAATAAAAAACTCTGTTTCTCTCTGACTGGGAAAAAAAATAGATTATTTATATGTCTATCAATAAACTACTGTTTTTACCAATTTACATTTTAAAATTAAAAGGATCATTTAATTAAATTAATAACTAATTTAATTACTTTAATTATTTAAATTAATAACTAATTTAAATTAAAAAAAATAATAATTGAATTTTCCATTTAAACAAGTTTTTTAAACTGAAGATAAAATTAGTAATACTGCAGTAAAAGAAAAAAAAAATACCATAGAAATTAATATTTTTCCTTTAAAATGTTTTTTATTTGATTTTTTTTTCTAGTTTTACACTTGTGAATAAAAACTACTCTAATCCTTCTACTACTACTAAAACTACTCCTAATGATAAATAAGACATTATATATAATAAAAATAGATAAACATTTAACATTAATCTCTGCTTTTTCTTTGTAAGATATCATGAGGGAAAGCGCTTTCAGAAGAGGAATAAACAAAAAGAAAATTTTGTAGATTTTATTTTTTTTAATAAAATAAATTATAAATATATAAATTTCCCAACAACTGCTAAGATTCCAGAACATAGTGAAGAAATAATAAAACAAATATATTATATAAAACGTGATAAAGTTAAATATATACCTAAATTAACTAAACATTTATTTTTTTTTAAATTAGTCCGGTTTCGGAGTAGTTTTTTTTTTTCATTTCATAGATTCTAATTCCAGCTACAATCAATATTTGAAATTAAAAAAATTAAATAATAGGCAATGATTTTAGATACATATTACAAACAGGCAGGAGAAAGACACTTTTGTTGCAAAAATCTTTTACGAGGTTATTGTAAATATTTTAAAATTTTAAGTTCTCTGTTTATAATTTTTCATTCAGTAGAAATTTTTATTTGGTGTTTTTATTTTATTTTAAATGACGAATTTTAGTTGTATACAATTGTAAATAAGATAAAACATCATTTGCCAACAACAAATCTTAAGTGTTTTCTTGAGGGAAATACTTTATTGTATGAAAATGCAACCTCTCTTCAACGACTTTTGTGGTTAGTGAACCAATTCCAGCTTGTTAGGAGAAAATTTTCAAGATCACAAAAGTTGCTTTTCATGAATGTATTTTGTTTTTGTCTTGGTATAGAAATTACAATGTAACTAGGTTTGCGTAATTCATTAAAATAATTACAGTATAATATGAGCTGTAAGAGGAAACATACTCTGGAAACGACATGTTATTAAACCGACCTGGAAGTTAATAGGTTTCACTTTAAACTGCGGTTTGGCCTTCCCTTAAATATTACAGAGGCGAGCCCAAACTGAGCGGGAAGTTTTCAACACCGCATCAACTCAACCGCAGCCGTTTTCAAACATTCCTTTTGCTTACTCAGCTATTGTATACCAGCTCGTCGATTACGCAATATTTCACTGCCGTTAGACAACTATTTCGAATCCTTCTGTTTGTAGTACTTCTTTATTTATTTATTTTTTTTCAAAAATATTATTATTCCCTGGGGGTTAGTCTCATCAATTATACAGGCGCTTAACTGAAACTTTATTATAACTAAAAAAAAATATATAATTATTTATAATACTAAACACCAAATAAATGTAGTCGATTCCTCAACATAGTGACTACTGGTATATTTTAATTTATTTATTTACTTGAATTAAAAATTAAATTGTTATGATAAAACAGCTAATTTCTTATCAACTCTAAAACTAGGTGTATAAAATATATATATTTATAACTCTAATATAATTTATTGCAAATAACTTTTTTTGATGAAATATTTGTTTTTGTCAAAAAACTTCGTGGGATTGAATTTTAAGGTTTTATTTATTAAGAGTCGGGATTCTAAAAAACATATTGAACACATTATTCAATATAAGTTAGTCCTGTGAAAGGAGAAAAAAAAATATAACACGTTTAACCACCCTTCAATTGGTCATGAGTTAACCGAAAAATAATTTGTACGTTAAGTTTTATTTAAATGTTTGTGTTTACACCTATCACCTATACGAAATATATTCATTAAGTAAATGTGCGGAACAATTATTACAATTATTTGTATAGGAACTACCTATTCGTAGCGCTTCAACGAGTTCTATGTTAAAAGTTCCATAGTTCTTTTTAATCGACGCGGAAGGAAGGGCATTTTATACATATTAAATCTCATGACTACGCGGAGGAATCCCTTGGCTTCAAAAGAATCGTAATTTATAAGTGAACATTTCACGAATGTTTCCATTACGTGTAAATTCGCTTTATATAAAACAACTGTAACAAAAATTTACGAATAAAGAAAAAAACATAAAATAATTAAAATAAAACTGGTTATTTATCTGAGGAATATGTAGAAAAAGGAACCCATGTTATAAGAAAAACTGAAGTTGTCAGCTTTATTTAATTTGCTAATACTTTACCCCCACATGACTGTTTACTCTACTTAGAATCTATACGCTGACAGTAACTGTTTTCATTGATCACAACGGTCCTGATTTCTATTGTGTTGCTTAAAAGTTAATTATAACAATTCTAGTTATGTTTTACTGACTAGCAAAGCAAAATTGGAAATAATTATTTTGCATTTTGATACAGTGGCCATTGTTAGATGCAATATACATTATGCAAACAGGCTACAAGTGCTTCACTGATTTGGCGTAGTCACGTTCCTTTGCTAGAGCTTTTCCCTTTCCTTGATTTTTTTAGATTTTAGGCCAGACAATCATTACTTTCTGATTGCTCGTAGAACATTTATGTTTTTAGGATTATTCAAAGTATAATATTGAAACTATGGAAAACCGAAACGTTGTTAAACTACCATATGGGCGTGAAATATGGGGCTACATCAATCAGGATACTCAAGGAACACTACAAATATTACTTTTAGCCGGATATATTCCTGACTGATTTACTTAATTTAATTATTTCGGACAAGTGCAAATCTTTCAAATATTCGAAACTCGTGCCGGAAGATATTATGAGTGTTCTGAAAAACCTAATAATCTCAATGGAAAATAAATGATTTCTTTCGGGGAAACTTTGATATTAATTACAACTTTCTTCAAAAACTCATATAATGCACTGCCTTATGGTGGAAATTTAATTAAAATACAATAGGAAATGTTTAATCATGATTACACTATATTCAAACTATTATTTAAATATAATTTTAAAGTCAGACGTTTAATTAATAAAATTAGTATTGTTTCAAGAGAACATTTTGGTTGGCCAGTTCCTAAACTTATAAAAAGTTGTCTCTAAAAGCTCAACTCTAAATCTAATTTCCGCTTTGAAATAGCCAGCAACATGATATTTTCTATGTATATGCCTCTGGTTTTATTTTCAATCCAGTCTCACTTATTTTTCTTGTATACCTTTTTCTTACCATTCTGAGAAAGAAGTTCTCACAAATGTGTTAACTAAAAATACTTACGCTTGACGCATATATAAAATTCTCATAGCATTTTCTTAATCTTGTATCTTGCATGAATTGCCATAATATAATAAAATTGGATCAAACAAAGGAACGATGGACTATCCAGGAGCGTGGGTTTTTGTTGTGACTTTCGTGCTGAAAGAAACAAACAAGTGCATAAAGATTGAGCATTATAACTTGCGGGGCCAGTGGCTAGAGGCTGCCATCTTAACTTATTGTAAATAGTTTATTCAAAATGTTTTTATCCAACATTTGCATGTTTTCTGTTCAAGGCCATATTAGATGAAGAACCCAAATCTTCTTTTAAATCTTCCTGACGATAAAGTAAGGAGAGGAAAGAAAGTTCCGAAGCACACTTTGTTAAGGAAAACTTTGTTTATGCCTTAAGTTTTCTCATTGCTTTACCAGAGTTAACATGTTCTTCTCGTAGGCTAAGAACATTGGAACATTGAACGCGGTTTATCGTAAAATGAACATTGCCGTTTGGAAACTCGAAAAGTTTTCAAGTTAACGACCGTAAAAGTTCGGATTATAACAATAAATAGCATCGCAGTACAAATTTAGAGCTTACAATTTAGATGAAACTAGGTCCTACTTATTGTTTTATTTATTTCTTACCTCATTTTTCTTATTCTTGCTTTGCTTATTTTTCTCTTGATAATTTATATATATATATATATATATATATATATATATATATATATATATATATATATATATATATATATATATATATATATATATACTCAATTTCCATCATATGTTATATCGGGCGCTACAGTCAATGAAGGACCTGGGCCTCTGCACACAGCTTTCCCCACTCCTCACCGTCAGCGGCCACGTTCCTCCAAATTCTGGATATTTAACCGCCGTATATCCCCTTCCACAAAATCCAACCATCCTTATCTGGGCCTGCCTCTTCTTCTTGTTCCTTCTGGCGCTCCTTTCTTGGTAGCCTTTGAAGGTCCATTCTCTCTAAATGATCCAGCCATCGCAACCTCGCTCTTTTCACAACAGTGACTATATCCGTTTCATCATATAGTTCTCTAAGCTCTGCATTACTTCTGATGCACCACCTTGGTTGCTCTTTGGGACATATATATTTCGAAGAACTCCTCTCTCCCATGCTAGTAGAGACTTCTGATATTCTTTTTTTAGAGTCCATATTTTGCTACTACACGTCACTACTTGTCTTATTACCGTTTTGTATATGGTTATTATTGCACTACAATTTGGGTTTCTTGAGGTTTCCATAAATTTATGTAGTTTATGTATTGATCTCGAGGCCTATCCTCTTTGTTGCTTGGCTGAATTCATTAAATACATCGACTAACACAGATGACATTTTGCAGAGATCACCCACCACGTCATCTGCATATGCCTTGTACTGCATAAGTCTTTTATAAATATTTCCACCTGGATTTGTCCTTATGTTGTGAAAGGCAATTTCAAGGCGTGAGATAGGATCGGTGATAACGGGTACCCTTGCCGAAGTCCACTGTATACCTCAAATTTATCTGACATCCCTGCTTGTGTATTGACTTTACACACTGTTCTATCCAGGGTCATTTATATGAATCCTACAAGCTTGTATGGTATACTCAGGGACATTAATGCCTTTAACATTTTGGCATGGTCCACCGTATCATAAGCCTGGTGAAAGTCAATATATATATTCAATGATTATTAAAAATTTTTATTGAGACTACGGTCAAACTGCTTGGACAAATTTATATCTATATTTTAAAGTGCACTATAGAGACAATTGTCCCAGGATGATTTTTGTTTTTAATTTAATTTCAGTTTATTGTTTTCTGGAAATATTATGAACCAAATGAATGAAGAAGTCCCATTTATATTATTACTTATTCGAAGCTATTTATTTTATTTTATTTTTAGAGAAAACATTTAATGCAAAGAATAATAATTTTTCCATCAGTTAATGATAGCTTACAATCTTTCTGTGTATGATCTTATTGATGATATATTTGACTTATCATTCTATCATAGTAAGATATTTCACTAGCTATTACTACGTTTTCACTGACTAAATAAAATATAAAAGTAAATTGTTTTTAAAATATGTAGAGTTTTCTGTTCAATGGAATAAATTATAAATCTTAACATTAATAACTATATTATTTTAAAAGGCAAACGAAGCAGGTAATGATATAACCAATTTATATTTTTGCAATTTTTTTTTTTTTTTTTTTTCTTGAATCCCTACTGACATATGTTAATCAAAGTGTTTACTTAACAGTCATTGAATTTTATGAAATACTGAATCACCTGGTGTGAACAGCATGATGGGGATGTAGAACCCTGTGGCACCTTCTCCATACTATGATTTTTTTATAACTTTGCTTAAAAGATCCCATACAGCCTCTTTTTCAGTCTTTTCTGGGTGTTGTCTAGAATGTGAGTTTTGGCCATGTTGTTAACTCGTGTGTTAGGATCTCCAAATAATTGTTCGTGAAATCATTTGTGGGGAGTCCTGGTTTGTTCATTAACATAGGACATGCGAAGGTCAGCAGTTAGAGTTATGTTACTTACATTTGGGTACCATGTTACTTTCGTGATAGTCCAGAAATTTTTTGCCTGAACATTCTGGAGTTTATAATTATGTATCTTTTTTAGGTGTTCCGCAGTCACACCATTAACAATTCTGTGTTCTATCATCACCAATGAACAATTATCATATTTTTTTTTTTACGACAGGTGGTGATTTTTTTTTTTTTTTTTAATTTGATACAAATGAGCTGTATCCATCCCTTTGGATTTAAAACTGTTACACTTTAAACTTCATAGAATACCAAGTAATTTTAACTTTAAAATAAATAAAGAACGCAAAAATTTGAGGTGCCTCACAGAAATAGGGTTGCGATATCTGTGATTCGTGAATCCAAATAGATTTCTGTTAGTAATTATAAGTGTCCATTTTATGTCTGAGAAGTAGCTCTGAATTTTCAAAGATGATATATATATATTGTCACCGACTATCCGTTGCAAGACAAAACCAACAAAAAAAAAAAGGAAAATAAGGGAAATCTAAAAAGATTAAGCCTTGCCGTCGATGTACCAATTTAATTACCACAAGCTCAGTCGCGACGCCAGGATTCAAAAAAGAAAAAAATTAAAGTAAATAAAACAAGAACAAAACACACACCAAAAAAAAAAAAAAAAAAAAAAAAAAAAAAAAAAAAAAAAAAAAAAAAAAAAAAAAAAAAAAAAAAAAAAAAAAAACTCAACTACCATCGGACGCCACACTGTTTTTTTTTTTTTTTTTTAATTTAAAAAGAGGAAACAGTGAAACTCAAAAAAAAAAAAAAAAGAAATAGGGTTTGACACTTTACTAATATAAAGTTTCGAAGTAGAATTTCCCCAAACTGTAAAAGAAAACTTTTGAAAAAAAAAAATTCATAAAAGCATAAACATCGCCAGGTTAATTAATTACTATCAAAAGTGGCAAATAATTTGAACTTAATAATAAAAGAATTAAACTATAAATTAAGAATCATTTATAAAAAAAATAATTAACCAAAACAAGTTTCCTGTAATGGTGAGATTCGAACGTTGGTATTCTGAATAGAAGTCCCTTACTTTACCCTTCAGCTATACCACTTGCTGCTACCATTGAGCCTGACCTTGATACTTATGTCAGTTAGCCAATTATATTTTTACAAAGGGAGTTTTACTCGTGATCCCTCTAACATTTTATCTTTAAATACATATAAAAAAAGGTAAGGAAAAAGAAAACAAAAGATACATTTCTTCTAAACACATACAAAAAAAAAGAATACAAATTTATTGAAACAAAATTAACTACCAGCTGGTGTAAGAATACAAATTTGAAATTATACTAATCAATAAACAAAATATAAGCTAATATTTACGAACATTTACTGTCCTGAAGGTGGTCTCGGCTCCCATCAGCTCAATTGTGTATGATTCCTTGGTGAATGGTGGTTTCCTGGTCCCAATCTCCTTTCGGATTTCTCACTTCTTAACCCGCGGGTATTAGATGAAGACCGTCGTCCAAGAACACCGTTTTTCTCCGAAAAATCGGTCACAACAGTCACACACACACCTCCTGACCTAACCGGCCAACCTCTTGTCTCTCTCCCTGTCTTTTCTTGTCGCTACGTCAGCAGCTCCGGGCGGTCCCCCTCACTACAAATTGTATTTCTCACTTTTCACTGTTTTTTTTTCTAACTTACACATAAATAAAGTGTACATTCTGCTCACTTAAAAACATTTTTCCAAAATCACCATAATACCAAATAGGTCATATGTTATTGTTTTTTATTAACCTAATACCATCATAAAATACAAATCATAAATAAGGAACAATTAATCAGGAAATCTATCTTTCTTTTTTTTTTTTTTTTTTTTTTTTCTTTTCCTTTTTTTTTTTTTTTTTTTTTTTTTTTTTTTTAATTTTTCCTACCTATTTTTTTTTTTGTGTAACAATATATCAAATAGTAAATATAAGATTTTTCTTTTTTTTTTAAATAATACTTATTTTATGAAATTTAATATCCATTGGTTGTTTCAGTCGGTCCAACGATCCGTAGCGTGGGGCCGGACAGGCTGAGCACGGCCAACCTCTACGGAGAGGCTAAGTTCGACTGTGAAGCAGAGGCGAACCCGACCCCGACCTACCAGTGGCTCCAGCAGGTTCCAGAGCTGGAGCTGCCACTCATCGTCTCCAACGAAGCGAAACTGGAACTAAGGAACGTCTCCTATCAGCACCAGGGCGAATACATCTGCAGGGTCTGGAACTACATCGGTAACACTGAGCGAGCTGTCATGAGTGACCCCGTCACTCTACAGGTGGTAGGTGAGTGAGATAGGAAAAGCTGCATCTAGGGACCTATTTCTTTAGACATCTATGGCACTAACTTCTTATGTAACAAATGAAGTTTATACTCTTAATATTTTTATTTATAAATATAAAGGTATATTAAGATTGTAACTACCAAAAGAGCCATAACAAAAATTGCATACGAACCTGAAATGAGAGTGATTGGACTTATATTCTCATCTAGACATACAAGCACTGACCCATGAAATCAATCTTACTTAATTACAAAGCATTAAAAAAGTAGTATTTTACTAGTTATAAACGTTGATTACGTGACAATTATCAATCGAGATTAGAGTTAATTATCAATAGAGTTAATGAACTTAAGCACTATTATAATAAATATTTTTTAGAAATCTAAGGAGTAATTTAATAACTAAAATGTTTACCATGGCATGTACGTCAAATTAGCAAAAACGTCTTCTTTCAATAATTCAAGCATTATTTCATCTTTTAATATATATATATATATATATATATATATATATATATATATATATATATATATATATATATATATATATATATATATATATATATAAACAAAAAAACCGCTACATAAGCGTAACATTTATTTTAAAAAATACCAAAAAATGTCTGGTAGGTAACCTATTATTTTAGATTTTTAGATATGTAAGCCAAATAACAACCTAAGTTATTTAATTGTGTTGTGATACTTATATTCATAAAAAAATATTAGGTTATTTGATTAAACATACGGACATCATTTCTTTTATATATCAATTTTATTATTATTGTTTTAGTAAAAAAAAATATGCTAAATAATTCAGTAGTAATGGCAATAATAGACTAAGACATTTTTTGTTCTTAAAGATATGTACAACAATAAAATTACCCCCGTATTCGTAACATCTACCGTTTCAAAGAACCTTTGCATGTCGGCATTTATTTAAACAAAGTTAAATGTAATGATAGCAATAATTATCCGCTTTGCGTGTGGCTCTGAGGTCCGTTATCGGTTAAAGCGTTGGAATTTGTGGATCTATCGGAAAAGGATGGGGTGGTTTTAGGCAGGTATTGCGTTTCACCGAATTCCTTTGGTAACTGGATACTATCCGCACCATATTACTTTTAGCCCTTTTCAGAATATTTTATTTTTTTTTTACTCCCCACCTCACTTTAACATTTTTTTTATCATTTTCCACTCCGTACTTTCCAGATATTTGTTTGTTGAGATTTATTATACTCCGTTTCTCTATTCGGTCTATTTATAGCGATATATTTATTTTAATATGGCCGAATTAAAATAAATATATCTCTCATTTCATTTCATGTTTTTTCGTTTTCTCAAAGCTTGAACATTCCTCTCTGGGTGTACAATTTCTTTTCTAAATATTTAACTTGAATTTACAATTGATTTTTTTCTTAGTTTACTCTTCTATGATAATCAACCGCATCACATTAAATCCATTTGTAATTTTTACAAAATTATATTGATTTAACTGTTATCTGTATATTATATAAATTTCTGTTTTCATTTCATGTTGTTCTTCAAAAATCAGAATTGGTTTCCAGTAATTTCTTTAAATAAATGATCGGCTTTCGAATTCTGTGTTTTACCTCCTCAATTACTTCATGCTAAACTTGTTTTTAGTTATTCACATTGTTTATGTTTGTGTTCCATTTTTATTTTTTTACACGGATATATCTATTGGCTGGGGGTCTATAAATTTTTTGTGAAACATTTATTACAGCGAAAAGATGAAATTTTGACATGCTCTCTGCTGTGTTGCTCGGATCGGATAATAGTCGGCAGTTTTCTCATCAGAAATTGAATGAAGAATATTTTTTGTTATATAACATTGGTCTCTAGGAACTACCGTCTGGGAACTAGGTATATTGGTTTAAATAAAAAAAGTTTCGTTTTACTAACATTTTTTATATTTTGGAGCTTTTTTGGCACGCTCTAGATCTCCTGGTATTGCTCGGATCAGAAATTTAACAAGGGTTTCCTCATCATAAATTTAATGGAAAATATTTTTGTAATATAACATTGGTCGCTAGGACCAACCGTTTATGAGCTATATTCGTTGGGATGAAAACATTCTTTATATAAAAACTCTATTTTCTTTAAACTTTGTTTATTTCTAATAAAAATTATTTTTTGTATTTTGATTCTTATAATTTTAAAATGTAAAGTCGGAAAAGCGTTAGTTTATAGATAGAAATATATTCTATTGTATTTCACAGTCAGGGAGAAACACGATTTTTTGTCCTAATATAATGTACAATGGCTTTGGAATATATTACGGAACCAGTTGATTTGGTCATTTATTGGGTTTTTTTTCTACGAATAGCCACAGCATTTTATTGTCAAATCAATTTAATAAAAAAAATTTCAATTGTCAAAATATTACTTGTCTTTTGTTGTTTTTTCCTCTATTACTGGCAACAATTTACTAAAAATTTGAATGGTTATTTCTGATATAACACTATATCGAAACAACAACAATTTTATACCATTTACAAACTTCAAAACTTATTGTTTGAATTCAATAATTTAATGAATAGTATTGCCTTAACTCCTTTTGATTTTAAGTATACTGACCTTTCAATGAGAAAAGCAATAACTCCAAAATTGTGAGATAATGAAATATTTAATTTATTTGACTTACTGTTGGTTTTTTTGTGAAATTTTCGATATGATGCTCAGAAGAAAAGCATTAAAAAGTCTAATTACTAATAAAAAAAAACAGACAATAGTTTATAAAATAGTGAAAATAAAATTTAAATTATATTGCCCAGACCAGATACCTATCCTTCCATAGTAATCTCCATAACCATCCCAATCCACTAACACTCCCAACTTGCTTCCCACTCCATTCCCGATAATCCTTTGGGGCGTCTGAGAAGAAGATGGCCTGGAGACCTTCTATTGTAGATTTATATTGAAGTGCTACTAATGAGTAGTTCTTTTCAAGTTTTGGCATGCTATTGTAATCATAAACAACCTGTTCACTAGATGCATATATTGTACAGTTGTAAATTTCAATAAATGGATAGAAATATATATATTGAAAATAAATATATTCTATTGAAATATAAATACAAATTTATATTAATTTAGAAATATAAATTTATTCTTTATTTATTCTATCAAAATAAAATTTAAATTAATCGAAATTGGGGTAAATATTTTTATTACGGAAAGAATGTCGTAAAATAGATTCTAGTTTTAAATTTCTTTCAGATATTATATATATATATATATATATATATATATATATATATATATATTAATGTATCATTACAAGCTTCCTTACTCAAGAATAATTAGTAATATGGGTTGCAAAGACTCATTCATACAACATGTACAGTGTTATAAGATGAAGTGAAATAAAATAAATAAATACAGTAAAAATAAAATTAGAATATACAACCTCTAACTATAAAAGAAATAAAATAAAATATAATAAATAATAATATAAAATGGGTAATAATTGTTGGAACTGATATACAAAAATTAAGAAAGAAAAATAAAAAAGAATAAATCAAAATAAAATAAAGAAATAAATTAAATAAACAGTCTCCAACTATACAGAAATAAAATGAAATGTAGTAAATGATAATATGAAATTAATAATATCATGATGAAATTTTGTGAAACTAATACACAAAATTTGAGAAATAACAAAAAACTTAACAGTTCTGAAGAAACAAAAAAAAAAAAAATTCGATTGATAATTTAGGATTATTTTTCCTGAATTTCCTGCAACCTCTGGTGTCTTATTACCGTATATCAAGGCTATATAGTTAAAAAAAAATTCCCCATTATTAGTAATTTATTTTCTAAACTCTGATTTGTAATTTAAAAAAATTTTCATCTCAAATTTAATATTTAAATATATTGAGGTCGTATCGTGTAACCGTTGGTTTTAGTACAATTTAATATTAAGGGGTATTAATTATGATTTCAAGCTTCATTTAACCCCTGAGAACAATAGGCAATTAAATTTCCGGTGATTAAATTTCCCCTAGGGAATGGAACAAGGAGTAAATAACTTTTTAATTATAATGAAGTGATTGATTGATGGGAAGGGTCAGGATGAATAATGCCTCAGGTTAAATGAAAACGATAAGGCTTTTTCTTCATTCAACTTGTGTTATTCTGATTAAGAAAGTATAAAATAAAATAACGGTAGGCCTCCTGTTACGTATACGATTGTTATTTTGAGTCATAATTGTAGTATTAAAAAAAAAAAAAACTTATGTGTTTAATATTTCTGTTTTGATTCCATATATATATAGGCATTTATACCCGTATGACTCAGCATCTAGCATTTGCGGACGACGTCGTACTCACTGGCAGAACAGAAAACTCCCTACTAGGAGCATTTGAAGAGTGTAGCAGAAAAGCAAGAGAAGTTGGCCTCCAGATAAACGACAAAAAGACAAAATACTTAGTGACGTCGAAGGAACAAAATATGGTGGAAAACCTAGAAGGGGCAGGATACCACGAAAGTGTCGAAAAATTCAAGTACCTAGGTAGCGTCATTACTTCAAGAAATGAAGTAGATGATGAAATAAAAGAAAGATTCAAGGCAGGTAATAGGTGTTATTATAAAAATTTGAAAATAAGGGTTTACCAAACCATCCTTAAACCAGTCGTATTGTATGGGAGTGAAATTTGGACGCTCACTGCAAAGAATGAAAGCATTATAAATAGATGGGAGAGAAAAATTTTGAGGAGGATATACGGCCCTACTAAAGATGGAAATATATGGAGAATAAAAAGCAACCAGGAACTAAGAGAACTGCACAAAGCTCCAGATTTGGTTGCTACAATAAAGCAAAGGAGATTAAGATGGCTGGGCCATGTTCAGAGAATGAGCCCCAACAGAATGCCAAAAATCATGCTGAACGGGCGTCCTGAAGGAGGCAAAAGAGAAAGAGGAAGGCCTAGATTGCGCTGGAGGGAAGACGTTGAGGCAGACCTAAAGACACTTGGTGTGAGGTATTGGAGGAGAGCAGCTGGTGACAGAAACAAATGGAGGGGAATCGTGGAAGAGGCAAAGGTTCTGCATGTACCGTAGCGCCATTGTTGTTGTTGTTGTATATACATATATATATAAAGAATTAATATTCTTGGATAAAAAAATGTTTCAATTAGATATATTGGTTGAAGCTATAATTGAGAATAAATAAATAATTTCATAAATTGAATAAAGAATTCGAAAATTTATAATGTAAATTAGAAATAGTGTAAAATAATAATTATGATATTAGATATCATAATAACCTAAAGAAATACCTTAGTGATTACAACATAGTTTGAATTTGACTTAAAAAAAAAAAAATGGGTTTATAAAGAGATGGGCCGACCATTACTTTGGCAGACTCGTCACTACCTGACTAGTCAGCTGGCAAAAAAACTTCGTTTATAGCTTTATAGCCATCGATGCATGTGGCTATAGGATTTTTTTAATATTTTTTTTTCTTTCTATTTTTTGCAAACAGGCTGGTGTATAACGGAGTATTTCTAATTTATAATTCAATCATGCCGAAAAAGGTATCATGTTAATTGACTTATATGTGTGTATATATATATATATATATATATATATATATATATATATATGTATATATATATATATATATATATATATATATATATATGTACATAATGCCTCTTTATATTTGTAATGTATATATAAATATTTATATAACACAAAAATACCATTTATCTAATTGCAACTAAACAACAAGGATGTAAATTGCTGAAATAGCAAATACACAAAGGTCTTAAATCAGTATTATAGAATTTATTTTTTGTTAATATCATAATCTTTCTTAAAGTTCGATGATTAATTACAAAAAGAATAGTTCCTACACCTAGAATAAATAACAAACTATAAAAATAAATCTTAAATAAAAATTATGTACAATAAAGGCCATGTTTTAATTTTAACTAACCTATTTTTAGAATTTTCGTCTAATCCGCGATTTTTGCCTAGAAATCGCTTACTAGTCGGCTCATTTCTAAAAAATATTATTTCATATTTCGTAGACGTTGCTAATCATCATACCTGGATAGTTATATAGCTGTTAAATTATCAACAAAGCACTCTAATACCTAATTTTCAATGAAGACCTAAAAGTCCAAAATAATGAGTACATATTATTTTCAACCGACTTAAAAAAAGAGGAGGTTCTCAACTCGTCTATTTTTTTTTTTTTTTTTTGTGTATGTTACGCGATTACTCCGTCAATTCTGAATCAATTTTGATGATTCTTTTTTAGATCGGTAGAGCATACTTCAGAGGTGGTCCCATAAAAAATTATTTTGAAATCAACGCAGCACTTTTTAAGAAAAATCAAAAAAACAGTTTAAAAAATCACTTATTAACGGTTTTTTTTTTTTCTCTCAAAAGTGCTGCATTGATTTAAAAATATTTTTTATGGGACCACCTCTGAAGTATGCCCTACCGATCTAAAAAAGAATCATCAAAATTGATTCAGAATTGACAGAGTAATCGCGTAACATACAAAAAAACAAATACAGATGAGTTGAGAACCTCCGCCAATTCTTAATCAATTTTGATGATTCTTTTTTAGACCGGTAGGGCATACTTCAGAGGTAGTCCAATAAAAAATATTTTGAAATCAACGCAGCACTTCTTATGAAAAATCAAAAAACTAGTTAATAAAAATCACTGTTTTATAACCTTACATTTTAAACATATTTATGATTATGGTTATTTAAAATATCTAAATAACTAAATCTCCGTCCTAAAGAATAAAGAAATATCGCCACTGGTGAAAGGCGGTGTCTACTTTTAGGCACCCTCAGAAAAAAACTCAATTCAGTTGAAAGTTTTATGATAAATTGGTACCAGGTATTTAATTTTCTTTATCAATGATTTTATATGTATGTACAAACAACATACACATACCCATTAATGAAAAATATACGTAATGATTTCAACTCCCATTTTGTGTTCAATTTTCCCAATTACATGAAGGTAAGTGGAATGATAACCTTGATAAGTCTTTGTTCAGTAACTCGAACTATTTTTCAGGGTAGCTTGAAGATCGAGAATTCACTATATAAACAAAAATACACTCACCACTAAAAAGTGAAAAATAAAATTAATTTTTAGAGAAAAAACAAAACCGACTTCAAGATTAAACCTACTTACACGAACTTAACTAAAAAATAAAAAATAATATTTTAATTGCTTCAAAACAAAACCCGTTAAATGAAAATCAATGAAATTATCGATACTTATATACCTATTCACAGTTTATGATCAGTTATTTTTGGAGACGGTGCCAACCAAAACTAACAGAATTTCAAAAGAAATGGTAATTGTAAAGATCCTCCCACTGTTTCATCACCGCCACACCGCTGTCTCGGGCCATTCGAAAGTGTATTGCAGAGGCAGGATCAAACTGCCATTCTTGGCTGGCACCGACTCTAAAAATAACTGATCATAAATTGTAAATAGTTATATAAGTATCGATAATTTCATTGATTTTCATTTAACGGGTTTTGTTTTGAAGCAATTAAAATATTATTTTTTATTTTTTAGTTAAGTTCGTGTAAGTAGGTTTAATCTTGAAGTCGGTTTTGTTTTTTCTCTAAAAATTATTTTTATATAAGATAATTTTTTACGAATAGTGAGCGAGAATGCTTAATTTATTCTAACGCTATTGAATATAGATACATTTTGTTTCTGTAATGCATATTATTAGTATTAGTAAATAGTGTGTTTTGTAATAATTCATTACAATTTTTAAAAAATCAGATTTGCCTACCAATATTTATTATTAGCAAAAGATCTTTAGCTTCGGAAAAAGTTATACTTTTAATGTAGGTGGAATTTATTATTAACTCGTTAAATAAATGTTAACTTAATGTAAATGATGCATTTAAAATCTTAGTTTATATCATAAGGATATCTATAGAATAAGCATTTTTTGTAGGAAAAAAATATCATTTTGTACATCGACCGAAACGAAGAAGAAAACAAAAAATAATTATATATATATACATATACATTTGTTAACTTATGCTTGCTCCGGTGATATTTATTAAAAAAGGACTGATTTTATTCTCCTAATAATTCTCTTAATCTACTTTTGGCTTTATTTATCTTTTGTGTTGAGAAAAAAATTCCCCGTTCACATAAGAAAGGAAAGAAGGAAAATAAAATGTAGAAGAGATTCGAAGGGAACGTCCTTTGAATCAATAAGGAACGATGTATAAAATAAGACAAAGAGCGACCTCATCCCCGTCTTCGTTTGATATTGAAATATTTTCTAGAACATACCAAACATAACAATGCAGGTCATTCATAGTTTTGGTCAATCAGATTCCTCAATCCGTCAATTTTGTTATAGTTATAAATATTATTATAATTATTACTTATCACTGTACTAACTTTGAACGTATTTATCTGATCTTATATTAGTAGAATCGTTATGAGATTAATACTGGGCTATTGTTCTGATTATTCCTATAATCATTTAAAAAAATAAAATATTATTTCTAAGGGAGAACCTACTTTTTCTGTAGTTCTTTTAATTGAGAGTTTTTTTTTGTATCAATTTGTGATAATATGAATTAACAATCAAATCTTTATCGAGGGCGAAATATCAAACTAAAATCATTTATAATTAACTAAATTTAGGACCTACAATGGATATAGGTTTTCTTTTTTTTTCACTTTAATATTTCTTTTTATAATCTATGAATTCTATAAACCTTACCCCAACTTTAACAGTCCCACGAGTCATATGCTCTTCTTAAAAATGTTTCTTCTTTTAGGTTTTCTCTTGAGGAAATTTCATAGTTGTTTTTCATCTCCATGCCTGCGTTTATCGATCGTAGAAGATATTCTTATTACCTATTATTTTAACATGATTTCAATCGACCTCAAAAAATATTTATAGGGTATAAAACAAGGTTTTCAATTTAGGATAAACTTTATTTTCGGCCATTCATAAACTTATTTATTATAAATTTTATAACTGTTTTTCAATACTATGACAGGTGTCAATAAAAAAAAATAATACAAAATGAAGATTTATGTTATCTCAATTTCATAGAATCGTCAATTAGTTTAATTGGATCTATAAAATCTATTATAATCGCGATTTAGGCTAAGGATCATTATTTCATTACTGTTTGTTAGGTAATTAATATCTATAAGTAGCATCAATGTTGAATGATATTTATATTACAGACTATCGTATTATAAACAAATCCTTAAAATTCTATATTCATTCTTTTGGTTTTCCTTTCTGATATGAATAGTTTAGCTGTTTTCCGAGATTTGTTTTTTTTTTAAAGGCAATTGAGACAGCACACTATTACCAATCCACTATTTCATAGTCATTGATGTCTGAATCTAATTGAGAAACTTTTTATAATTTATAATCTCAATTTCCTTTGGCAAAAAAAATAACTACAAAAATAGGGTATTTAATCTTTTAATTATAAATGTGTATAGTATAAAATGGTTTTCTGTCCTTGTGGTTTCTAGTCAGTACGCTTATCCAAGCTATTTGTGAAAATGAAACGCAATTAGGAAAAAATTTATTTCCTAAAACATTGACCTAGTGCTCCGGGATGATTACAATAATTCAAACTACCTAAACTTCTATCAATCATTGTTATAGTTTATGGAATGAAAAAACAACTTTATTCTGGGACTAAAGTTAGTATTCGTAGGTACGCTAGGGATTATACAATGGCACAATGACATATTACTGCAAATTCCCATGTCAGTAAGCGCCTACTATGACAGATGTCAGGAGATCGGAATCATGTAGTTTGGAAGTGGATGGAAATGTTGAATTTGAGGAGGTTGTCAATAAAGGACAGGCCATGATTGATAATGGCACTACATGAAAATTTTGCAAGGTAATAATCTCTACCGAAAACTGTCAATTTTGGCATAAAGTTGTGAAACATGGGAACACCTCGTGGCATCAAAAATTTATCTCATTGTAAAGTTTATGACATCATCCAACATCTGTATTATGTGGTCAGACCCGAACTGCAGGGATCTGAATAAAACATAAACGTAATCCCGATTACAGTTGATAAAAGTAGTCGAAATGATAGCTGCTCATAAATATTTCTTCATAGGATTATTTTGAGGATGGAGAATGTGAGAATCGATTCAATGAAATATGAATATCGAAAATGAGGGCGCTATATCGATTAGTCTGGAAACATGGGAAGGGCGTGGAGCACATAAAAGGGAAGGATGAGGCGATTAGCTCGCTAATGTTCTTCTCGATGATCCATAAAGTTGTGTTACTTCACTTCCTTCCTCCCCAATGGCAAGCCCTCCCAGACCTCTGACTTCACCTCCTCAATGATTGATTTATATTTACTATTTCCAGCAGGCACTTGTTTTCCAACCATGGATTTAGCTGCGTCCAAAAGTATCATTCCTAGTGAATGTAAGGGAGAAAAATGTTATTATCACATTTACTCGATGTTGTTTTTATGTACCGTTGTAAATTTTAATAAACAGGTAATAAAAAAAAATGTGCATATGTATATATTTGGTTCGAAGAATATTGATTTTTAAAAGGTAGAAAAAAAACCAAGAAAAATATGAGAAGTACAGACTATTAGGGAAAATATTATGAATTATTATTAATTTGAGTCTAATTAGAATGTTGTTTTCAATTAGGTAATAGGTAAGTATGCTATGTGTGTTGCAACCCGATGGAGATGGGCAGTAATGTGTTTTTATATTAATTAAGTCACTCTCTCCCTCCCCCTCTCTCTTTCTCTCTCATCTTATTTTCGGGATACATCTTAAATAGGGTCATATCCTCTCCATCTAACCTTTTCATTTCTTTCTTTAAATGTTTTACTTTTTTTTTTTAACTTTTCCCCTCAGGTATTGGCGGCACAGGAGCTAACAAATACATTGTACATTTCTTAATATTTATTTAGTATCTTCATCAAATATGTGATATTATAACGATTAAACGAAATTAATTTAATTTATTCAATGTATTTAACTTGGAAATTATTATTAGTACCTAAATTATGCTAAATATGCGTTTGGTTGGCATTCGGTGATGGACGGGCCCTTTAATTAGACAACCGATAATTACAACGTTGTTGACTTGATTGATTCGCCAGGCTGTGAAGAGTTAAGTACTTAATTTATACTTCCTGCGTGGTAGGGAACCTCTTGTCCAATGTGTCATCGATCGTTTAGAAATCAGACACAAAATGCAAATAATATTTTCTTGTGAATTGAATAAAGCTTGAATTGAGAACCAATTAGCGCGATTAAAACAATATACGATTTAACTAACGCCAAGCTGGAAACGAGACTTTTATCTCTCTTATCAGCTTTAGAGGAATATTGAAAAGTAAAATTTGTAGATGAAAGGAAAACGCTTTTATATCAACATACACGTTTTCATAATTAAAAACTGGGATCAATAAAGAAGTATAAGTGACACAAATATCAATCTGATGATAAATTACTTATTAACGTTATGGATCACTTTTGGTAGATCATCTATCTCAGGAAGGGAGATAATACATTAAATTAAAATTTAGTGTATTTTGTAAAATTTATTGCTACACTTGGATAATTATCCTTAGTATCATAGATTCAATTTTAGTAATAAACCGAAGTAAGTCTATGAAGAACAATAGAGAATGATATATGTATTTTTTTTTTTAATTTAATTTAATTTTTTATTTTTTTATACCTTCTTTAATTTACATACAGAATGATCAGATTTAGAACTTCTATTTTTTTTTCAAAACTTTCTGCATTTGCTTCTTTTTTGAAGATCATTCCTCAAATTCCAACAATCTTTCTTTCAACTAAAAACTTTATGATGGAATCCCGTAAAATTACTACGATAAAAATATTAATGTAAAAGTAATCAGTTAATTTCAGTAGCAAAACTTTTTTTGTGTGAAAGTTTAAATAACGTTTTTCTTAAAAAATAAATTAAGCAAAACTTCATTGAAAGCGTCCAACGAATGGTAAAAGCGGTTTAGAATCAGCAGTATATTCTAAAATATTAATTTTATAAATACAGCAGAAAATTGTAAACAATACTTTGATTGCAATCCTGATTAGACTGCTCAACATATTAAAGTTCGATAAATGTACTACATTGATCTGTTTCTGGGCCAACTGACATGGCTTCTGTTTACAAAGCTAGAGTGAGTTCCTGGAATCGTTAGGACTTTTCTCTTTAGAAATCGGATTAGATCTACAAAGGATAATGAGGTTAGTTACCCTTTGTGGGCTTAATAAATGAGAAGGCTTGAAGCACTAATTAAATAATAAAGTTATACCGATCGAACGTTAAAAAAAAAAAACGAATTAAGTTAAAGTTATTTGAGGTTCTGTTACATTCTAGTGAGACTTTTATATATCTACGAGGTGTTTAGTTTATATGTGATTCTCAAGTTACAGGTAATTTTTCGTCCATAAAAGTTTTTACTCAATTATTCAATTCTTAATTTAATTTTGCTCACTGCAATAACGGTGAAGAAATGTTTCTTCCTGATAAGATATTAAAAATGAAAATATAAAAGAGTAAATTGGCCATATGATTGCTTAGGCTTTCTTTCTATGAAAATTCTTATTCATAGTAAAACCTTCATAGATAAACCACTGTTGCCAAAACAGTTGCACTCCGAAGAAGCCGCTGAGGCACACAACAAACATTCCAAGCTATAAGGTCTGAATTTTAAACGAAAATTTTCCAGAGAGTAATGTCTATCGAATAATCATTTATTTTTTAATTTTATTTTTTTTATAAAAAGCCTGGAAACCAATTTTTCTTAGCTTAATATATATAATAGAGTAGCTAATATATTTTCGATAGTAAACTGACATTAAATAATTTTGGTCGCCTAGATTCATAAACTACCCCTGTGTTAGATAGATAAAGTTTTTACAATATCAAAAGCCAAGAAATATACTTTTTTTATTCAACTTCAGTATACTTTTTAAAAAGTTATATTCAAGTAGTTATCATCACCAAGCTGATATATTCATTAACAAGACCAAGGGGTTTTAAAAACGATATGAACCCTTTAAATTTCTCATAAAAATATAACTTTGATTCTCTACCATTTTTTTTAAACAGGCAAGTGACATTGGATAGTGTTGATGTTTAAAAAGTTGTATTAAACTGCCGTAAAACTCATTAAAATTTTTGTATTCTAAATTTCCCGTAAGGACGATTCTCAGCCTTATATTATCTCAGCAATAAGATTTTGTTCAGCGACTATTTTGGTTTATATATTATTAGTTTAATTTACCTTCGTAATTAACACCCCTCCTAATGAGCTGATCCATTGACCGATTAGTAAATGCTCGGGATTTATGGGCGGAAGCGATAGTTATCTGTGAACAAAGAGACAGAGCCCTGGAGTTGAACAGGACTTGTCACGGTTGATTAATCATCGAAAATAAATTGGGATATTTGCTAGGAAGTTTGAACGAGTTGACATATTGAATAAAACAAAACAGTAGAGCCCCCTTCCAAAGTAATAAATAATTTTTTGGAAAAAAAAATGAATATCATTTGTCTCTCGAGGGTGTGCTGAATCACTTCCGCGCCAAAAAGCAATCTCCTGCCCCGGCCTCCCCAATAATTCTTAACATTGCTGACCGTTGGGATACAGGAGAACATAAATCCCTTCTTTTAATTAACCACATTCTTTCCCATAATGAAGGTAGTAGCCTTATTTTATTTTCTCTTTTAAAAATTAGCCTAGAAATTTTAATATTTTTACTTACCTGTTTCATGTTTGATTTGTTATTAACGAAATATTTAATTTTTAACTTAAGGTGTGAGATTTAAGAGATAATATAATAGTTATAAATATATATATATATATATATATATATATATATATATATATATATATATATATATATATATATACATTAGAAATAGCCTGCTTTGGATGATTTGCCTATTGTTTTGTAATTTTTTTTTAAAATATTTTATATTTGTCGACGTCTCTATTTTCAATGAGCTATGGTTGTCGATCAAAACTCATAGTGTTAATGCTTTGCAGGAAAGAAGTTAATGAGTTCCAGTGTAAATAGAAACTCATCGTATCTGATAGTTGATAATTGTCAGTATAGTGTTGGAATAATCACAAACTCTCACAAAACTCTGATGGATCTGTTTCCTTTTAAATCAAACGAGTGTCTTCATCTTTTACACACTATTTCTTGAAAATAAAAAATGGAAATTTTTCAACTATCTTTTAGAAGCATGTATATATTGCAGTTATGGAGTTCAGCCTTGTCTGGACGATACTAAAAAAAAGGAGCTGACTACTATGAAATCGGAATTTATTGATCTTGAGATGTTTTAGAAAATTGGTTTTAGGAAAACCTGCTTAATTTAAAACATTCTTTTTTTTTCTTTTTTTTCCTATAATTTCTTTCAGTTAGTTTTACGGGGAAACGAGTTCAAATTAGAGAGTCTATCAATTCGAAAGTCCAACGTGGAAAAAAAGTTAGTTTTCTAATGTTTTCCTCAATTAATTTTTATTTAAGTGTGCTCTATCCAAATATTAACTATTCATCTAGAAAAGGAAGGATTCCGTCAACACAAAAAAAATACGGAAATCTCCGTTTATTTATTTATTTATTTTTTCAGTTTCTTTGATCCAAATAAAAAACAAATGGGTATTTTAAGATAAAAAAGAAAAGAAATGTTACAAAAATAAGTTACATCAAATTTCTTGTAGGTAAATATGTGTATTAATATTAGCGTGCTTCTATTAAACCTGAGAAGCTAGTGAGGAAAGCTGGTCTGTAAGCCAATAGAACAGTTTACACTAGGACGTTCCAAGTCTTGGCATATGCTTAAAAGGCGGTCATTGGACTCCGTCAGAGAGGGATTCCTAGTCTTTTATTTTACAATTAAATATTACGTAACTGTAGTCTAATCTTGAGCAGACTAATCGGACAATTCCTATTACATAAAAAAACATAATGAACGAGTACGTTTTTTGTTTTTTTTTTCTGTTTAAATATACATAAAATGACTTTGACAATATCTTGAATTTGCAGGAGGACCACAGGTTCTGAGGGGCAGTTGGGGTGGTGAAGTGACGGCACTGCGGGGAGAAGACGCAACCTTGGGGTTGGTGGTGTGTGCTGACCCGAGGCCACGTCACGCCACTTGGGAGTGGGGCAGCCTCCACCTCCAGGTCGGGCAGGGGCTGGGCAGGTTCCAGGCTGAGCAGCTCGTTCAGGTAACTTTTGAAATAACCTATCTATTTTATGTTATCACATTATTATATTTTTAAAAAATGATAAATTAACTGAATGTCATTAATTTTCAATAGTGTTTGGTTTCTTGAAAAATTGTTCTATAAGATATAGTTACTAAATATAATGTTTTTAGATATTTGACGTGATAAAAAGACTGAATTAAATTTAATTACCCCCCCCAAAAAAAAATTGTACATGGTGGTGGAAAAATCAACATTTTATAAACATTACGCACTACCGTTTTCATTTTTACATACAAGTAAATCGTTGTGTATTGTACAATTTAAAATAAATGATTGTGTAAGTGCTATTGTTCTGAGTTATTTCTATAACTTGTAACGATGTTTAAATTCTATTGCTTTGCTGTCCCTATATATATTCAAGTCAAAATTGAAGTGTTGTCCAATATATATTTCAGAAAAACGTCCTAATATTGCAATGTATTACGGGTACGGCAAACAATGTTTATTAAATAAGACAGCGAGAAGAAAGAGGGCCCACTCCTTTAAAGTCTGGAATATGAGTGTTAAGCCATAAAACCCTTCTAAGAGGATCTGGACAAGGCAAAATTAGGCCAAACCTTTGGAATGACGTCTCGGGGTACCTGAAGATATTTCGTCTACAAACTTTTACTAGAGACAAAGAACGTTGTGACAAAAAGATGAAACATTTAAATAAAGAAATCTAAAAAGCAAAGGGAAGGGGAAGTGTGTATATAGGCATGGCTCTGGAAACGAAGGAGGATAGTTTTGTTGGAGAGAGTTTGATTGACGGAGGTATTGGCGGAGCAGTCTTTTGAAGACAGAGGGGAGAGGCCGTTTGATACACGTCTGAGGAGGAGACACCGAGAGGCAATCGAGGAAGAGTTCCCTTGAAGGAAGAAGATGAAACCTGATTAAGACAACCGAGACCTGGCCCAGACCAACCTCAAGAAGCCGCCTTCGACCGTAATTATGTAAGATAAGTACCCATTTAGGGGACTCGATGGCCGAGTGAGTTGGGACGAGGGTCTCAGCGCGCTCGTTACCAGAAGGTCGTGGGTTCGAATCCTACCTGGGCGGATTAAAATTTATTTTGTGGCGGATCCACCCAGGCCAATATAGGACTTCAATAGAAATATTGGGCCCAAAAAAAAAAAAAGTATCATGTTGGTAATAATTGTAACTTGTAAATTGTGTGCCGACCCTCACATAGATTTGAGTGTTAACTCATCCTGATCTTGAAACATCTAAAGTAGTTATTTTAAATAAAGTATGTCCAATAATCGTTATTATTATTCAATTTCCTAAACTAACTCATATTGAATTGGTTTGCACGTACTGGGTTTAGAATCCAATAAAGGTAAGAAGTATAATATTAATAGATAGGACTCTTTTTATATATTAACATAGTATTTTCTAAAAACCCCAACATAGCAATATATTGCAATATATTGCAACAGAGCAATATATACAACCGACCTACATCGCAATCTGTAGTTATATAGTGCTACGTTTTCCTGTTCTCCAAACCATTATTAAGAGCTTTGTTTGAGTTTCAATATTTCAAACTATTTTTAAATTAAATAAATGAGGAGTTTGGGAATGGGGTGAAAAAAATCAACAAATTTTTGGTACCAGTATAAAAAACATCAGAGATTGTGAAAGAACATGGAATAATTAATTGAAAGGACTAAAAACAGTACCTTATACAAAACTCACAGTTTGAAAAAAATGTACAGAAGTATTGATATCTTGAGATACATATATTGAAAATGATAGAATCGGTAAGCAGAAAAATAAATAGAAAACAAATATTTTAGCATCTAATTATTAATCTCTTCGGGTGGTGTACTTGCTAAAAGAATTTAGGTATGATATTGAGTTAATAAGAATTATCCTCTGTCCCAATGTTTTTATTTACCTTAAAAGCTTTTTCCCAGAGAACAATGATCTGAAATCAGAAGTCTCTTTAAACGCTTCATCCTTTTAATATATGTCTACTTTTATGACCCTAAAAAATGTCATAACTTGAATGTGTGGATAAAATAAAAACAAACATCCAAATGAAATGGAATTTAGCTAGATGAAGACACCGAAGCTCATATTACTCATCCGATAGAACAAGCTTATCCCTCAAACTACTGACTGTTTGTTGCGTGTAAGTCTAATAAATATATGATGTACTGAATTAAGTTAAATCAATAATCTCTATAGATTGTAATCCTAAAACCAAATTGTACAAATGCCTCCAAAAGAAAGACTTCTTATATAATTTTAAGCCTAAGGAAAAGACAATGAAGAACTCCCCAGAGCACTGTGGGGGAAAATAAAGAAACAGAAACAATGAAATGTTGAGTCGCCCTCAAAATGTAAATAGATTAAAAGGCATTGTCCTAAACTCTTTTGATATTTTTCAACAAAGCTGTGCCCTTCTATAGTATTTTTTTTTTATTACCTTCAACCCAATTATTGTTAATAAATTTAGCTTTATTATATAACTGGAATACTATTTCCCAAACTATACTAAATTTTCTGTTAATATTGTTATACAGTCTATAGTATATTTTTATTTATTTATTTTTTATTATTATTTTATTATATTTTTTTCTGAAGTCTCAATATATTAATATAACATGGCATTTTCAGTAAAATTTATAATTTTATAATGCAATGTTAAATTTATGTATGTTTTTTTTGTTATTTTGAAATGTTACAACTTGTTCAAATGCATACTCCATGAGTTGAAGAATTCCCCGTTACATTCCTACAAAATATCTCACCCTTTTTTCATTCACTATGTTGTTACCTAAGGTTCTTGTGCATGAACACCACCATTGATTCCAACTCTCTCTTAATTATCTCTATGATAATATTTTTTCCCACTATTTATGTAGATCTTGACTTGACCTTAATCCTTCTAGTTCCTTGTGGCTTGAGATAGTTTTCTTGAGTCATCAACATTTTTGAAATCCACGTGCAATGACAGAAGAAGAACAAAATGACTAAGGTAGAATCTTCAAAGGAAAGTTACATTTTAGCACTTTGAATCATTTGGATCGGGTTTGGGAGAAGTGGTGCTGTGTATTTGGCGGAACTTTAAATGCGTTTTTCATTTCTGATGTTCGGGCAGTAGACCTACCGTGTACAGCTAGAAAAACTCCAGGATAGACAACGAGAAGCAAACATTTAGTAACGCCCCCGCGCATCGTTATCGTGAACCCAAGGAACAATTATTGAAATTGTAAAGATTATACGTTTTGTTATTACTACGTTTTTACGTTTATTATACCATTTTAATTAGGGGACAAGTTTTTTCTCGGAATGCTTGTAAATACTGTATGTTGAGTATGATTGTATTTCAAATTATTTTGTCTTTTCCTTTCTTAATTTTTGTTTATTAATTTCAACAATCATTACCTGTTTTAATCATAATTTATTACACTGTATTTCACTTCTTTTATAGCTAGAAAATGTTTATTTAAATTTTCTTACTTCAGTTCTTTATTTCACTTGATTTTTTATCATTGTACCTACGATCTGACTAGTTCTTTATATATTCTTGCGTATAAGTATAGCTTTATTTCAGATTAAAATAGTAAAAAGTATTTTTACGTCCTTGAAATCATCAGAGATACAACCCTTTCAAAAATTCCTGTTGACTAAAGCTGCGTACTTTGTACTCAGAACTGCATAAACTCTGTCTAGCAGTTTACAGTAAATTTTTGAGTCCACAGCACGATCATCAGGATCTAGCTTGAAATTCCAACAAATACACACACCACTTCTTCACCTAAACCGATCCAAATGGACCAAGTATGGCAATATTTAGATGGATAACTTACCATCCTTGTCTTCTGTCATTTGAAAATCGTAAATTCCCTACAAAGCCAACTCAAGCCACAAAGAACTAAATGATTAGTTAAAAATAAACATTAAAATAAATAGTAGGAATAAAAACATTCATATATGATTTATTATGAGAATTGGGATTATGGGTGGTATTCTTGCACGAGGACTTTGGTAACAATCTTGTATAATAAAGTTGAGTTTATATGAACTTTGAGATTACCAGTAAATAAATATGTTTTACTTAGCTTTAAAGTTTTCCTTTTCTAATGTTATTCTGTAAATATACATTTAATTAATAGGTTTATTTATCTAATGTTTATGTATTGAACCCTAACAGCAAGAGAAGCGAGAAGACTGCTACGAGGCGAGGCTCCACGTGCGGCAGACGGACCCGACAGACTCGAGGACTTACTTCCTCAAGGTGGAGAACGACAAAGGCACGGACAGGCACTACCTCAGGCTGGCCGTCCGCGGTTCGTATAACAACGGCAAGTTTCAGCTTCACATTTTCACCTCTTTTTAAGATATTTATTGTATTAATTTGTCTCCCTTTATCGATGTACTGTGATTTGTTAAAATAGTTTGTTTTTTTAAGTGGGGTCGTGTATAATATTTCAGAGATAGTTAGCGAAGGGTATTGTAAGACAACAATTGATATTCCTTATCGGCAATTTTTTGAGCTCTGAATCGATACAGGATGAATCGGTGACCAAAAATATATAAAAATTGATAACAATAAAAGTATAGTTCACTGTTAAGATGAATGCAGAAGAAGATAATCAGGGACGCAGTCAAAGAGAAACACCACGTCCAAGTAGAAGTACTTAATGGGTGCCAACATTTCGACCTACCTAGCAGATCTTATTCAGGGCCACCGAACCACACTGAAAAGGAGACAAACGATGGCTGATCACGTCTAAGTATTTCTATTTAGACGTGGTACTTCTCTTTGAATGCATCCCTGATTATCTTCTTCTCCATATAAATTGATGTATCGTGATTTTTTATGAAATAACTTTTTAAATATTTCTATCACGTTGCAATGATATTTTGGTTTATTTTTCGTTTTAGTTAATTTTCACCACAACATCGAACTGCTCCTTCAAATTTATCAATCCACTCGCAGATAGAACCTGATCAGTTTAATTTTTATCAAAAACTCTTTCCTATAACTAGGCCTGCTAACTTCCATGTCTATAGCTTTAAGTTGGATTGTATTGTTCAGTGGATTACATTGATATTCTCTTATTAATATCAATACTCAAATGTAATTGCAACATAATTTAACATCAGTTTCAAATTGAATTTATTGTTTTACATATTGATATTCGTTTATTTCCTCTTCCCTAATGTGAAAAAGTATTATGCATGTAATATATTTTCTACAAGGATTTAGTTTTTTCTAGTATATCCTGTGTGGTCTATATTGGTGTATTCTGGGCAAGAGCAGCGTTTCGACGTATTTACCTTAATGAATTTCACAATTTAAATTGGAACAAAATTATTTCAAATGTTTAAATTCAATAATAATTGTTTAAATTTAGACACCAATATTTCCCAAAAACTGTCCACTTCATTTATTCCTTGGACTGCAATGTTCACCCTGCTTTAGGAAATAGTCTCAATGTTGGCACTGAAGTGGCAACATAAGCCAAATATTTCTTAGCCAAACTGCATGCAAAATGTTATTGAAAAATTAAATAATTTTCCTTGTTTGAACCAATTTTAAAAGTTTTTTGTTTTTTTTTTACTTTTTTTTTAATATGTTTAGTTGTATGTATTTTTTTTATAATCTAGAGAAAACGATTTATCGTAACGTACGTGTAGATATCACAAATAAAGATAAAATATCCGACAGTCAAAAGAAAATTATCGATTTTTCGGTATATCGATTCCTATTCCGTGAGACAGGCATAATGTAATGGTTTTGTAACCGAATTTAAAAAGTTTTTAGTAAAATTGGTTCTCTAGTAGTAGTAAATTTAAATACCTTATATAGAAAACTAAAACCAGAGATAAAACCTTTTATAAAAACAAACTGGCATTTCATTTAATTATTATTTAACCAATAACAGAATATATCAGAAATATTACACTATATATAGGCATGTCAAATACATAATGCTGTATTTATTTAAACTTTTCACAAAATGTTTAATTGGAAATTTGTCTATACAAAATTTATCGGACCGGAAACCCTATTACTGAACCGTGCCAGAGGTAATTTTCTGGGATATTTTCCTCTCTTTAATGGTAGAAGCTTAAAAATAATTAATGAATCTATCAACTAGGGTTCCCTTCAGTTAAACTGTTTAAGTTTATAATTTAAACATAAAAGATTAACTAATATTTTATACTATCGGTCAAATATTCTTGATTTTTTTTTTATAACAAGACGAAATATTTTGTTAAATTTTGAGTTGGGTAGATGATGACATAAAAAATATTTTTTCGACAACTTATCACATTTTTTTTTTATAAAGGAATAGCTATGTTAAATTTTTTATAGTTTTTGTTTTTAAAGTTTGGTAATATTTTTTTAAAGGATTCTACTTTTTAGTATATTAGGTTTATTGCAAATTTACTAGACGGACTGAATAGGCCCTCTAGTGAATTAGTGTTGAATGGTTGAATACCAGCCCAACTATACCATTAAAGGGAGACAAACATTTCTGCTTCGCAATGCAAGCACATTTCGCACGTATAAAGCTTGAGGTGGAATGCATGACACCTGCTTCTATACAGTTTTAACTTTGACAGGATGAAGTTCAAAACTTTTGGTATTTTTTGATTGCTCATAGTTTTTTCCAGTATCTATCTAGAATATACTTCAAATGTTTTGGGAAACATCTTGTGTGTATATATAGATGTTTATTGATATTTTTAATTGTTTTGTAATGAATTACAGCCAATCTATAGTATCCGAAGAACATAGATAAAATGTATATCTTTCTTTGTCAAATTAAAACTAAAATATATATTGCATTACGATTCGTATGAAATGAACAAGAAATGTAATATGACTCTCTTGGGTCTAGTTTCCTTGATTAGTAAATTTTGTTTGACATAATTATTCTTGTATTAAACTGGTGTACATTAATACTATAAATATAATTCAGACGAAGTTATGATCAGTCTGTCAGTTATTTTTTTTATAGTTTTACTTTATTTTTTTTAGGTTGAAAATAATGGAATCTAATTAAGATCCACATCACTAGCATGTTTTTCACTAAGGTTTTCGCTATCATAATCCCTTTGATTCCGTTAAATCACTATCACAAATCACTGTGTTAGTTTATTTTTCATTACCTTAAGAAATAATCACAGATTGCAACATCATTGCAACCAATTGGTTCAAACTGCAACTAAAACATATGAAATAAATATAGCATTGCAGTACTTTTCTAGGTTCTTTGTTATATTTTTTAGGTAGTAACACTGAAAATATGCTACAGTTTTTTTTTTCATTTTAGAAGAATCATATCTTCATCTTTTTCTTAGTCTTAGAGTTTGAATTTGAGCCGGAAAGTCGTTATATTACTCTCAAATCTGATCTAAAGTTTTTCCCAAAACAGTTTTATGATTGAGGAGGGCCAAAGACCTTTAAAATTAGGAGAAGACAACTCTCGCAAAACCATAGTTTTAAAATGACTCTTTAACATACTTTAGGTTCATGCAGAAGTAAAATGAAATCAAGAACATAAAGCAAAGGATAAAAAACTAATTAAATTTCATATTAGAAATTATATATTTTTATTGTGTGGTATATAACCAAATAAAAAGAAAACAAGATAGATACAAATTCTAATTGGATACTTAAGTGAAACATTTTTTTTTTTTTTTTTTTTTTTTTTTTTTTTTTTTACGATGCTCTAACGTTCTCTTATTTATTAACTGCTAACTAAATTATTCCACTTATGAAAATATAGACCTATGTTTCATAAATTTAACGAGCAACTACAAAGAGACATGTTGATTTATACGTTTTATACCTTGCAGTCAAAATTTTTAAATCTCATTACACGATCATATTGATTAAAAATTTTCTATATTAACACTTACCTTCTACACAATATCCTATTGTTTTATAATTAGTCTAAACAATCCATTTTACAAACTCTGAGTACTTAGATGTGTAACTGTACTGTTATATAAAACAGGATCAGGAGGAAATATCCAAAGTAGATATAAGATTTGTTGAATGCCATAGGAAAAATGTTTTAGTTGCAATTTTAACTAAAAAGTAACTTTTTGTATTTAATCTTTCCTATTTTTGAAAAGTTGATGTAACATTAAAATTAACTATTAAAAAACACTATACTAAGGGAGGACGTCAGTGGGACCATCCATTTATCTAGCCCTAATGAAGTTCTCCTGACCTAACACCATCAGCGAGACAAGAAGAATAAATCAAGGCTTCATAATGTTTTCTAAATGAAAGTTATGGTTTTCACAAGAAAAAAATAAAAGAGGGCTTTCTTTTAAGAATAACTCAATTATGAAGGTAAAAACTTGGACGTCCCCCGACCAATGATAACAAGTAAAAAAAAGGAAAACTCCGAGATGAGGTAGTTCATTGTTATTCTATGGAAACGAGGTTTCAAAAGGGAAAAAAATAAAGGAAAAGATTAATCCAGCTAGCCGCTATGCAGTATATCGGTTATTTACATCTATTTTCCCTCCCTTAGAGCCATTTTCTTTTTTTATCTTTTCTTCTCTTCTCTACCGGTTAGCTAATACCGCTTAATCCTATGCCAAGGTGGATACCGAGAGCAGATTAGCCATGTTTAGATTCTTCCCCTTCCTGTAGAAGGCTCTGCTCCTTTTAGTGATACGGTTATATCCCGGAAGTGTATATTGAACAGAGTCTTAATAATTTCATGATAATGACTTTCCAAAATTATATAGGCCTTTTAAAAAAAATTAAGGTGAAATTGAATAATCCTGTGTTTACATTTGTACATTATCATCTCATATATAATTATAATTATTTATAGTGTATAGTATTCGTAAACATAACATGAATATTTTAATGTGGTTTCTTTATTTCCTTATTTGCTAGCCATACTAGCCAATTATATGGTTAATAATTCATCATTGTACGAGAGGCCATTGGAAGGACCGTTATCAGATACTCCGATTCCAGGATTTGAATCGGTTACTATGAGTCACAGGATATGATCTCGCATTCAACATTCATCCCTTTCATTATTTTCCTTGTTTTGTTTTTTTGGCCTTCTATCTATCTCTGTGTCGATACTATTTATAAACTGGTCTTACGCTCTCGTAGTAAATGATTGAAGCGGAAGAAGAAGTAAATGATAGATAAATAGTTTTTTATGGAAATCGCTGATTTACCGAAAGTGAGTAGGGGAAGGTGCTGTGTACCTGTGGACAATTTTCACTTATAAATTTTTCTAATTTTCGGTGATTTATTTATCTGAGTGGTTATTGTACCAGTAGATGAGAAATTTAAAGGGCTATCGAACCCTGGTGTCTTTATTTTGAAAAGTAATTTTATTTTCTGTAAAAATAAAATTACTTTTTAAATAATGACTCAAAGTTAAAATTTTAAGTCAAATAATTTTCTTTGACCAAAGCTATAAAATGCTTTACAACACAAAACATAGCTACCAACATATATTTCTTCATCTTCAATTTCTTTACCTTGTTCACTATCATTCATCAATTCATCCAAAAAAATAACAATCTTCGCTTGATGGATCAGCCAAGATCACTTTTGTGAAATCACCATCTTTACTAGTTGAATAGTTTGTAATAAATAGTGAGGTGCGAGTTTTCTCCTCTTAAAAAAAAAGTTATACGAATAGTAGGTATCCAAATTTAGGCATTTTATATCACGCGGAATGCCTACAAACTTCCGCTATATTTATAATTGAAATAATGAATTAATAAACAAAGAGAAAAATCTGTTGTAGATGTGGACACTTTAACCATCTGTCTACAGGTTCAGCAGGCAATGGTGTCCACTCCCCAACTGAACGCCATGTTGTGCGGAAAGCTCTGTTTCACAAAAGTGATAACTGATACGAAAACATATGAAGTTATGGTATATTTATCAGACAACCCGATGAAATATTACTGGATAGAAAATGTCTAAGTGTAGATCTTAAAACAATTAAAATCACTGGCTGGATTGGTCAGGATTTGGAAGAAAAAAACTTAAAAATAATAATTTATTGGAAACTGTTGATCTGAAAATCTTGAAAACACACGTGCAACTGCAGGGAGATGCTTGCAGCACTACCAATCTAACAATTTCAATTTCTCTCCTCCCACTCTCTCTTTATTAAAAATGTCCACTCGTACAGCACCTCCCCTATACATACATATATATATCGAGTTTTTATTTAGATACCAAGGAGCAGTTGTTATTAGTCTTAACATATCAGGCTAAAATTATTTGTATATATATATATATATATATATATATATATTTATTATATCTTCTTTGCTGAACCATAATTCCTAATTAAATAATTTAATTCACCTTCTATTAATAGTTCAATTATTTCGTTACCCCTCAAAATTGCTTTTTTTGATGTTATTAAAAGAATAACATTTTTTTCTGTTAACTACTACTTGATCCTATCGGATTTCTTCTTCTGTTTTCTTTTTAATAAATTACCCAAAACAATGATAGCAGTAACCTTCAAACAACTAATATTTATGGCAGTAACTCAGGTTTTACGTAAACTGCTACCATTCCATTATCATACCAATCATTCGCAAGGTAACTGCTTAATTGGGTAAAAAATATTACAAAGATTATTTCTTCAGAAGTGCTCCAAACAGCTTATTACATCGGTAGAAGCATCGAGTAAATTGTAGTCTCACCATCCATAAGTTTATTTTAATATTACTTATAGATATTCAGTTTCAACATTGCAGTAACCCTGCAATAGGTGCATATATTTCTACGCGTTCTTTCTCTCAAAATAACGCGTATTTAAATAAATATTTCTACAAAATAATGGCATTAACAATTAAGTTGATATGAAATGCAAACAATAATTAATCGTATAGCTTTTTAAGTTGATTGATAAATATAAAAAATATTGAAGAGAAAAAGAAAAAAATGAATAAATAAATAAATAAATTGCAGAAAAAATATTAGATGCAAACAGAAGGAGCAGGAATTATATAGACTGTTTAATCGTTGAGCTCTAATAATAAACGTGATAAAAAAAATGCGTCAAACTCGTCGATATATTTGTGTATGATATTCTTCTTTTGAAAGCGGCCATTATTCACCGTTCAGTAGGAATTTGGCTATCAGATTGTGTCTGTATATTTCCAACTGTTCCCGTTTCAGTTAAAACGCTGATGTCAGTTAGTATGAATCTGTACATGTAGGATTTTGCTCAATATGTCCTGTCATAATTCGGTTTGTTTTTATGTCAATTTATTTATTTTGTCTATCCTCTATACCTATACCTTTAGTGCAGGTTGTAGTTGAAGTATTTCATTCATTCATTCATTTCAGTTTCTCACTTCTTCATTAAAATTTCGTTATTTAAAGTTGCGTCATTGTTCCACCGAATGAGGGGTATGATTACCGAAATTTTCGATCCTGAAATGCTTAAAGCAAATTGGTTCCGAACTATTGTAATAATATAAATATACATCGATGATTGTAATTACAAATTTAATTTTAAAAACGCGATCCTCGAAAATTGGCTTTTTTTAAAAGTTAATATTTCAAACTAACATTCTTTTAAAAAAAAAAAAAAAAAAAAAAAAAAAAAAAAAAAAAAAAAACTCTTCCGCTATGAAAAATCTTTTAAATTAAATGTGTATAAAAACTCTTTGGGGGAAGATCTCTGTAGAAGTTTGGCCGTAGTTGACTCCAGGGACTGAATTATGATACCAACTTCCCCATCTCTTTTAAAAATTAACTAGTAGTTGCCATGAATTAACCCTTATTATTAATTTACTTATTATATTAAAAAATACATTAATCTTTTATTTCTATAGACTTTTTATTATTTTCCATATAAAATAATAATTGGTGATAAGTATATGTCTATGTATGACAATATTCATTGAAAATATGATCATTTCAACTTTTATTTTATTTATCCACTTCTTTTAACTTAACGCTGTCAATTGTTCCAAAATACTTGTCATTAAAATTTTTTTAAGGTTATTTTTCAAAGCTCTCAATTAATTACAAATGACTCATTTACATGACTGTGATTAGGCCAATATGGACGTACGGAGTTGAGCTTTGGGGCTCTACTAAACCATCCAATTCATCCCGTATCCAATCCTTACAATCCAAAATCCTTCGAAAAATCCTCAATGCTCCTTACATTGTCACCAATAAACTTATCCATTAAGATCTTAATGCTCCATATGTTGCTGATTTAGCTCAAACCAGATATCGATCCTTTCATAGTAAGCTCCATAACCACTCAAATCCCCTAGTTTCTCAACTTGCTTCCCACTCAATTCCCGATAATCCTCAGAGGCGTCTGAAAAGAAGATGGCCCAGAGATCTTCTTGTGTAGATTCTTTTATTTTTTACTGATGTGCTACTGATGAGTAGTTCTTCTCAATTTTTGGCATATTATTGTAAACTTTTTTTTTTTTAAACACATTTACTTGATGTATACTTGTACAGTTGTAAATTTCATTAAATTCATTTAAAAAAAAAAAAAAAAAAAAAAAAAAAAAAAAAAAAAAAAAAAAAAAAAAAAAAAAAAAAAAAAAAAAAAGGTTCTTTATGCAGATGATGTAGTTCTGTTTGGTCATTGCAACACTGATATACAAGAGAAGTTAAATGTCTTCGACGATTACTGCCTGGCTAATGGCCTTAAGATGAATTTTGAAAAAACCAAAATCCTAAAATTTTACAATGGAAGACCGAAAAAGGAAAAAAAAAAAAATAATAATTAAAGGGAACATTGTAAAATTTGTTAATGAATTTAATTATTTAGGTGTACTGTTTTCGCGATCTGGTTTATTCTTAAAACAAACAAAAAATTCTGTTTCTCGTGGAAATGCAGCAATAGGAGCGGTATTAGATACATGTAGGGGAGCAAGAATTCGAGCACAGTCAGTCCGGGGCAAGCTTAAGGGAGCAATAATTGACAGTACAATCACATACGCCGTAAATATTTGGGGTTTGAGGTATTTAGAGGAATTAGAGAAGATAAACACTAATTTCTATAAAAAGTTATTCTGTTTATCGAGATCTACACCAAATTGGCTTGTGAGGCTTGAGACTGGCTCTATTCATGCTAGTTGGCTGGCTCTTAAAATAGCTTTAAATTATTTAAGAACCATAGCCCAAATGAGTGATGATAGGCTTCCAAAGTTGTGTTTTTATAACTTAGTCAAGCTGTCTTCAAGTAGAACTGCTAATTTTAAGTATAATTGGTGTTTACAAATAAAACATTTACTGGATAAAATCGGAGAAGGGGGAATAGTTTTCGAATCAAATATAGTTAAACTCAAAGAAAAAAGTCAAACTGTATTGGAAAAATACAAAATTTATTTATTTAATTCGGATCTATCCTCTAGCCAGCAATCGAATTTTAGCACATTCTACAATAGCATTAATCCAACCGGTTCAATCCCTGTTTACATTAATATACGGATAAATATTATTTTAACTAGAATTATTGCACAGTTAAGAACTACAGGAAAACATATAATAAAAATAACCACTCCAGATAAAATCACACTAATTAATCCTCAAGAAATCTGTATGGTTTGTAATATGAAAACTAATGAAGACCTCGGACATATTCTTTACACTTGCCCAATTTATAATGGCATGCGTAACACTTATTACCCTAGCATTGATTCAAATGACAGTTTTCAAACACTTAATCCACAAAATGAAATAGAAGCAAAAAAACTGGCATATTTAATTTTAAATATAATTAAAATCAGAAATTTTTTTACTGAGATATAGTAGATTTAACTGTCAAATATCAGTATCATGTATATACCTATTTGCCTGAGATATGACATATATTTATATATACTTGAAAGTAGTAGTTTAATATGATCTTTGATAAAGTTTAAAGGTTTATAAAGGACATAAAAAAAGTGTTAATTATTTTATTAGGTATTTTTTATTATTTAGATAGAAAAATATTTATTTAATTTTTATTAGTTGTATTTAATTCTTAGTTTATTCAAAGTGCTTTGGTATATTATTTGAATTATTATTAGATGAGTATGATAATGTGCATAATATTTGTAGTTGTATTAATGTTTGTATTTTATTTCCTCGTACATAATAAATAGCCGAACTTCTTTGTATAGGGCATGGCCCTGCTTACAAATAAAAAATAAAAAAAAAAAAAAAAAAAAAAAAGGTTATTTGAAATTAAATTGGTTATAAATGGTAATTGGTTAAGCTTTAATAATTTCCAAATCTAGAATTTCTTCATTTTTTTTTTAATTTATTTAAACGCTTCCAACATTATAGGTAGTTGTTTAAAAAAAGGAAAAGGAAAAACACACCACAGCTCCAGTGCCCGAAAATCAATTCGTCTTTCCTCCTAATGAATCATTTGTTAAAATAAAATTGATTCAGAACACTAATGAAAATAATTAAATAAGAAAGTCATATTCAGAGTTTGTTATTACGTTAAATCTATTTATTTATAAAACAAAGTGCTGATCAAAAAACGGAATTTGATTAACTAATTACGGAAAATGTTGACATAAATAGATAATAACTATTTCAAAATTTCTTTGATCCAACAAAACCTGTAAAATACACATCAAAAATTGAAGGGTTTCCTGCAAATAGGAAGTTATCTCCACTTATAAATTTTACGGAGAAAAATATAAATCGAGTTTGAAAATCAAACAAACTTGCTACAAACTAACATGAATGTAATTCCCCTATTTTGATTCACATGATAACTAACAATTTGAGCTAAGCCATCTAACAAAACAAATATTTATCTTTAATTTTTATCACAAGATTTTACATAAGTTCCAATATCCACTAGCCTGAAGCTACCTCCTTTTTTTCCCTTTTCCCAAATATTGAAGGAGATTTAAAAAGCCCTGGTGAAAGTCATGTTGCTGGTACTTCACCCATTGAATGAAAACGCTTCATTATTTTGCTATTTAAATAATAAATAATATTCACTATATTTATAAATTATTAATTAGAATTCCATTTGTATGAAAATTTAAATATTTTTGTACCGATGAACGTGTGGGAAAAGAACTGGTAAATAATTCAGGAGAAAGCAGGGACAAGAAATAGCTCTCCGCCTTGAAGAGATATGAAATTGAAATAAAAAAGAACACAATTTTCTCAGAAGAAGGAAGTGGGGCTCTGTTTGCGATCTTAGCCCATGTATAAAAGAACAGTATTAATCAAATTGTTCTACCATATCTGATCCATAGCGCTCTCAAATCCAGCCACCCTCCCTCCCCCCTGGTCCAGTGCTGATTGAACGGCTACGAGATCTGCATGAGGTATCCACGGTATTGACGTTTTGTGTTCCTTATGTGAATTCATCAAGTGGTGCCGCCCTATTCCTGTCACGGACAGCCTAAGAGGTTCCCAGCCCCGGCACTCCGGGCTACACAACCATAACACCCTTTCCTTATGATTCCTCACGGTCCCGTACACCTTGTCTCTTACCTTAGAGAGGATGAGCTCTTCAGAAAAAATGATTTGTGTATTTCTTTATTTCTGGGCTGCTTGTTAATAAATATTTATAAACAAGATCTTGCTTAATCCATTGTTGAAGTCTAACAGCATTTAAATTATATATATTTGTTTTAATCCACACCTGACACCTGACTAAAGTGGCAAGAAACCCCAATTTCGACTTTTTCAATATTTACTAGACAAACGTTTAAACCTTCCGATTAATTGCTAGAGACTTACTTATAGGACAGTAATTGGATTTATATGAAGATTTGGAGCTTTAGGGCTCCGCTAAACCGTCCTATTCGTCTCAAATATAATCCTTACAAACTAAAATCCTTTGAAAAATCCTCAATGCTCATTAATTTTTCACTAACAAACGAATCTTAATATTTCATATGTTAGTTATTTAACCCAAACCAGATACATATCCTTGCATATTAAACTCCCAAATCATTCTAATCCACTAGTTTTCAACTTTCTTACCATTCCATTCCAGATAACCCTTTGTGGCTTCTAAAAAAATTATGAACTCGGGAGGTCAAAGTTTAAAGTTAATGTTTTTATAAATAAGTAAGAGTATTTAGTCTTTACATAATTTACATGCATTGTAAATGTTGATAGTCGGCGTAGAAATGTTTTTAAAGCCGAATTTCGGATATTTTTATTATGAAAGATACCTTTTGCCATATACCGTAAGTTGAAATATCTGAAACATGACTTTTTAAGGCTATTTATTTTTTATTTATTTTTTTTTTAGTTGTTTCTTTCTTTGGTATGTCCGTTATTCTTGTAGCCAGCTTGAATTTCCGCACACCGCAGCGGAGCAGCATGAAGACAGCGCATAACATTTTCTCTTCCTTTCCTTTACTATAGAATTATTTTTCTATTGGTTCTTAGTCGCAGTTGAATTTATCTCTGAGCCCGTTACAATGGTGTACAAATTAGATAACTTTTTGTACAATAATTATGCGTAGACGTCTATATTTGATTTATTTAAATAGTGCTGGTGTTACAATAATATGTTTTGTAAGTCTCTCAAAAATCCTGCTTTAATATTTTCTTATCATGTGAGTGAAATTCCAAATCTCATATAAAATAACAATAGTACCATCATAATATATATATACAGGGTGTTCGGAAGATCGTTGGCCAAAAAATTATCTCGGGTAGGGAGGTTCATTTTGAACCTATTTAAGGTCACTTACCTATATACAAAGTTTTACGGTTTTTTTTTTTATGAATTTGTTTGTAAAAATGGCCCAATCCAAACATTTATGCCTTATAACTCCGTTGTTTACTGATATATCAACGCCATTTTTTCCCCCTGTAATTACTAATACATTGTCCTGTAATTACTAATACATTGTCCATGTAAAATAAAATAGATATGTTGCAAAAGACAAATACCAAAAAAATGGGAGATCGTTAAATTTTGTCAAAGGCAAAAATAAAAATTATGAACTTCAAGTTTAGGTTCAATAAAAAAAAAAGTAAGCGCAACAGCCAAATTGTTACTTTATAAAAAATAAAAAAAACTAGATGTGCTGAGTGTCTGCAAATGGTATTTTTTTAAAAAGTGTTAAATAGAGAAGTTTTTTAAACAATTTGGATTTGGCTGTTGCGCTTACTTTTTTTTTTTTATTGAACCTAAACTTGAAGTTCATAATTTTTATTTTTGCCTTTGACAAGATTTAACGATCTCACATTTTTTTGGTATTTGTTTTTTGCACCATATCTTTTTTATTTTACATGGACAATGTATTAGTAATTACAGGAAAACAAAATGGCGTTGATATATCTGTAAACAATGGAGTTATAAGGCATAAATGTTTGGATGAACATCCAGCCTAATTGCTCGAGGTCCTCACAAATCACGATACGAACACTGTATTTATTTTGTCAGCTACATAAAAGTGTTGCTCTTTATAATTTTGTTGTATTCAGTTTTATATATAAGAACTTTGTACTGATGGTACTCTGACATTCATAGTGCACACACAGGCTTATGAAGGCAGTGTCTTCTAGTTGGTGCACTTTGCCTTAAAACTACATGGTATATTTTATAAAGTACAAATCGTTTTTTTTTTAGTTTTTTATTTTAAAGGCTGAGCATTTCAAACAATGACCATTTATTGATTATTCAATAGTGATTGTGAATTTACGGTACGTAAGGATTAAATTATTTATTCTTTTTTCCAAAATTTATGAAAACTTTTTTTGCATGGATGTTTTTAACACTTCTCCCCTCCCCACCTAAGAAAAATCTTTATTTAATAAATACAAACAATTTTTTTTAAACACGGATAAATAAACCTTTATTCTAAATTTTAAAATATGGGTTTAATGCTCTTTCTCTCCAATATACAAATCTACTATATTTTTGTTGGTATATATGTTTCTGATATTTTAGGAATTATAAGCATACTCTAAGATGTTTAAAATTTGTTTTAAACTAATTAACGCTGGTAAAAAAATGATAAATTTAAAATTACAAGATTCTAATTGTATATGCGAGGTTTTATTTTTCAATTGATTAGTTCAATTATATGATCTAGGGAAAAAATAAATCTAATAAATATTCTAAGTCTTTGTTTATACTCAATTATTTTCACCTCTCTAAAAGAAGTATCATTCTTTAAATTATGTATCTTAACGTTGTACGAACACTTAACTAGAAAGTCCAATGAAATATATTTTTACAATACCTTGGTTACATCCAGTGTTAGATTTAAAAAAAAAAAAAGGGGTTCTGGTACTGTGGGTTATTGGGTGGTGGTGGGAGGAAGTTTTTGGAATAAACCCAAAATTAGATATAGTAAAATCGTTCAAAATCAATTTAGGTTTTTGTTTAAATGACCAGATAAGCATTTCTAATAGTCCCATTGAATATTGGTTTACTATAAGAGCTGAAAAATCCATTTAGTCATAAGGAAAAACAAGCAAAACAAAATATTTAACCTACCTGCTCCTTCTCCTTCCACTTTTGGTATATTTAAGGATTCCGTTAGAACTCCTGAGGTGAGTTGGTACCAATATATTTGATTTCTTGTCTTACCTTTTTTGAAAACTGCAGTAGTCAGACAGCAATGGCAAAATAGTTTTGCTATTGACTTAATAACCCTACCTGGCGTGTACAATTGTTCGCTATTTACTATATCTCTAAACACACTATTTTTAAATAGATACGCAATATAAATGGTGAATATCTGCTTCTATAGTATTCGTCATAAAAATACCCACTGTTACATTCAAGACATCCTTAAATGGAGTTGACATAATTTCACTTAAAATCACTTTGCACTGTTATATTTCGTACACGAGATTATAAGAGCAACAAACAATGACTGTGATGGATTCTTTATAAAAATTATAGGTAAGGTGCCATCCAGTATAATGAATTTTTAGCGATTCAGAACTGTGGTTCATTGGACTTGAGTCTTCTGTTCTGGGAAATATCGCTTTGCGGGAGCGGATGAAGGTTTGATAGGTAGATGTAGAACCGAGAATTGAATAAAAGCTTATATAATGGTTTTGTGTTTCAATGGTGTAGGGAGTAGGAGTATGTTTTTTGTTGTTTTTTTTAATATTTTAAATACTAACCTTGAATTTTTTATAAGGATACTATTTTATTTGTAGCCTTTAAAGGCTCGATAGTATTTTACTAAACATAATTATATTTGAAATTCTACTGCGATTTCAGTGAAACACAATACGTCATATTGCCATATATTCACGGAAAACTATATTCCCTATATTCATGGACCTTTCCGAACTGCTTATAGGATTACCGATCGTTCCCTGAAAACGGGGTCCGTACAATATGACCTTATAAAAGCTCATCCTCCCCTCTCTCCCCTCCTCTACTCCCCCCACCCACGAAGCACCTTTATTACTGCCTACTAAAGCTTCCCATTTAATTTTGCCCCAGACAATCTGTTCTTTTTAGGACAGCTGGTTCCTCGAGACCTAGAAACCTCCTGCACAACGCCTGTCTTAATCTCCTTAGATTATTGTTCTGATTCATTTATTATTATAAAGCCTCGGATACTGGAGATATTTCCTAAACGATTTTAGAGTAATGTTCTTCATAACCCTGTACACCCCTTGAGCCATAGCGGTACTAATCCTCATATTCATTTGTATTCATGGTTGTTATAAAATAATTCATAATGATTATTCAAGCATTTCAAAGACATTTGTATTTTTTATTTCTTTATCTTCAGAAATCAGAGTACAATTTTTTAAATATTTAGTGGATTGATTGCAAAACTAATACTTTATTTCATTTCATTTATTTTTTATCTTTTTTTTTTGTTTTTGTTTTTACTTTACGTTGAAACATAATACCAAATTAAAAAGCAGTTCTTTTTTAACTAAATGCGTAATATCTCTCATCATAAGAATGCCAAACCTATGCAACTGCCTACCCGAAACACTTGAACATGTGTAAAGAATGTTTGAAAATCCATTCAAACTAGACACCGCATCTAATTAAACTATGCTCGTCAGATTTAGTAAGCACAGGCTATTCATACTCAATTTTAGAATTGAATCCATAATCATGTATACATTCCTATGCGATAAAACATCAATTCCATGTACTGTGACAAGACACCAGATATACTTACGATTAGTAAAATCCTACTCCTATCTCAGTATTATATTGAAACATGAAACCGGCTCTGAAAAAAACAAAACTATAGCAATGCTTAATAAATCCCCTATTCACCTTTATCTTTTTTCTACTTTTAAACTTCTTGCCTCAGTATTCATTCTCTCGGCCAACAGTATGGGGGTAGTTAAACTGTTATTTCTACAGATTCAACAAGACATAATTTGGGTAGGAAGGATTCCGATCACATGAAATTAGGATTTTTGACAGTTTTTTTTTCTATGTTAAAATAAGTATATCTATGTCATATAAAAAAAATAAATATATTTTTAGAGCTAACTTTGAATTTAAAAATCATAGTCACATTAATTAAAAAAGGAGTTATTTAAAATAATTTGATTTTATATTAGCAAGTTTGTAACAATATATAGAAAAAAAATATGTTATCCAGTAAGAATATGGAATGCAATGCATTGCTTTTGCGCTGAAGCTATCTTAGTATTCTTATCGCCATGTCTTTCAGAACTGCTATTCACTTCTTGGAATAAGAAAATAAAGAGAGCAAGACGCCCATCCTAGCCTTTTTAAAATGGCTATCAAGTTCTTAAGCAACGTTTATTATTATTGGTGAAATAAATGGAAACAGACTGTAGACTGAACGGAAACATTATTGATAACCGCATGGTCTAAAGTAGTCATTCTCTACTGTTACAAAAAGTCCTTTGTGTGGGCAATGAGCGCAAAATAGAGGTACATATCTCTAGTATAAAAACGTTCTCGCGGACTGTTACTCGGTGAAGAGAATGGTGGCTGAACACTTTTCGCGAAATGATATCAGAAGCGTGTACAAAATTAGTCTGTGGGTTCTAAATGGCATTAACCTCAACTACTATCGCTGGCGCAAACTGTTACCGCGGAAAGTCACCTCTCGCTAGTAGAACCTTACTACCTCCACTCTCGGCTATTTAAAAATATTTTCTCTCTTCCTTCTCTATTTTTTTAAATTTTACACATATTATTCTATAGTTAAGTTTCAGTATGTGATAGGTACCTAACTAAATTTTGGATTTTTATCGTTATGAATCCGAAATTCAGAAAAAGACTGCTGGGAAGTTTATATTGGAATCCCAATATAAAGATCCTTCATTCATGCTGTATAAAATTATACTTATAATTATTTGTGGATGACCTCATCAAAGTCATCAACTTTACATAGATTACAAACACATACAAAATAACAACTACAAACTACTAATGACAGAACACGGTAACTTTTGACAATATCTAAAACGATTTAACATGTTACGATATGACATATATGAGGAAGACGAACAGATTCAAAATTTTAGACATGTACTTTAAGAATGTAAATCATTTAAAAGACGAAGATTTGATCTTATAAAAAGTATTATTTTCAAACATAGAACATTTCCAGAAACAGAACAAAATTTGTTCTCTAAATTTAAGACTGACTTATATTTATACGAAAGATCGACTTTGACTAAGTGACTAATAATGGGAAATGGAGGTAGTATCTTGTTTGCCAGATGATTTCTTTTGTTTAATTTTTTTTTTTTATTTTCTTTATACATGTAGTATGCCTCTAAGGCATGGAACATGTTAAAAGATGAATAATTCACAGTCCTATGCCTCTAAGGCAAAAAAAAAAAAAAAAAAAAAAAAAAAAAAAAAAAAAAAAAAAAAAAAAAAAAAAAAAAAAAATTTATACTTAATTGCCATTCATTTTTTTATATTCCTTGTTTTAGTAGTTATTTTATAATTAATTATGTTTTTCTTGTCGTAGTACTGTTAAACATAATATTTTTAACCAACAACATTTAAATTTGTTATTTTAACGTAGACATCCTTGTCGTTTATATTATTATGTATGATATTAAAAGAGAAGAGAAGAGGGATTGGGCTGAGAGACATGCTGCAATCCATATAAGACAGTATGAGATAAGCTGTCAGAGAATGTCTATAGAAATCCCCCCAATCTAGGGCCCTCACGCGTGGGCTCTGGGATAATCCCTCTCCTCAGCCGGGATCCAGGTAGTTCATTCTTACCAGCCTTCTCGGCCAATTAGGTTTCCTCCCACAGTCCTGTTGCTTAGTGCTTTCGCCAAAAATAATTGCGACGATAATTATGTTGCTAAATCATGTTATGTGTCTTGTTAAGAAAACTCTATCCCTCTTTTATCGCCCTCACTCTCTCTATCTTTTTCTTATTCACCCATTCTCAACAATGGCAAATAGAGAAGCTACATAATATATCTTACAGGAATAGGCTATTGTTGAAATCAGTGTTCCAACTTCTATCTTTGTTCCTTTATTTGTTATGTATAACGATTCATGTTAAGAAAAGACAAAAGATAAATTTTCAGACGACTGAATATATTTTTAAAAACACAGAGTGACTTTTATATTGAAGGACATTACTCATCTGCAGCTTTTTTTTTTAAAAATAAATCTGTAATTATAATTTAAGAAAGGAAATCTCATATCCAACTTCTTTGGGTTATTAGCCTATTACTATAACCATGTAGTCTATGCTATGATGATGAATTCGTGTGTTTTGGTCGGTTAATGGGTAATAGAAGCCGATATGTATTGCTATTTCTTCTACTTATCACAATAATTAGTGGAATTACATTACATAAAAGAAAGTGATATCATATCTGGCCTAGAGAATTTTGAAATAAGATAATATAAATAAAAGTATATACAGATTTTCAGAGTAAGGTAACTAGGACATCGAATACGTAATAAACGTAACGAACAAAGAATAGGCAAAAAAACTAGAACAAGAGTTGAAGAAAAAACAGAGAAGTAGTCATTGCATACTTAAATGTTTACATACTTAAATGTTTTATCCAAGGTTAAAAGATCAAATAATTTCTGATACAAAATATAGTTGAGGATTAAAATAATAATAATAAAAAGTGGATACGGAAAATATGATAATAAAAAAAATAGCAAATGGAAAAGTATCTATACAAATGAGAACATTATTTAAAAAATAAAAATTGTAATACAGACTAATTTAAGTATTATTTATCAGAATGACATTCACTATAAAGTATCCTATGGTTAGAGATTCAATTTGGAGGGAAAGAAGGTGGTGGAAGAGGAGTGTTTTAAATATTGAAGAGGTATTGTGGATTTGAGGAGGGAGAGAATGCCAGTGAGTAGAGGAGCGGACAAGAAAGAAAAGTTGAAATGCAGTAGTTCTGTGGTGTGGGTATAGAGATCGGAAAGACGGGATCTTGTATGTAATGATTGGATTAAGGACTTGGATTTATGTCTATAATGTATCAGAGTAGATGTAGTATATATTTTTATATAATTGTTTGTAAGAAGCAGTTTTATAGCATCTTATCAGAAACTTTACAACAAAAAAGTTTCTGCTTATGCAGATACATGAACAAGAGGCATTTTATAAGAGTTTTATAAAGCTATGTAGTTGACCTAATAGTGCATTATGCCTTAATAATTATGGATCCCTCCTTCCGTCGTTGTAGAAAAATAAACTGAGCATATTATATAATGCCAAATATTCTTATATAAGAGTTGGATTTGTACACTCGAGATATAATAATCAAGATAGCAACAAATTGTTGTAAATTCTTTGAATTTTTATTATACAACATTATTATTCTACGATATGTTGTTAATAACTTTTTCAAAAAGGGATGGCTTGACATTAATGAGTAGGATTTTCTCAAATAGCTTCCTCTTCATGCAATACTTTTTATTTGTTAGGTAAAATTAATATATTGTATAATACATTATGAATTAAATTCATTTGTATTGTAATACATCACGTTTTCAACTATAAGTTTTGAAAACATTATTTTTATTTTTCATTTTATCTATTGTATTAGATACTATGAGGTTACTCATTTATTTATTTTTTCATTTCATTGCATTAATTCTAATTTTATTTATTGTGTGAATTGGTCCATATTACTTATTGCTCTATATTTGATGTAGATATTTGATTGTAATACTTTTTCCATAAAAAATATTTTATAAAGATTTCAAAGAAACTTAATTTTAAAAGCTGCTAAAATTTCACTAACCGAAATCGATTGTATTTTTTTTTTTTTTTTTTTTTTTTTTACTGTATTTTATGAATTCTCTTTTCACTGTCAGTTAGGTTGGTACTGTTATCAACTTTTGATAAGTAAATTAGTATTGAAAAAATACATTTTACTATACGTTAAAAATATAATACATATTAGTGATCCCTTAAAGGTGCAGTTTTAAGGAACACCAAAGCTAATAATTAACATATAATATTAATTATGTCATTTGTATAAATATATTTAATTTATAATTCATAAATTTAAAAATATTTTTCAACAGATCTTTTAAATTTTATAACTGTTGTATAGTATATCATTATTTTAATAACATTTATATTATTTTAATGTAATTATTTTTTTATTTACAGAACCTCTCACAATGTTGGCAGTGGTTTGTTTAGCAGGGATATGCCTCGCAATTTTCCTTGTCTGTGTTATATGTGGTGTATACTGTGCAAGGACGGAAAAGTGTTGTTTTTCAAGTAAGTAGACAATTCAAATATCTTTTAACAATAATAGGATTTTTATCGAGATATACCTAACTGCTGATTTAAGTATCGTATTAATGATTTTATATTTATATAAGTCCTAAGCCCTCTCTTGCTCATCCTTGTGTTGGACTCTGCCCTAAAGCTAGCAAAAAATAGAATGAGGCCATACCATCTTGGATATAGGAACCTTCAGAGTGTTTGCCGACGATATGGTTGTACTGGGAAATAACTTTTTATATGATTATAGTACACTTCTAACAGTGAAAACATGTTTCATTGATATCTCCGGTTAATGCGTTCTCTTGGCCGTTCCGCCCTACCCCCTTGGTTCCTCAGGGTTCGGATTAGTGAGGTTCTAATGTAATGAACTATTAGATAAATCGTTAGCTACCTTGAAGGAGTGATAGATCCTCTAAGGCCTTATTGAGAAACACAAATTAACTAATTTTTCACAATGCAATCCACTTCTACATGACAACCACCAAAACATAATGTATTGTAAAATTTACAATATTACCCTCATAGGGGCTTAAGTAATTAATTATTCACAAGGGCTAAATATGTTTCACTATACACATATGTATATATGTATATTTCTTAATTTATTTTCAGACAATTTATATTTTTTAACAAAAAGTGGAAATAATTGCCAAATGGCAGCAATCCGATGGAAGTAACACGGACTTAGGAAGTAAACCCAATGACTCTCGGATAATGGGGGCAGTTAGCTGATTAACATTCCGAGTTTAATTGCTTGAAGCTGAGCTTAGGCTATTAGATTATTTTAATGGCTGATAATAAGATATGTTTACCAAGCGAAGGGGGAGGGGGTGCGCGTTGCCACCAACATATGGCATTGTTTAGAACTATTATTAATCCAACATACATTCGGAAAGTTTAACTGAATCTAGAATTTAATACGGAACTTTAGTTCGTAGAAAATTGTTTATAGTTTGATTTATTGTATTTAGTTTAGCTTTTAATTCAATTAGCGTATTAAATAAATATCAAATTCACTGTTATCTCTACAATCTAGTGCGTTTAGTTCTTATTTTCAATGTACAGTTTGTATAAGCCGTTGGTTATCGATTATTAATAATATTTGCAATCCTTTGATATGGTTAATCATAACCATAAAAGAAATATTGTTCGCTAAAATGTTTATGTTTAAGCAATTTATGATCTTTGACTACATTTACACTTAGAAATATTTCATGAAAATAATAGGTGGGTGTTTCATGAATAATCTTTTTAAAGACATTCACTACGGTAAAAATAAAAATAAAAGCGAATGAAAATCAAATAAAAACAAAAAATCAGGTAGAGAAAAAACGTGTTGCTTTTTATTTTAGAGAAATAAGTATAGCAAAGTTCCCATAACCGGTTCATTATTTGTATTATGATTTTTAAAAAATGAGAAATATAACCAGATTTGAAATTTACATGTCTAAATAATCAAAATAACAATAAATAAATTTAAAAAGACATTAAATCATAAAAAATAATGTTTCTAGCATTATGGCTATAATAATCATAATCCGATACAAATGGGATTCGATTGGAAAAAGGTGGTACGGAATGTAATCATTCAGCGACAAAAATCGAAGACAAACAAATCTTTTGATTTATGAAAGAATCCAAAGCAACGACATAGGTTATCTGAATCTTATATTCGTAGAAAAAAAGAAAGAAATAAACAAGGTTTTTGAACTAATAACTTGTTATTTATAAATGTGAGATAGATTTACATTTTTATTTTTGCGCTATTCTTTAAGGGATATCCTATTTCATGTTCCACAACCTCTCCACTATTTAGTATATAAGTGCAGTATTCATACTTGTATTTGAATAAATGATATCTGATAGAATACTTATAATAATAAGTACCACTTATTTTTTTAGTCTGATGACTTTGATGACGTTTATTATCTTGTCGAAAATTGCTGATTCATTATTTACTGATTGAATTCAATCAATCAGCGTTTTTCTGTCAAAGAAGTTTATTATAATATTTCTTTCTCATTTGGCAGTGAATAATGGTGTTTGTATTTTGAACATGTATATGATGGACTTTATTCTACATTTTAGTGTAAACTGCGTGATTTTTTTTTTTTAAGTTTGAAAAAAAAAACATTTTTTCAACGAATAAAAATCAGTTTTTTAACTACCAAATCCCCGCGAATTGTTCTAATTTAACCTTAAAAAAATTGTATTATATTTCATAAAAATGTGCTATAGCCATGACATCCATATTTTGTAATATTAAAGCTATAAACAATGCTATTTAATTTGAATTAAAAGAACTTCCAAAAAATTGAGGGTTCGAAATTAAATGTAATTTGTGTAAGGAAAGTGAGCACCAAAGCAAATTTTTTAATATAAAGAGAAATGAAGATGGAACAAATTAATGAAACTTTATTAGATGTCATTCAATTTATTATTAATTATAAAAATATATTAATTTCCGAAATAAAAAGTATTTTTGTAAGAAATCATTTGTAACAACGATTAAACTTTTTTTTTTACTTTTGTAAAACTAACATATACAGTGTTAGTCCACTTCCATAAAAAGATCAGCATAAATAACAATGTTATTACACATATGACAATTCCGAAAAAGAAAAATAAGGAAATAGGGACTACAGCTGCAACTGCCGAATTATATATTCCCAGGGTTCGGATCTGAAATGCAACTTCATTATGGAAATTGATTCGCCGTTCCGCTTGCAAAGGTGCTTTATCTGAATTGCTAAAACCTCCACTCGAGTTCGCTTATCAGACAAAAATAAACTATTGTTTATAAGCAAGTTAAATTATACAGCAAAAATCAATATTGACTTTACGCAGGATCCTGTAATGATAATAGTCATCATTTGATGGGAGCTTTAGTTTTAAAAAATATTTCATTTTATAAAATTATAGTTCAATTTTTTAACAATGTAAAATTTATTTTGTTATTTAATTATATTTTTAAGTGAGTTCATTTAATCAGAATCAATTCAATTCTATTATTAATAAAAACTATTTTTGACCGTAATATATATATATATATATATATATATATATATATATATATATATATATATATATATATATATATATATATATATAATTTATTGTGCAGATGTTTCAGCTTAAAATAAAGGCCTCCATCAGGGCTGGCAGAAATACAAAAATGTGGGTTAGAATCGTTTTGAAAAAAAAAATAATATGATGTGATAATAGTATATATACCAAACTAATCTTCTTACCTACTAAATATTTTAGTTCCAGAAATTTAAAAATGTGAAATAAAAAAGAGAACACTTGAGGGACGCATTATGGTAAAGAAGGATACATACAATTAGGATTGATAAATTAACTACCGCTTCTATATGCATTCTTTTTATTCGAAAAATAGTTTCAAATGTCACACATTCATCGCCAGTTCTAAAAACATACAAAAATTTTGAAACATCAAGACATTATTACATAGATTAGATACAAAACCCTATGAAGCTCAAAACAGCATCTATTGGCAGATGTCATTCTTCTTATGATTTATATGAAAATATCAATATATTCGATTACTTAAGCGCCAAGAAAACAAATTTTTCTAACGCAATGAAGAATGCAAGGCCCAATGTGAAGAGAATCTTCATTAGAAGGCTTTTATTCATTCAAACCCATTAGAATTTCAACTTGCTTCCCATTATATTTCAAATAACCCTCCTTGGTTTCTGAAAAGGAGATGGCCTTCTAACATAGAACCTTTTTTTTTTAACTTTTATAAGTGCTCCAAATAGGTACCTAGTTGCTTTAAAAGCGATATCGTTTTAAGCATTATTCTCACACTCACAAGATAAATTTTTGTTTTATTTTATACAGTTGTAAATTTCAATAAATAGTTTCATCGGAATTCACAAATCTAGTTTTTATTTCTTTAATACGCTTTATATTTCATCTTCGTGAATTATATTTGGTTGGAATATTTATTTAGCTGTTTGATCTGCAAATGAAAATTATAATTTTCTGATTTGTATTAATGACTGAGGATTCCATTTGTGAGAAACTTCAATAATTAAAATGATCGAATTCAAATTTTAAAATTCATTTAAAAATGTGAATACGTTTTGTTGCTTCAGAAAAGACTACAGAAAAAAATGGGTGTGGCTGTGTTATGGATACGGCCGTGTTTTGTACGTCAATACGTTTATGTAACGGGTTATATTTTTTAAATAAAATATTTTTATTTATGTATTTAAGATAAAAGCAAGGAAACAAATAATTATTGTGTTATAATATAACTTTAATAATTATAGGTCTGTGATACGAAAAGTACGACACAAATGGCATACAAGATACATCGAGATTACTGGTAAACATTAAATCAATACATGTATTACCTAAATTTGTTGGAATAGTTTCATTAAAAGAAAAATTGAACTTGCTGAGCATGAAGTCGGGCAATAAGCGGTTTTGTGAGACATTAGCCTTAAGACTCCAACTATAATAACTGGTGTAGTAAGGTCAGGCTCGTAATCGGGTATAATTTTAGCGATGTTTTTGGAATATTTTAACAACGATCGTAACATAAAGAGTTTAGTTTCTGGTAATGCTTTGTCCGAGTGGATATACACTCACCCGAGTACGAATTTGAAGATGCCATTTGCCTTTATGTTTACTAGACAGACATCACCAGGTTTTGTATATCTCATTTCCAAATATGTCAATGTTAACTCTACTACAATCTATTGATGTTGCGATATATGGCGTCTCCACCGGCTTTGCGACTCGATGATGATGATACCGCTACCAATGATAGTTGCAATTTATTTGTTCTTAGCGGTACTAGATGTCCTCGGTAGAGATGTCCTCTGAGTGCGCGAACAAGCTTTGTGCATCACTGGTGGTAATAAGTATAAAACAATACTGATCAGGAACTTTTGCGTTCCCTGCACTGCTTGACTCGGTCATATGGTGGTTTATTATTACCATTCGATTGTTCTTAAGAAGCCCTTTCCAACCGTATACGATCTCTGTATTTGGTTTTGAATTTTCGACGCATATAGGCCGACTTTGTATATTTTTGATAATATTTTTTATTCTAACAGCTTATTATATTTACTGCCACAACTTTAAACTAATGTTTTATCAAATAGATTTTGACGACAGTTGACGATTAAAACTTAAATGAACATCGTAGATTCTCCGCGTCAAAAATTATACTAATTGCAAATCTCGATACACAGCAAAATCATCTAATCTCAAAAATCTCGATCATCTCAAACTTGTGGCGCTTCCCCTACACCGCGCGCGATGCGTCACTGTTCTTGCTTATCGTATTGAGTTCTTTGATCCTTTAGGATTCCAGTGGTATAACTTAATTTTGGATGTAGAGGATAAATTCGAAACTACAACGCCAAACTGTATCCCCTGATTTTGTTTTTTGGATTGCCCCCGTATGAGGTAATTTAAAGACGTATTAACGTCAAAACGCAAACTATAGAGTTCATAAATGTTTTAGATGTTAATTTTGTACAATTAACTGGCTATATAAATTAATTATATAAAGTTATCTATATATTTATATATATATATATATATATATATATATATATATATATATATATATATATATATATATATATATATATATATTGCGACAGTAGCTGTAACCGTGGTCCCGAGCAGGTGGTGCCAGGGCTGATAGATATGCCGGACAGGAGTGGGCTAAGTCACCAACAGGTTGTCCCCTAACTGACTGGACCATGTCCTCTCCGCCCCTCGCGGGATATTCATGTCTTCCACATCGCCGCGCTTCCTATCATATAGGGATATGACCTGACTGCAGGGTTAAGCTATTTTATTGGTAATTCCAAAAATTTTTCGATTAATTTAATATTGCTATGCTATTTATGCAACAAAAAGTTGGAAGAATATAATTTATTAGTGTATTAAATTAACATAAAATTTAAAATTTGTGTTAAACAAATGAGAATATAGCTACAGCTTAGATCATTTTTTTTTTTTTTTTTTTTTTTTTTTTGTGCCGAATGATGCCCAGAATTGACTTTCCAAGTTACAAACGTTTACCAGTAATTTAGAAAAAGATGTTAATGAAGTTTTTATATCAATAATCACAAATCATTGTGTCCATACACTTTATCTTGTGGTGCAGGTCTACATTTTAGTTAATTGAACTTCAAATTGATTGGTTTCTTACTAACAATTTAATTCTTAACTATCTTGGGTAAAGAGTTTATCAGTCAGTGTTCTCTGTTGACGCAGTTTCTGTAAATGAAGCTATTAATAAATCAGTTAATGACAGAATGTCGAAGAATTCATATCTGCCATTTATGAGGATGAATGCTCTTTTAATAAAAATATTGCTATATAACCATTATTTTCCTGAAATGATTTGGAAACCATAAAACTTAAACTCATCAATATAATTGGATAGAATTAATCCATTAGAGCCGGAAACTGATTTGAAATGGGGTCGCCTGTGGTGTAGTGGTTAGCATAGCAAGGTTGCATTTAGTAGTAGGTACTAAACCCAAGATCGCGGGTTCGCAGCCCGGCAGATGACCTCAGGATTTTTTAAAGGGAGTAAAAAATCCTTAGCTATGCCGTCCTTCGGAAGGGACGTAAAATGGGGGTCCCGAGCCTGTGCGATGTCAGGTACTCGTTAAAGATCCCTATTCTAATTATACCTGGATAGGCAAAATTTAGGACTCCCACCGTAGCATCGTCCGATTAGCCATAGCAGCATAAAGTGACGTTAAACGAAATAAACAAACAACTGATTTGAAATTGGCCGCTGGTTCATCTTCTCTGTCTTTTGATAAGTCAAGATACGGTTGACAAAAAATAACTGTTATTCACAGGTTAACAGTTAGTTTTGGAATCGACTTGATTCTTAAGATACGCTTTTGGTTCTCCCTAAAATTTAACGCCTTGTCAACCAGTTAAAACTCACGCGCTACCAGTAATTCCAGATCGCCTAGGCGCTACTGCACACTAATTTGCAAGACTGTTCGGTCCTGAAGGACTAGTCAGGCGCGATCATATACGGCGCAACACTTTGGAGCAAAGCAGCTGATTTTCAGTAAAAAATCTAAAAAATATCAGTGGTTATGCATCAAAGAATTTCATTAGCAATTCCTATACTATTTATGACTTAATATCGTACAGAAACTGATTGTAAATATGCATTTTTAAAAGCAATAAAACCAAAATAATTTAACCTAACCTGAACCAGTTTGGTCCTTAAACTTAACCATTAACATCTACTTCTATGTCAGAATTTTTGTAAGATTAGCCATCTATTTTTCTTGGAGACATAATTAACTAAAAATCTATAGTTTTCAAACTTTTAACAAAAAAAATCAATCAAATATATTGATATGTATGTATCAACGTTATTAATTTTTATTTAACAACTAGGAGAAGAAGTTATAAATTTACTTAATTAATTATTTTAAAAATTATTTATAATTTCTCAGGCAAGTATGTTCTGACTACCATCCATATAGATATTAAAGCTGATTCGGACTCGAGGACATTGCAATCAATATCTTGTAATGTATTTGAGTTAGATATTTTAATCTAGTATCACATTGTCAATATTTTATTCTTGTACTAACGTAAACTTTTTTTTTTTTTTATCAGATACATGATTTATATACATTTATACTCTAAAAATATGGATATATTTTTAGGGAGCTGGAAAAAACACGACACTTTTCGTTGTGAGGGATTTGAAAATTTGGATTTTTCATGTAAAATTTGGATCTACTGACATGTAAATCATATAAAAATATCAGCTCAAACCTAATTATTGACGGACAGAGACAGCTAGTCCACCTCCTTGGGTGGAGACTTTGTTAACGTCTCTAACAAACCAGACCCAACAAATGACTTCAACTTTGACGACGTCCATAAACGAACTGACTCAACAAATTACTTCATTCATTAACATGTTTTCAGGTATCTTAGCAACGAAATGAATACGCAACTTAGGAAGGTACGGAAACCAGGTGGAGAGAAATTCTACTCCAGTGTCTATTCCAGATCCTAGGATTCATCATAAAACAATCCAAGTCCTTCTCGAAAAGCCTACTGTGATCACTGGAATTTATAGAAGACCTAGGTCTTCTGTAAGGGAATTCTCTCAGCTTTTAAATGAATGCGCTAAGCGAGCGAACCATTGGATCGTTGGTGATCTGAACGCTCGTCATCCATTATGGAACAATTCTTCATCAAATGAAGCTGGAAAAAAAAATTTTAAAAAGTCCTTACACCGTCGTTTACCCCAATAGTCATACCTTAGACATAAGGCGAACGCGGCGTTTAGGTCTACTGTAGACTTATTGCTTTTCTAGGCAGCCCCATCGATTCTCTGACTGCATTGCGTTGGATTTCATCACTTCGAAACAAACACGTTTCTTATGATTAATGTAAATTCAATTCCGCTATTTTCGTCCGTATTGTTTGCCTTTATAGTTGATCAATTTATGAAATTAAAATATCTCATAACAATTTAAAACACCTAATATTACGGAAATAATATAGTAATGGATTAGGCTAATGTTAGTATTATCAAATAATAATGTTTTAATTAAATTTTGGCATTGTACTCCTTTATGAATATATTTAACATTAAACTACAACTTGAAAGGGCTTTTGCAGAAACTTGAGAGATACATACCTTGAAAATCTGATTATTGAAATTTTTTCAGAAAAAGTAAATTGTTCCCTTTTGTAACATCTCCATTACTTATCCCCAATACTATTTAAAAATGTAAATAGTAATATTTATTTAGGTTTCGCTACGTTAAGGCAAATTATACTAAAGGGCTGATAAAGTATTCAATATTCCTCTCTAGATGCTTAGTTCGAAAAATCTTAATCATTTCTAGGCCTCTTTGAACCGTATTTTTCATTAAAATAGGGTACATTTTTAAATTTCTGCTGTCCTAACATCTCCTTTATAATTACGGGTAGAGACCTGTGACAGAAATAGTTGAGGAACAGTTCCATCAAGTTTCATGTAGTTCCTGAAATTAAGTTTTCTTATGAAATTATTTAGTGACAGTATTTCATGAAAATGTATCTGAAAATAATCTTCTTCCAGAGATTTCTTACAATAAAAAAAAAAAAAAAAACTTCTTTACTCGCCAAAGATGGTAAATTAAACATATTAATGAGTATTCACATAAAAGTTGAACACTTCAGAAAAATCATATTTTTAAAATAAAAAAATTAGAATTTATATATATATATATTATATATATATATATATATATATATATATATATATATATATATAATATGAATATGTTACCTGCAATACCCGAAATTAGTGTAAACTAGAACTCAGTATTCACTGAATCCTTTAGAGGAAAACTGTTATTCACAGAAAGATCCTATTTTAGAGGTTTTTACTAGTTTAATTTTATGACTAGAATTATCGAACAAACATGGATAATTCTAGTATTGGATAGTTAATGCCATTTTAAACGAAAGAGTTTTATAAAATCTAGTTCTATCTAGAAAAAAACAGTTTTAACTAATTTCGGGTTTTGCTGGTAACATAGGTATATATTCTAATTATAAAATAAAAAAAAATTAAATATATTTTTTCTTAAGTGGTAAGCTGTTATGGACAATGCTTGTTAATGGAAAGAAATCGACAATCCCTCTTGGTCCTAACCGATCCTGCCCTTGTTCCGGATTCCTTTTGTAAATCTCGGTGACGGGAAAAGAATTAATGAGTTGATGGTAATTCTAATGATCCGTGAGGAAATAGATTTATCCGAGGGCATTTTTGCTATTGTGGGGGGGGGGGGGGGGGGTCATTACTCGCCCTGCCAGGCTGGAGCTCCATTCACCCCCTCCCCTAATGGATGATCCCTTCTCGGTTAATTACTCAGCCGGTTATAATTGTTAATTTATTAAAATAAATTGAATTTGAATGGCCAGCTTGTCTGTCTGATTGACTCTCTTCAATCAGAAACCATTTGTTAAATCTACTCGTACTTTGGTATTAATCAGCATTCATAAGTGCCATAGACATTGTTCCTAATGTTTTCGAAAGTTGTTTTTAATTTTTTCATCAGATTTTTAATTCCAACTAAGTTTATATTGTAAACATTTATAAAAAAACAACAATATAAAAAAAAAAAAAGACAGGAAACTTCATAAACTACAGGTCGCCAAATTTTAAATGACATATATTGAAAGGAACTCCACCTAGCCGCAGATCACACTGGTTGACATTTGTTCAAAGCAGAGATACACTTGGTATACTTGGTATACCACTTTGCCAAATATATTCTGTTTTTTTACTTTATTGGAACCATGGCAAAGATGTGGTGAGGCTCAGCCATACCTGGGCACACAAAAGAAATCACGTTTCATCCTTCATCCTGGTGGTAGAGCTTCTTGGAATGCGTTTGTTAAAATGTTCGTATTAACTAGTACCCTATACGAGGGCTTTGATGGTGTAGGGCTTTGCTGTGAGGGTTCGGTACTAACCTTTGTAGGTTAATATTTCGTGGAGTTATCCGGACTAGAAGTCCCACCAACTGCAGTTATGCCATTAGTTATATATATATTATATTATATAGTTATAAATAGTATCTTTATATTTTTTATATTTGTTTGTTTGTTCTTGGGCACTACAGTCCTTGCAGAACCTGGGCCTCTGCTACCATCTTTCTCCACTCCTCTCGGTCCCTCGCCAGGTTCCTCCAATTTCGTATTCTCAGCCTCCGCAAATCCTCCTCCAGGTCATCTATCCATCTGCGCCTAGGTCTGCCTCTCTTCCTCTTTCCTCCTGGTGCACCATTAAACATTATTTTTGGCAGCCTGTTGGGCTCCATTCTTTCGACCTGTCCAACGTAACCATCTAAGCCTTCCTTTCTTGATAGCACAGAGTATATCAGGCTCACCATGCAATAGTGCGATCTCGGCGTTGCTTCTTATCCGCCACCTGTGCTCCTCTATCACCGCACCAAAGATCCTTCTCAATATTCTTCTCTCCCATATATATTTTTTATATATTTCATTTATATCACTTATAATCAGGCAAACACGATCTCACATATATTCACGCGCGCACACACACATTATCTTTCAAATGTGAATTCATTTATATATTTTGTTTTATTTGATTTGAAAACAACAAAATTAAAAAGTAAATAATGATGGTATGTTTTATTAATAAAATGTTTTCTGTGTAAATATAATTAAAAAAAAAAATAATTAACTTATATTTGCAATATCATTATTGCCTATAGAAACCACTGAGCTCCGTCCAAGGCAGATGATTGGTATCGAAAGCCATTGAGACACAGCAGGGGCACATTATCCACTGTCTCACTTCATATGATAGATTAATGCTTAATACTTTTTATGCCACAGATTTTTTGCTATTCTAATTTTCAAATTATATATGAACCTTTCTGATCATTTCAATTCTATAGTTCAGTAAATTTTTACTCATCATTATGATTCTCCATGATACTGGAAGGTGCAGTGATATCGAGATCTATTATAAAATGAATTGCCCTCAGTGTGGCCGTAAGTAATATTTATCAACTAAAACCATTTTTCAAAAACTTGGTGTCTAGCGATGTAGTGATCATTCGATTTGAAAGCAATTGAAATAAAAAGAGGTAAAATTTCATTTTTTTATCGGACCTTTTTTTTAAATCAAAATCACTATATATACCTGTACAGTCTTATAAAAAACATTGTCAGTATAATGATTTTAATAAATTGATTTTTTTTTTTTTTAGGCTATAATGTCATCTTGTATGCTAATTAGTTTTTAAAAGAAATCGTCATCTTTTTCTATTGACTTGTTTTAAATTATTAACAATCCTGAACTATCATGGAAATTTCAAATGGGCGTACTGAAAGCTTTAACTATACCAAATTTTATTTCATTTGCAGTAGGTACGCTGTCGAGCCTTTGCGCTGTGTAAATATCGATATCTGCTATCGCTACGGGAGAGTGGAGAATAAATTATCGCTGGTAGCTAGTGCTATCTGGGGAGTAAATTAACAGATCGGTCGTATCACAGCGGCTATTGCTGTATTGCTGCTCTGGAACCATTTGGACCATAAGTAGCCATTACCCTGGCCCAGTAAATTCCATGCCGTTGCAGTTAAGTCCCAATCGGGACTACACCAAATGATTTCTTCGTCGTTCTAATGCGTTCTCATTTTATAAAGCAGTGTTCTCTTCGAATAGACCATCAATGGAACTCTCTGTCTATTCCTTCACTCAATCTCCCCTCCCTCATCGCTGGTATGATATATTCTTATTATAGCGAATGATTACATGGATATAATTATTATTATTATTTACCATTTCTCTAAGTTATTACCTATAGCCCTTGCGGTTAGTAAATAGAATGCAACAGAAAAATAAGAATTATATATATATATATATATATATATATATATATATACATATATATATATATATATATATATATATATATATATATATTTATATTTCTTCAGCGATCCATAACCCCCGGCACTCGCAAATCGCGATGTGATTCCGGGGATGAATGTTCATATTGAACATTACATTTAACTTGGATCTATTGACAATCCGTCACCGGTATATATATAAGTAATTTTTCTTGATATAAATCAATATTATTAAATATATTATTTTATTTTTGAAGAGAAAAGATTTGACCCGGTCGGGATTCGAACCCAAGTTTCCACCTCTCTAGCGTGGCGCCTTATCCAACTAGGCCACCGGGGTCGTATCCGAACCAGGCAAATCCTCTCTCTTCAGTGATCCATCCATAACCCCCGGCACTCGCAAATCGCGATGTGATTCCGGGGATGAATGTTCATATTGAACATTACATTTAACTTGGATCTATTGACAATCCGTCACCGGTATATATATAAGTAATTTTTCTTGATATAAATCAATATTATTAAATTGAACTGAAGAGAGAGGATTTGCCTGGTTCGGATACGACCCCGGTGGCCTAGTTGGATAAGGCGCCACGCTAGAGAGGTGGAAACTTGGGTTCGAATCCCGACCGGGTCAAATCTTTTCAAAAAGGAAATCTCTTCAAAAATGAAATAATATATTTAATAATATTGATTTATATCAAGAAAAATTACTTATATATATACCGGTGACGGATTGTCAATAGATCCAAGTTAAATGTAATGTTCAATATGAACATTCATCCCCGGAATCACATCGCGATTTGCGAGTGCCCGGGGGTATGGATCACTGAAGAGAGAGGATTTGCCTGGTTCGGATACGACCCCGGTGGCCTAGTTGGATAAGGCGCATATATATATATATATATATATATATATATATATATATATATATTACAAATGTGATTATACAATTTTTAAAAAAATATATCAATTTCTTATTTTTTTGTACGTACGTACGTACGTATGTATGTATGTATGTAAACTGAATTATCTACAATATATTGTATATATATAAATATATATATATCTATAACTATATATATATATATATATATATATATATATATATATATATATATATATATATATATATATATATATAATATATATTATATATATATATATATATATATATATATATATATATATATATATATATATATATATATATATATATATATATATGCTTCGTCAGGTTTGTCTTCGGTAGTCCGAGGCGTTCCCATGTTTCCCACCTCCATTCCCAACTAAATTGGCTCTATCCCACTTTCAGTAAACAATATTTCCATGGAACATTCCTATACCAAATTATCAATACCCTCCAACCTTCTTATATTTACAATAAGCTCCAATTCAGATCTGCAGTCAATCCAATACATACGAGATCCCGTCTTTCTGATCTGTATACCCCGTCCCATAGAACTTTAATATTCCAACGCTCCTTCCTTTTCCGCTCAACAATCCTCTGGAACTCCATCCCTCCTCACATCAGACAAGCTAAATCCCTGAAAACATTCAAATATTTATATTTCCAATACCTCCTTCTCATCTAGACTGACGCTTGCTAACTATCTAACTACTTAGTCAAAAATTGTTATTGCATTGCTGGATTCAGTTCTGGAATAATTGAGATTCCTTTTAATAAAAATTTAACTTTCCATGAATATAACATTGGGTACTTCTATTGTACATACAAATCATATCATTGTACCAAAAGATTTTTCTGTATCATTTTATTTTATTTTTTTTTCTTATTTAATTCTATCTCCTCTAATCTGTAGAATGTTATCTTCTTTTCTTTTCTTTTTATTTAAATATCATCTATGTACATAGTGTCATTAATGTATTATTGTTTTTCTTTTTTGTAGCTCATTATGTCTCTAACCAGATTTAATTTAGTTATACCTGCAATTATCTGTTATTCTTAAGGGACTTTGTCCCAGAATAAAATTATTTTTCTATTCTATTTATTCTATTTATATATATATATATATATATATATATATATATATATATATATATATATATATATATATATACATACATACAGGGTGTCCCAAGTTATATGGACCAGGCACTTTTTTCGAGAACAAAGCAAGATAGAAAAAAAAAGTTAAATGGTAACCCCCATTTATTTTTTGTGAGGCATCTTTTGGTACCAAAAAAAACATTTATTTTTTTTCCATGTGCAAATACAAAATACTGGATTCATTTTTTTTTTTTTTTTTCAAATGTATTGTTTTCTTTACATAATCTGAAAGCCTATTTCTTATAGAGCCTCGAGAGTTGTGACGACATTTTTCACTTCTAGTTACCGAATACAATAAATCATGTAAACGTGATCAGGAAATAGGGCTCACTTCGACTAATTGTAAATGAGTTTTGACTGTACTCTCATTTTTGCCCGGCTCGCTGTATTTTTTTTCTGTTTATTTATTAAATTTTTTGGTTTCTCTTTTTTTTTTATAAATTTTAAAATGTGTTTTGTTTTTGTTGTAAACATTTATATAGTGCAAGTAGTAATAATTTTATTGCTATCAGTATCATGCCCATAATTTTAAATACAGTAGCAGCTAGGTCGCCATTATATCGTTCATTATAATTATTCATAAGGGAAAATGTTTTTTTATTTTGGATAAGACAGTGTTGTCTTTAATTGGATAGATGAGTATGCTGTGTTTATAGCAACCCAATAAAGTTGGGCAGCACTATGTTTATTGTTAATTGTTTCAATAAAGCATATATCTCTCGTTCTAAGCTACACGCTTTCAAATTACAACTTGAAATTCATCCCCGTATGGTTTGGTTAGTGGTTTAGAATAGGTAGGTTGCCCACTGAAGGCTGACAGGCCTCACACATCTGGGAGGTGGGTAATTGAACACGGATGTTATAATCAGCTTTGCTAGGCAACCGCGTCAGGTTATTTACCGTCTAGACATTTTGACTCGACGTTTTTAAGATATGTATGAATGAATTTTAATTTTGTTCATGTAATTTTTACCACGATTTTAAGTAATTTTAAATCGACCAAATTTTGATAATGTTGCTTAATGTTTACATTATGCCGCTGTTGCTGTACGTTAATTACGATCTCCTAGAACTACATTAGCAGATGAAACAGCTATTTTAAAAAATAAGGAGATTTAAAATAGCAACTTGAAATATCTACTATAATACGAAGCTTGACTTGAGAATACCGCGTTAAAATCAATGATAGTAAGATACTAACGGTCCTTTTCACTCTTATGCATGAAGTTTGTCCACTGCTAACCCGGCGTTGGTCGCTAGGCGAGCATTTTACTCACTTCTTTGATTATCATAAAAAATGCAGTTTTATGTTACCAAATATTAAATTATAAATGGTAAATAAATGTCATCGAAATGTATCAATAATTGTAGTATGTAGCATATGGATTAAAAATATATTTTACAAAGATATTTATTCTAAAAAAACAAACATAACCCAAGAAAAATTAAATATATTACGAATTACATAATAATTTGTTATTCATAGCTAGAACATTTTCTTCTTTTTCTATATAATTATTACGATTATATGTAGCATATTCATTGTAAATTGGAACATTACACTTTTTACATTTTTTTTCCTTTTTCTTTTTTTTATTTCTTGGGCACATCTATACCAGATCTATTTTGTAATGCCTCGAGCAGCCGCAAACAAGAATCTGGAATAGTAAAACTTTCAGATTCCTAGTAAATGATTGAAAAATAATATACTTACAATTCACGATGATTTTTCTTTTCAACTGGCTTTTTATCCAAAAATTCAAGCATTTTAGGTCCACGACTCATTTTGAACCCAAATAATGACTAATTAATCGAAAGAAATCAGAAACCTCGCTCAGTAACATGTCACGAATAAACTGCACAAGTAATAAGCTGATACTGAGGAGTAGGACATGGCAATTTTCAGTACAAATCTCTCAATATCCATGCCACCTGCATCCGTTGTACTTAGAAACCAAATATTCTTATTCGCAAACAGCTATACTGAGGGACAGCGATGAAAGTTAAGTTCTGACGGACTTATTTAATATTTTTTAGAAGGGTGAGAGAAATGCTCCCCTAGCAACCAACGCCGGTTTAACTATAAATACTAACAACTTTCGTATTTTAGGCAATATTTGCACAGATAATTCAAACTTTTGGCTAGACTTACGTTCATACTGGTACTAATAACAGAATAACATCTTCACTAAACACTATTTTTACTTCTTTGTACTTCTTCGTAACTATGAGTATCAAAAAATTTTGGCTTCTAAGATTCTTCAGTTTCTATATTTAACTATGAGTAACTAGAATATTGCATGTGTCTTAGTATCAGACTCGTTATTACATAATCACTAATGGATAACACACCCAACTATCAACATCGGTGACCAAGGGAGTTATCATCACTTTGTTAATTGAAAAATATATCGATGTGTCTAGAAGGAGAAAATGCAAATAACTGTTACTTTCAATAATAAATAAATATAAAAAAGTACTTAAGTACCTAAACCTAACCCAAACTCAAAAATAGATAGACATACGAATAACTTTTAAAAAAATTTCTCGCGACATATCGATCTGTCGAACAATCTGTAGATTAAAAATGCAATTGTTAAAATTGAATTTTCGGAACTATTGGGGTATAATTCTTTCGAAATGTGTTCTGCCGATGTAAACGGTTTACGTAGGTATTTTAACACATGTTAGGATACCTGTTAAATTCATAATCAGTTAATTATGTTTATTAATATTGAAAACTTGTAAAATAATTATTTCATTATATTAATGATCTTAAATATGATCATTTGTCTACTTTTTAATATTAATATTGTATTATAGAAATTCATATCTTAAACTTTTATTCAGAATAAAATCATACATATTTTCCTTTTTTTTATCAGTATTTTTGACGGTGATTCATCAGCGATATGATTTCCATGTTTAAATGCTCGTACTCAATAGTGTTTTTGGTCATTATGAACTTTACTAACACACATGATATCGAGCCACATTATTTTTAATGTTTACTCTTTGTTTATACCATCTATTTAGAAAAGAATAGATTTAAAATAACAATCACACTTTAGTACTGATAACTCCCCAAGTTATCTTTAAAAAAAAAAAAATCTTACACCTTATATTGGAAACATCGTTCAGTCAATAGCCGAGGGTTCTGGGGTGGAAGGTGAACCTGGCTGTGGGATTTGTGGTCGATATTGTGGTTTGATAACCTAACCATCTACTCCGTATCGACAAATTGTTTCCTTTTTGTTTTATTTACTGCTTTCCTTGCTGTATTCAAAGTAAATTAGCATTACTAATAACTATTCAATCTATTAGATTAATTTATACCTACATAATTAAAAGCATATATTATAAATTGTAAATTTTAATTATATAACTATATAATTCAATTATAGCAGATAAAATAATCGATTCGTTATTTTATTTAATGAATTCTATACATTTTATTTTAGTTTAACACATATTATATATAAATTCTTATAGGTTTCTGCCTCTAAGTACATCTAACGCAGTAAATTTTTACCATTACTTGGTTCTTTATGAAAGGAATAATTTATTTATTCTGTTCACGATCTCATTGATTTTAATAAATATGGCTGATGAATCAGCTATTTCAAATTAATCAGACATGATTTGACTCTCGGATCTTTTGGGAAAGTTACATTTTTTTTTTCATTACATATTTTTATAAGACCCCGAATTTCTTGGGATGAGAGTGTTAAAGAGGCGTTCAGAAGGCGGGATGATAGAGAAGAGAATTGGCCCAAGAACGAGGCATCTGGTCCAGACTCTACAAACTGTGACCCCATACTGCGCAGCGGTAAACGGTGATAAATCGATCATGATAATGTTTATCATCTTTAAATTTATTGAAATATATTGTAGATAATAAATGCAATTTTCTATTTGACAATTTAATTTTAGAATAATTATTGTATTTTTAATAAATTCTACATGCCTTTGTAACTTTCTAATCGAATTTATTTGAAATATAAATTTATTTTTGAATCGAGGTATCGTTATCGATGATTAATTTTTTTCGCATTAGAGGATTCAAAACACTTTGCTACGAACACATCACTAGTTTTAATGTTTACAATATTGAAATTGAGGATATTAACCGGTGAATAGGAAAAGGGTGAAGTAAAGGCAAAAAGAAGGTTCATGTCTAAGATTAATAAAATTTGCAAGTTAATAAAAATGGACTTACATAAATCGTCGGATAGTGAATTTTCACAGTTTTCTCATTGAAACTTTGTTTTGTTTTTTTAATACTTAACAATTCTTATTTATGGGACAGTATTAAATAAATTTTTGTTTTATATTCATTATTTTTCCTTTATTTTTTTTGTTTAAATATTTTAAACGAATGTGTTTTCTCAGTATATTTCTTTTCTTAACTATTAGGTCCGGCCCTTGTCATTACCCTTAACAGTAATATGGCCCTTTTATAAACAGGACTGTGACCTGAAATAAGCTAATCTTAAATCTATTTAGAGGATAAGAGTGCTTTCCTCCACTACTCGTTGATTCCTTAGACATTATGGATTTCATAATATACATCAAGTTTCATAAATGGGAAACTCAACACATAGATTGTGCGTCATTGGATCTGTAAAAATATGGCAGAGAACCTCTCATAGAAAAACTTTAGATATAGCAAATGATAAAATATAGGAATGAAAATAAATGTATAAATAAGGAATGTCCATAGGAATCATGCAAAGGATAGGGAATAAATACATCCTTTTAGATTAAAAAACATCGAAGAATCATAATAAAATTAAAAAATATTTTTTAAGGATTGCTTATTATTCTTCTGTGTTTATATAACGGAAAGAGAGGATTGTCAAAACTTCTCTTCTGGTGGTATTTACTAGGCTAATCTGTGTCGGAAGCAGGAGGCTATGCCTGTAGAAGACACGGCCGAAGCAGAAATTTATGGCCATATATTCCCAACCTGAAAACATTCCTCGTGGAAATCTAGTATATCATCGACAGTAACCTGAGGAAGTCCCCCCCCCCAGTTTGCTTCGGTCCTTGAGGTCTTCCTTCCTTCTTCGTTTGTCTCAGCTATCCGACTACTCCCTTCGCATAATTAATTAGGTTATCATTTTTCCTTATTCAATAAAAAACCAAAAACAGGAAAACTTTAACCAAGTTCCAAAGACATTTTAGCTGAAAGTTGTTAGCGTCAAATTTACTCTAAAATTACTTAACAGTTTTCTTGGTACAATTAATTGCATAAGTCAAAAAGTTATTATATTTTTTATTTTATGTTTATCATGGGATTTGAATAAATTAAATTATTACAGAGCAACATGAACATATCAAATCAATAACGAGGCAACTATTTTTTTTCTTACCTTTTGTTATTCATACTCGTACGTTATCCAAATAGAGACAATAGGAATGTATTCTAACCATCAATACTTGGTCTGTAGCATGTAGGAGAGCCAACAATCATTACTATGAAAACGTATTAAAAATATATCTCATCCAACCTTTTCAATTAATCTTTTAAGTAAACAAGAATTTCTTATCTTTTGGGTCCATGTTTTGTTCGAGCACATCATTATATCTAAACAATTTGTCGTGTAAACGCCTGTAAATAGTAGATACGCGATCGTTAACTGTCAATTTAAAAAAATATGAGTGAATTGTGGGATTTGTCATGTGACAAGACGATTTTATATTATTCTTTGTATTTTATGTTGATAAAAATGTTTTTACTTTTTGTATGTATAGACCTAATAAAGTTGAAATAGGCAGGTATAATTGTTATGTGACTGTCGGATATATGTCGGCTGTTTGGTAGAGTGGATACATTCTGATTAGCTCTCATTGAAACTGTTTTACAAATATCATTCTTCATGTGATAAAAGACCCTTCGTCTAATTCGTTTGTGTAAGAGGTTGGTTTTAGATGAAATCAGAATCTTATGATTGGTTTTTTGAGTTCGAAGTTGAAACGCTTTGTCAACCAGTTTTATCTTCCATCTTCTAATGCTTTTACGTCGTGTTAAAGTGTTAGTAAAGCAGCATTGGGTCTCCTATATCTCAGTATTGCTGTATTGTCAGAGTGTATTGCTGTTAATATGTCAGGGATAAGTGGCATGCCATGTTGGTAGATGATGTATCATAGTGGAGCGAGTATTGACCCCTCTTATATTAAGGCTTTCACTGAGTTAATAGAAAAAAATGTCTGGATCCTAAAGGTCCGTAAAAAAAACCCATCGGTGGGGAAGAAAAGCAGAATAACGTTGTAGGCTGCAAATATTACGATTTAAAATTACTTCTGTCTTATGTGTCTTGTCTGTGAAACGCCTTTTAAAGGATGTAATTCAACTGGTAAAATTTAAACAAAATTCAAAGTCTGAATAAAATATTGCAAAAAGTAATTTCGTTAAAACAATCGTTTGTTTAACCTTTGACCTACACTGTCCCAAAATAAAATATATATATATATATATATATATATATATATATATATATATATTTTTTTTTTTTTTTTTTTTTTTTTTTTTTTTTTTTTTCACAACTGTGAAATTCGGAAATTAAGTTAAAATATAAGCCTATAATGCCATAACTATACCTCGTAAATTGTCATATTATATCATTTTTTTGAAAATGGTTCCATTTGTTCCAGTTGGGTGTATTAGATTATACAACAAAATGTTTGCGTAATTTATTATATTATAAATGTAATTTATTAATTGAAAAAAGTGTAACATCTGGATACTAATGTGTGTGGCTGTTTATGAAACTTAGGTCCAAATAAACTATAGTTTCTTTTGAAATTATAATTAATAATGTCTTAAAGAAATCGATAACATTAGTCACCCTGTCTATAACTTTATAGACTTTCTTCTAAATGCTTGGGTTCCTTGTTATATTTTTATTTAGTGTTAAAACTTTTCTTATTAACGTCAAAGCTTAAACGTTAAAGTGGTACTTTTTTGGAAAGTCTTTTATATTCGAATAGATTCTTTTTCTTTTTTGTTTATTCCAATTAAATTGATGAGTTGTCGATGACCGAAAAGAAGTTTAATTATTTAAAAGTTATAATCTAAATCCCTCGTCAACTTTCTTATTAAAAAAATATACGTATGACTATAGATAATAATAATATTGCGGTATTTTACGTAAATTTATATAATATAAGTATTTACACTTATATATTTAGTGGTGTGTAGTAATATTTGAAAAGAAAAGAAATTAATATGATTCATATGCATTATGTAAGTAACTAAGGTGCTCCACCTTTTTTTGTTTTTTTTTATTGTGGACTAATTTTATTTGCATTTAAACAATTAAAAGCCTAAATATCTTAATATTTAATAAATTAAAGACTAAATTTCATTACATTTATACAATTAAATGCCTTTAGAAATATAAAAAAATAATTTAAAAAACAACCAAATAAATTTTAAAAAACAATCATCTATTCCTCCTTCAGTTTTTTTTTAGTTTTTTATTTTATATATATATATATATATATATATATATATATATATATATATATATATAACAAAGAAAAATGACAAGCAATTGTTTGTTTTATATTGACAACGTTTCACAGTTGAGTATTATTCTTCGCGGGCTCAGATACACTTAAGTTCAGTTTGATGCCCTGTGCTAGAATTGGGACAAGTCTGTTCGTTATAAGACTGTTTCCTCGCCCTTGGCGTTGTAATTTCTGGTAGAAGCATTCATCATAGTAAATAAAATAAACTGGACAGAGGGAGATGATGTTGTTGGAGGTAATGAGGTTAGGTGAGGCAAGAAGTGTACTAGTTTAGAAAGCAATAAATTCTGTTTTTAATTAAGGAGACGGGTTCTGGCCGAGAGGCTTGCCTTCAGCTTACCCGCCGCTCCACATCTGCCTAACTTCCTTCCTCTCTTGTTCTTACTGCTTTGCCATATTGTTGTTCTAACTCTACTCAGCTTTCCTTTTGACAATTGCCTTCTTGATAATCTTATTAATCTGTTTTTTAAACTATCTGTTGTATATACTAATTATAAGATCATATCTACAAAAATCGGAAAGTAGTTAAATAATTAATGCAGTTTACTTAATTTTAGCTCATAGTTACTCAAAGTAGTTATGTTGGGCAACTATTAACTAGTAGTTAGTGGCTGGAAATTTGTATTACTTTTTGAAAGTATATTAAAAGTAGCTATTTCTTTCATTTATTAACTACAAGTTTAAAGAAATAATTTAATTGCTAACTTCAAGGAACAAGTAGTTAGAAACTAAAGTAGTCAACTACTTTTACTTACAATTAGCTAATAGTAGTTTTAGCTTTTAATTATTAAAGAAAATGCAGTTTTAAATGAACTTTAACAAACATTTACCTTTAACGGAATCTAGGTTTTAACTTAAAGACACAACAATTTTTATTAACAATAGAAATAATCCACATTGAACATAATGTACCATACGCTGCTGATTTGGCTGAAACCACATATTTTTATCATAAACTATAAATCCATCCAAATCCACTTATATCTCTACTTGCCCTTTGACTCCCGATAACCCGTTTGTGTATCAGAAAAGAAGAAGTCTTCGTGATCTTATATTATAGAACATTGGCTACCCGGAGGTAGTTTTTTTTTTTTTTTTTTTTTTTTTGTCATATTCTTAAAGAAAATTGTCTTGTTTTAGTATTTATTTTTAATTGTAAAGTTCAATAAATAAATAGAAATGTTATTTGTAGACATTGTTGTATTTAATAAATCATTTTTATTAGTTCATCAGGACTTTCGAACGACTCTCGGATTCTATGAAAGTTGATTATTACGTTTTTTACGTAATTAATATTACTACAATAAAGTGAAAAGAGAATTTATTTTTTATTGTTATGGAGGAGAAGCGAGTTTATAGATAAGGATCAAAAAGAGCAGAAAACAGACAATAATTCTTGGTGAGACAAAATTTCTACTAAATCTGTTGTTATATAAAGAAAAAAAAAATACATATAACTGAAATTTAGGGAAGCAATGTTCCATCACTATTTTATAATGTTCCTTTTACAAATTTCATACTAAAATAAAACCAGCTTGATGGAAAAAACATAGCATTAATGTTTTTGGAATTATTGGTTTTAAATAAGATCGATAACAAGAGTAGGGTAGTTGACTGTTAAATAATATTAGAAAAATATGATCAGGGATGCAACTACGGAGAAGTAAGGAACACTTCCAAGTAAAAACTATTTATAATGTGCCAAAATTTTGATCTTTTTTGCAGGTCTTCTTCGGGGCTACAATGAACAAATTACCAGATCTGACATAAAACAAAAGACAGATAAACTAATTAAAAATGGATACCAAAAGAGCTATAAGATAATAAGGAATGGCATAGATATCATGGCATGGTAAAAACTCTAGGGTAAGAAAGACAATTAAAAGGTACAGATACATAACAGAATGATGATACAAAGAAGTATGGTAAAAATAAAGACAAGACAGTATTAGTTTGTTTTTTTTACTTCGATTTGTCCCTTTCTCCCTTACTGCATAAACAAAAAACTTGTTTCATCCAGAAACAACATTGATTGATTTTTTCTGTTCTGGTCTGTTCTTAAACTCATTTAGTTGTTAATGACTAAAAGTACAAGGCTAGTGGTATAAATTTTGAGAGTTACTGTATAATTCCCAATTGAGTGTCAGGAATTATTTTTTTCGTTTCTGTAAGAGAATAAACATTTATACCTCTGCCTATCTAATGAGTATCGTTTATTTTAGAGGCTCAGATTCAACAAAGTCGAAATAATTAAACTTTGTAAATTTCTAATGATTAGTTTAATAAAGCATGTGTCATTTAGATATTGTAATTTTCAATAAAGTATTTTTAAGAAGTATTAAGAATACCTATTAAGTGCCTTAAACTATTCAATTTAAGCACCACAAATTTTAATTCTTTGATTTGATTTAGTCCCATAATTTTTATTTATTAAAATGCAATCATAAATTAAAATGTAAACTTTGTGTATTTTGGATATTTATAAAATTTCTCTAAATTTCTCAGGTTATATTCAATCCTTAGGTTAATAATTTCGTTTTAATTAATTGTGACCATACAAATCAATCTTTTCCATTTTGTATTTCATCAGATATTAATTTCTTACTTTTATTTTTATTTTTTGCTGAATATTGACAATATTGAATATTCAGAGGTATATAGTTGTTTATTAATCCGTACTGAGTGCTCTATGTTGAAGGGTATATGTTTCCTCTCTTCATATGAAGGGTGCTTCACATGTTCCCAATAATAACAAATATACTTATAAAAATAAACTTTATAAGTTAAAATTCTTTTTATTTACATTTGTGTACTTCTCGTTGTAAGTTGCATTTTCGATTTTTTCAGAACTACGATTACTATGCATCCCCCTTTCTAGCCCCACACCCTTCATTTCTGATTGTGAATATCTTAGTACTAATGTGACTGGCTCTAGAAAGATCATTTTCTGTATTAGCCCTTTGAAAAATACTAGACGCTTCGGAGAGTTATCGGAGTGGAAATGGAAGCAAGTTGAGCGACTATTGGATTTGAGTTGTTATGGAGCTTACTATGAAAGGATATGTATCTGGTGTCAGCTGAATCAGCAAAATATGAAAAATACTATTTAAATATTTATTGTGATATAAAAGAAAATACGATCTAACAAACCGTCTGGGATTATTGATTTTGAAAATCTGACCTCAGACTAAAATTATTCTATTATTGGACGAATATTCGATCCAATTGTATATAATACTATTCGTTAATTTAATTTTAATTTCTGTTTTAATGAATTCATTTTAAATAATAATTTAAGTAACTTGCATTGATTTCAATTGTGTTACATAATATAAGAAAGTCTATAGGAAACAAAAGAGAAAGAGAAGTTAAGTTGGGTTGCTATCCATGTGGCTAATTCCTTAAATCTGACTCCTCTTGAGGAGATTTAACAATGGCTTTAAACTATTGCCTGCTTGTTGGAGCTCGAATGAAACTTCTCCACTTCCTCAAACTTAACTCGAAACAAACAACACCGAGGACCTGGCTAAAGTAAACCTCCTCACCAAGAATTTGCTTACAGGTTGAATTGTTAATTTTCTACAGGGCAAGGTCTTCTCAGCACTTTCATATTCTCTTCATTGTGTATAATAATGATATTTCTAAAAATTTTATGTTTTTGAAATATTTACTTAACTATTTTTTTTTTCTTTCAGGAAGAAACGATTTTCAGCCAGCTGATTTGGAAAGGTACGTAAGGTAATAATTTATACTTTATATTAACTATTTTTTTTTGTATTACTATTATTATCGTTCCATAATTAGCCCTAATAATTCCGTTACCTAGTTTTGGTATCTAACTAATTCATTATATTTTAGAATGTTTAACATACTTCTACGTTCTTAAACAGCATGGGACTTATTGACATTTTACTTCTGTTACTATAGGTCCCTAGTGACACAATAGTCCTTACCCATTAGTGTCTACTAATAGTTATTAATATTTTTAAATGATTTAGTTTCAGTTAAATGAATTCAATACAATTCATCATGTTATTATGATTTGGTTATGAAGCTTTCAAAACTATGAAATAAAGTTTTATTATTATTTTATTGGCATTAGTAAGCTTAACAAAAAAAAAAAAAAAAAAAAAAAAAATGCTTATTTTTATTTTTAGCTGGATGTGAATTCTCTATCTATGTTTACATCTATAATTAAAGATTTAATGAAACGCGTTTTCTTTACAAATTAATCAAAAGAATTTTCAAATTCTTATATGCAAACTAATGACCACTTATATTTGCGTGTACTCAGAAAAATCGAAAATATGTATACCCTCTATTGCCGATTTCATGGACATAAAGACATACTCGTACTAGACCAAACGACGACTGTCATGTCCAGAAATACTCTCAGAGGTATCAACAGAAGCTGGATGGGAGATATACTCAAGTAGATTTTTTTTTCAAATTTATTTTTTACTCATTTATTTTTATTTAGTTATTTTGATCCAATCCAGGAGAAGGTACTGTTTGAGTGCTACTCTCCCTCATGCCAACACGCCAGGTACCACATACACTATAAGCTTAATTCAGAGATTATTACATTTTTATCAAGTGTAAATAAAAGAGAAACAATATTTTGTTATTCTGTCACAAATATTTGAGTATTTAGATATATAAAAAATAGTTTCACAAATTATAAACATAATGTGCCATTAGAGTTTTAGTTTAATAGGAATGAATAGAAAAATAAAATTAATTAACTAAAAGGAAAAAAACTAAATTTGTTATTTTTCTTATAAACTGTAAATGAAGTGAAAATCAATGTATAAACTTAATGGGATAATGTTCTCAGGAAAAATTTACTATTTTTTATATATATATTTTAGAAGGTCCCGAGGCCATCTTCTTTTCAGGCGCCTCGGAGAGCTATCTAGAATGGAATGAAAAGCAAGTTGTGATACTAATGGATTTGAATGGTTGTGGAGTTTGCAATATTGATATTACATACACAAATACATTGTTATTAAGAAAAACAAACAAGACTCTACATTATACATGCATTGTTACACGTTATTATAGCATACATATTTATACATTATTAAGAAAAACAAAGCAAATGCATATTGAATTGTAGTTACCTAAAATAGCATATGTTTAGTGGCACCATTCACAAATTAAAAACTATAAGTTTTTTTAAACATTGGCTTATTTTAAATATTTAATTATTTAACTATAGAAACGTGTGTCATTTTCTAACAATTTCGTAATGTCCTTGATTTTTAAGCCATTATTTTATCTTTGCTTATTATATTTTTTTTTTTAACAAGAATGTATTTTATTGTCAAGTAGACTTGAAATTCGTTGCACTTTTTACATGATTTAACTCACAGTATGTTGTTTAAGTAAAATAATTATGTTACTTATTACGGTATTTTTGTACTTTTCAAAAATTGACATAATCTTAAATAATTAACTTGTTGAATAACATTTTCTGATGTATAGTCTATGCATATTAGTTCCATTTTTTTATGCACAAATTTCTGCAATATTTTCTCTTAAAATATATAAAGAAAGGGACAAAGTATAGCAATAAGGTATCTGCCCAATGACACGTAGTTAGAAAGATAACCAAGACAAACGCATGACATAACTGGGGGACAGTAGCCACACCGAACCAGGATATTACGTCTCCACTGATACAGACTTAAATTTCTGTTTTTTCCAACAATGCAAATGTACTGTTAGAAGTCCAAAATTTAAGGCGTTTTCTTTTTCAAAAAACTATTTTTTTGGTCGAAATTTATTACTTTGAGCTGAACACACTACTATACTTTTTTCCGTTCCTAGACATCTATCAAGGGTTCAAATAACATATTTGTTTGGATTTCCCAGCAGGGGGAGGGCTGATGTAGGTTTTTTTTCGCTGTTTTAAACATTTTCTGAAGTGAACATGTTAAGTTTTCAAAGGTAACTCCTCAATTTCTCCATAACTAGGGAAAACAATACATCATGGATATGTCTATCCGATCTGTAATCTACTGCTTTTCCCGAATTACTATTTAGAATTAAAAGGATCAAATTACTTTAATTAATCATTAAATTAAATTAACAGTATATTAGCGATTATTCGAAATAAAATTTAGCGAAAATAGGGATTTGAAAAGTGACTTTTTTCATTCATATCATTATAGTTCCTAAAGTGTAGGTCCCAGCGACAAATGTTGCGTAACCAAAAACATTTTCCATTAAATTTCTGATTTGGAGACTGTCATCAAATCATCGATTCGAGCAATGGAATCTGTATTAGAAATGGAGCGTGTCAATATCCCACATTTTTTGAATGTGAAAAAAAAAAAAAAAAAAAAAAAAAAAAAAAAAAAAGACATACCCATGTCAAACTAGTATTTGAACAAAATTTAAAACATTTCAGTGGTATTTTTTAAATCTTTTAAGCTATGAATTACTGTAAGTGACATCAAAAACTTTTTTTTTCTTTAAATGTATTAATAAATTAAAAAATTCTTCTAACAGGTAAGCATTGTTTTTCTCCATAGGAAAAAACATGCTTTTTTTTTCTAATTTTTTTACTATGCTTTAATCTATGTTGAATGCCATTCAAAGTTTTGAAAAGCACCTTTTTTTTGTTGTTGCCATATTTACAATTTAATTTGGAACTTTTATTTTTCGTCGTAGTATTTTATGAAAAAACGAATTACGTATTAATGGAATACATTTTTTAGTAATTGAAGCCATTAGTGGAAGAAGGTGTTAACTCATTTTTTTTTCAATAATATTTGTTTTTATTCACGGTTTCTCACCTGAAGTTATCGCTTTAGTACACAAAAATGTCTATAGATAGGGCGAATCAGCTTGGTTGCAAAATAACAGATGGGGAACTCAAGAAACTGAATTGTTTTTTTTTAGCAACAGTTTATAACCAGATTCATTGAAAAACGATAGAGTAAGTTTAACCATGAGCAAAAAAAAAAAAAAAAAAACAGTAACGCAAAGATGATTCTGAACATTTTATTAAGGGTGATTTGACATATTCTTCCATCAACATCTTCTATTTTCAGCATTTTTTGTCAGTTTCTTGTTTGTATAATTAAAATTCAGATTTTCTTCACGTTGAATACCTATTCTTTGAAATATTTACTGCTCCCTCCTCTTTTCTATATGCTGTGATTTAATGTTTCTTTTGATGACGGATTTAATACCTCCTTCTTCTAATTAACTTCAGTTTACTCCATTGTCATGATTTCAGGTGATATATACACTAATATGCTATCCAAATAAATCCTTCCTCATTTGTTCCATTCCCTTAATCTTTATCTGGTTTCATTCTTTCCTACTTATCACACACGATTCTCAGATACCCGGCTTGACGTTTATATCACTGACCCTCCAGACAAAATTCGTTATTCATCTCAGCAACCAGTCACCTTTCCCTCATCACATGACCTAATCTAGATTTCATATGATTTACCAACTAAATCATTTGTCCCCACAGGTGTTTCTTTCCGAAATCTGGACCTCCTGTCATTCGAATCCTTACAACCTGACCTCGATTTTTTCCTGTGAGACGTAATCTATTCCTTTACATCGATTGAACCAATAATTTGTACCCTTACTTTAAACCTTCGTTCAATTCCATATTCTCATTATCCTCTAAAAGCCCTAAAGATGCGCCATCCTCCTGCTCCATGGCTAACTCCTGAGATAAGAGAAATGGTGAAGAAAAGGGAAGCAGGCAGACAGAAATTCTGACGAACCGATAACCAACTGATTATGCTTCCTTTAAAATTTTATGCAACCAAACCCAATCCCTCCTCAAAATATCTCAAGACATGTTTTCCGCAATTGATCTTCAAGAGTTAAATATCCTTATCCTTGTATGTTTCCAAAGTATTTGGTAATATTGACCACAACATCCTCCTTTCCAAACTCCGAATCTTTTCCTTATCCACACCTGCTTTACTTTGTTTTAAGTTCTAACTTTCCGATCGATCATAGTATGCAGTTACTCCAAATAACACTTACAAGGGTCCAAGACCCTACTTCTATCCTGTGGTGTTCCTCAGGGATCTTCACTATAACCCACATTGTTTTCTGTCTATATTAATGACCTTCCGCTTTCCATACATCATTTTCGGTTTCATCTTTTGCTTAAAGATCGTGGGCGTAATCTTCAAATATATTTAAACCTTTCCCAATTTGATCTATCGCAAGCCGCAAGAAGGATCCAGGAAGACCTAGATCGAATCTGTAACTGGGAATCGACGAACAAACTAAATTGAAATGCTGACAAGACCAAAGCGATTGTAATAGGTTTAAGTTACCTCTTAAAAACTTCCTATTCCCACCCTTATCCGCAGCAGTATTTATAGATCCTATCAAATTCTATCCCTCAGTCAAAAATCTTGGAGTCGTTTTTGATGAAACCCTATCCTGGAAAAACGAATCCGAAATTTCCCCCCTCACCATCCATATCATAAAGCGTCTTAATTACGTTCGCCACCTTCTTCCTTTCGGAACCCTCAGGTTATTAGTTACCTCTCTTATCTTTCTCTACTTCGACTGCTGTTGTGCTGTGAATGGGGGTGTTTCTTTGGATCTCGAGGCCATACTCAAATGACTAGTTAACTGCTGTGTTCGTTTTATTTTTGTATCTCGAGAAGCGCCCACGTTTCGCAGTTTTATGGGGGGTTAAAGTGGCTCATTCCATCCTATCGTCCGTCATAGTTTCTTTCTTTTTCTTAGGCCTCCTTTTTTCTTCAAACCGTCCAATCCCAACATTCACCTTACATTTCCGCACTCCTTCAACTGAAACCTTCAGTTCATACCCGCCAAACCCGTTCCGCCAAGATGCTTTCGACAGATTTTTTGTATTTCTATGGAACTCCATCCCTCTCAAAATTCGTCTTTCAAAACACTTCCTTAACCATCTACTATCCATCCAGATCCACGAAAACTGTCAATAGCCACTTTTTAGTTGTATAAAATATGAACGGTTTGTATTCATGAAATTTTATTGTTAAAAAAAAAAAAAAATGATCTTAAATTTTCTGTTGCTTTATGTAATCTGCTATTGCGTTCAAAAAATATTATTGCATTATAAGGTTCTGAAGGCTCTTGGCTGTACATTATTTTTATTCTTAAGGGGTCTCAGAATAAACGTAGAACTTGTTTATCATTATAATACGAAGAAGATGAATAAATTAATTTAGTTATAACAAAATCTGAAAAAAATGGAAATATTATTTACTGTTTTTTATGTTATTAACTTTTAGTATTTCTCTAAAAATAATTTCATAAATATAAATAATTTCTTCTGGAGCTCCTTACTTAGAAACACATTTCAATCTCAAAACAGGACGATTTATTGATAGCTACGGCTCTCCATCATCCACGTCCCAGAGCCGATATTTATTTACATGTCACACCACTTCCACTTGTCCCGCTACTAGATAAATCTCTTAATACATAAAATGATGACAAAAAAAAAAAAATCTTGAGGGAAAAGTAAAATTACTTTTTCTAAGTTCTTCGTTATAAAAAAAAACAAGTTACAGTAAAATATTCCTGACTGAAAAGCGTAAAATTTCGCCAGATTTAATTAAAACAAAAAGTTGTCGGCGGCTGAATACATATTCAACTTCACCTTAATAAACATTAGTTCTTAACTTTGTTAACCGATGCAGGCTCAACTTTCTCAAATCGGGCAAACTTCGTTGTTGGATAGCACTTTATAATTATTTCGAAATTTTGTATACATTTTTTATTACGATTATTACGAGCTAAGTTGAGAGCTGGTGAAATAATTCAAATATTGAGTAAATTTATCAATTATAGACCTGAAATTTAGAAATTTTCAAGGAGATAAAACACGAAAAAATACTATGTAAATATTTATTTATTATTTTTTTTCTTTTTTTTAAAGAAAATCATAAAATGTTTGAGAAGTAGAAAATGACAAATTCTGTGTAATAAGTCATAATTCCTAACTGAATGGCCATTTTGTATTTACATAACGCCAATGTGGCCATATGTTTAGATAGATTTCTAAAAATTTCATACTATAATATGAATTTGAGCTATATATATGTTTAGATTATATACGTTGATTATCTAACGAATGATGTTAAAATATGAAAAAAGATTAAGTTGTATCAGACAACTCCGATAATCATATAATTAATGTTGTAGTTGGAGTGTAACGGGGCTCATTAGCTAGGCCATTAATTCTGTTATAATTGTAGGTATTATATTAAATAATGATCTAATATAAAATAAACTATAAAAAAAAAAAAAAAAAAAAAACCTGTACCACTTACAACCCATGAAGGGTCTCCTGGTTCAGTACTTAGGTAGGCTGTACTGTTTCTAAGCTAACGGTTGTGAAAGGAGGTGATTTGGCTAGAATTCACGCTCAACCGCCAGGTTTTTCCCCAATTAAGGGTACCCACTGTTTAAGAGGCTGGGTGTGCTCAGGAGGTTCTCCCGACCTCGAATTCGATCCACGACTGAACTGCCAGAATATAAATTTTCTTCCTTCAGGCGGACTCGAACTCGGGGCCGGGAGCATGGTAGTCAAGCGCCTTACCCACTGAGCTACCGCGCCTCCAAAATAAACTATAAATTTTAATAATTATATATATATATATATATATATATATATATATATATATATATATATATATATATATACATATAATGTATATATACATATACATTTTTTTCTATAATCTAACTGTACATCACCATTTACTTTAAATCAACTACAGATTTGTTAAATATCTTTGTTGAAAAGTGAGTTATATGGTTGTGAAAATATGTGTTATTTTCAAGCAACGTTGAAATTTCTTGATTCATCAGACCATTATCTTTTCTTTTCTTTTCGTATTTTGTGCATTCTACAAGAATATGTTTTATTGTTAGATTTACCTGACATTAACTGTGGGTTAATTGTGGATACCTAATTCTCAATCTTGTGAAGATGACTTGTTCTTTTTCTTGTTCCTGGTTCTTGCTTCCATGGTCCTGGAGTAAATCTTATTTTTTTAAGTTTGTTATTGTTGTCGGTTCTAAGTCATCTTTCATGCCAAACTATATTTATATGATGTTTCATAAGGGATATGGTAAAGAGACAAGGATTAATGGTAATTGGAACACGCGTCTTTAGTTGCTAAATTCGCTTGTTCATTACCTTCTATATCATACCGTGTCGAAATTGAATCAATTAAGGTGGCTATTCCGGATGTTATGTAGTTTTGTACCTTATAGTTTTTGTTGCTAATGCTTGTGAGAGCCGAAAGTGAATCAGAACAAATTAAGTATTCTTTAATGGGCCGAATTCTTCAAAAATTCTGACGAATAAATATAAAAGACAGATGGTAATGCGTAGCGTATGACATCTGACCCCATAATCACTGAGCAGCCCACACCTTCATCAGATTTTGATCCATCAGTAAATATAAGCTATGTATTTTCATAACAGGAAATGTCCTCTTTAAAGAAATATATTGACGATGTCTTACATAAATTGCTTTTTAATAAAGGAACAAGAGTAAAATTAAATTTTGAAGAAATTAATTGCCAGGGTGGAAGTGAATAAGGAAAAGAGATCTCCTATTTTATAGGACATTATAAGATTTATCAATCTAAGAAATTCAGGGTGACCTTTGGAAGGTACAGGAATAATTATATCAAATCCTGGAGGGGCTTTAGTCTCATCAAAGATTGAAGGAAATTATAAGTCCTTCGAATTGTTAGTGACCATTCATCAGCGTCATAAAGCAGACTTGCTGTGGGGCTGGTTCTGAATGCTCCCGTCGTGAATCTGATCATTTAATTATGAAAACAATTCAATTTGTTTAGTAATTTTAAGGAGGCACTGCCGTAAAGTAGAGCTCCATAATAAGGCTGTGGAAAAGTTTGCCAGATATTTGTTTAATTGTGTGCCATAATATTGATGAAGGGATACAGTATGTTATGGATGAAATATAATTTACCCATGTTTGTTTTTTTGCTTGTTTAATAGTCTTGTATTTTTAACTGTAACATTTTAACAAAGTATTGTAAATTATAAAAATATCATTATACGTAAGTTCATTTATTACAATCTAAGATTGATTTTTTTCGTATTAATATCGTTTTCTTGTAATATCTATTTTTTTTTCTGTTGGTTACTATTGATTCATGAAAAATTTTAAACCACTTAGTTTTTTATGACTTTTTGTCAACATTTTACTTTCTACGTCATTACATATTTTATTAGTTTCGCTTTATATAGAATTGGGGTGGTATATAACTAAGAGGTTCAATAATTAAATTTACGGATTTTGTTAAATTTTATTTTGTTTTCATAAAATCCCTGATAAATATAACCCCTCGTATATGTGACGTGCCTTGGCCCATTATTTCACAGTATTTCTTAAGTTCCTTTTTATACCACACCGTATCCATCAAATATTATATTTATAACATTGATCTATTCCAGTTTATGTCCTTTATACACCCACGAAATAGGAGATCCCCATCCTTCGACCTAATCCCCTTTCCCGCCCAACCGCTACGTATGATCCTTCTTAATCCTCCAATCTATGAAATTCTCACCGCCCATCATTTGCGGTCCTCCCTCTCTTTCGATCTTGAAGTTTATTCCTTTCCTAAATCATATTATAACAGCCACGCACACAATAAAATCTCAAGCATACTATTTTTTTAACAATATATATATATAAGTTAGCTGAGTGTAAGACATAAATAATAACTTATAGGATAAGAACCTTAGTAGGATAAGTAATACCATCTCTGTAAACAAACCTAATGTATATATATCTGTTCAGAGGCTATAATAAAGTTAGTTATTGTTCTACACTTGTGCCGTTCACTCTGTCACCTCAAACCCCCACATTTTTTTAGTGTTAGCGTTCAGTCTAATCATAACTTATATATATATATATATATATATATATATATATATATTAATGTTTTCCTAAAAGGAAAAATTATAGAAGTAATTTCACCTTCTTTTCATTATTCAAGTTTTGAACGTAGTATATATTTCGGCCATTGTAAAAATTTAAATATTTATATCATATTAGTGCTATGTTATATTATTTAAAACTGAATTAAAATGAAATTCTTCTTTTTCTTCTGCGATCTTCCCTTAGATGGCCAGGTTGGTGGTCAAGATGAGGAATTCAGTGGTCCTCTTTAGGTCCTTCAGACCATCATACAGCTTGGTCAGCAAATCGGTTGGAGGGGGCCGGTTCAGCTTCCTTTGCTCAGAATAGAGCCTGCAGGTCTGGAGGATGTGCTCGGTATTTTGTTCACCCTCTCCGCACTCGCAAAGGGGGCCGGATCCAATATGTAGCTTATTGAACAGGTGAGCTCTGAGCCTGTTGTGCCCCGTTCGCAATCGGAAGATGAGGACCAGCTCTCTTCGAGTGAGTTCGTAGATTGCATCTCCAGGGTCAAAAAAGTAATTTTCTTCTTTGTTAAAAATGTTCTTCCACTGCTGCTGGGAAAAAACGCATAAAAATCCATTGCAGCTTATATAATTTTGCCCATTCTTTCACTGTGGAATACGAGGGGGAGGACTGCCCGTAAACACAATTCAAGCGCTCTTTAATTTGCGCAGGAATAAGACCCTCTTTACATAAGATTCTAATAATCCCACGGTACTCGAAATTGAACATTGTAAAAATGGGGAGTTTCCTTCAAGGCTGGACACTGACTGATAGGACTGAGGATGTGCAGACGATGGGTATGCAGGCATATTTGAATGAGGGGAAATAGACTTAAATATATAAACTTATGGACCTTACTACGTACATATGTAAAATAATATTTTGAAACAGGAGCTAAACGTAAAGGAAATGTGCCATCTTCAAAAGAGTGAGTTTTTGTTTTATTTTCAGTATAATATATTTATTAGCTACCAGTAATTTTTTAATTTAATGAATTTTTTTTTATTTTATTTATTTATATTACAATCAAGTTCTTTACGAGCTTATTTGCAAATATTTAATGAATAGAGAAATCATCATATCTGCTTCTTTGAAAAATACTCACAGTTGTCAATTGTAGCGAAGAGTAGATATTATCTAAGCTCCCAGCTACAAATCCACTAAGTAATTACTAAGGAGCTTTGACAATAGAGCTGGAGCTGTAAGTCCCTACTTATAAGATGATACCAGTATTAATTTCGGTCTCCCGGGGCAGGGGAAAGGGCGAGATCTATCCGTAGTAAGTGTTAAGGCCTGGGGGGAGGAGATAGTGCTCCCTGGGGATAGAGGAACCTACTTCCCACCGCTGCCCTACTTTCTTTTATAACTTAATCCTAACCCAAAGGGCTCATTCTTTGAAAAAACCTTTCTTATAAAAGTCACAGTTTGTCTCCCTGGCTAACACTATTTTCTTATAAGACATTTTTCTTTGATTCGCATTGTTTTTATAAAATTAGCTAATCTTTGAGACAGTGTGAAATCATTGAGAGGAAATAGATATCAATTTTCATTGATCCTAAAGGTCTAATGAATCATCATAATTGAGAACAAAAATTTATATATCATAAAAAGATATAAATTCAATGATTTTAAAAGCATGGAATACTTCAATTTCCGATAAATAAACTGTTTGATAGATTATTTTATACCATCTTTCATTTTACGATACCAAACCGTGCCTATTATATGTTTCTAATTCACTATTCCTAACGAATTACGATTTTGGAAACCCTGAGCCTTGTATATACACGAAAGGAGGACAGCCACCTCTGAGGTGGGCTGACAATATAAAAGCTGTTGCATAGTAGTTTCTGGGCACAAGACTTATAAGCGGAATGAGATTTTAAGTTTCGTTCCACTATTGGAATCAGTTCCAGTTTTCGTTCCGTTCCACTTTTCGTTCCATGTCAGTTTGACTAACCTTCTACATACAAGTGAAGGGCCATTCCGACTTAAATGCGGAAGTCAGTTTGACCTACCACCTACTTACAATGCAGTTTCGTTCCATCCCTTGTTGTGAAGTCGGGCTGTTAATATCCTTTTATTTTATTACTAAGCAATTTATAGGTACTATAATATTAGGAAGGTTTAAATAGCTAAGTGTAGTTATTAAAAAAATTATATTCTTTTAAAATAGTTTTATTCAATAAAGGTTTCTGCTTTCTGTTGAACCACAGGCATTAACATTGCTCACATCCTGTATGGATCGACCCATTTTGCTTTTAATTAATCTTCCACCGTTCGCGCCGTTGTATTTTGTACAACACTGGACTTGTTTTCTCTCTCTCTCTCTCTCTCTCTCTCTCTCTCTCGTTTCCTGTGAGCTTCCCTGAAAATTTGCTTTAGCTATTCCTCAATATACTCCTCTGTTTGCCGCCAGTAACTTTTCAAAGTGGTAGGAGGGATAGTTTCCTGATTAAAAATATTTAGTCCACAGTGTTGCACAAAGTACAACATGCTACTTTTTTTTTTTTTTTTTCGTACCTTTCTCGGCAATCAGCTGGATTTGATATAATGCAAATAGGATTCTTATGAATTTTTGCTTTTCTTTAACTTTGTCAGCGATAATATTCGGACTGTTTTGATTTGGTAAAAGCCTATAAAACTGGAATATATGGAAAAAAAAAAGGACAATCTAATAAAAATTTGGAATTGAGAGTTGAGGAAGATGTTCTAGATCATAATACAGAAACCTATGTAGAGGGTTGTAATGGAGAACACGCGGGGGGGGGGGGCAGCCAGTGATTATCTAAATTTTATTTGTAAAAATCAATTCTCAAAAAACTTTATTTACAATAATTGATCATAAAAACAACCATTTTAGATCTGCAAATAATTATATCTGATCATTATATTGTAAATACTTAATTTATCTAGTTATATCTTTGTTTTTACTATTTTCAATCATATTTTCATTTACGTTCAAAATATTATTCTCTCGGGTAATATTTTGTACTTATCTTTGTATTTATCTTTTAAATGTAGAATGGTCAAAATATTTTATTTAATAGATTTTATACAAAAAGGAATTAAAAAAAACAAACAGGGTGTTGTACTTTATACAACGCGCGACCGCACGTGTTGCTGAAATTGGCGCGACCGGTGGAAGTTTAAACCAGTCAACCTATCTTTTACTAGACTTTTTGCATGACCAGCTTGATTCTGATTCTTACAAACCATATTTTTTTGAATCCGAAAGAAGTGGCCAAGCTCTGTCGGTAGAACAGATAATTTCACAGAAAGCGGTTTATTTTTAAGATGCTTATGCGTGGTATGGCGCGGTGATGGAGGGAAGGGGAGGGAACCAAGAGCAATAAGATCAACGGCTATAGAGCTCTGTGCGGATGGATGGGATCAAGTGAAGAAAGGAGAGATCAGCAGTCGGAACGATCTTAGGTGGAACGAAACGGTAGATGCAATCTATTCGTTCCCTATCTAAACCAACGGAACGAAACCGGATATATTTTGGCGTTGCGTTTCGTTCCAGTTGGAACAAAAAACATAGGTCGTTCTTCTCGTTCCAAACCGGTTCAAGGCTGGAACCAGTTCCAAGTTCCGTTCCACTCAGAACGACCCATCACTAATGGAAGTAGTGTCTTCATGTCTTCATGCGACGAATACACGTACTATGTTGTAGTGCCAGTGATGATGATGATGAGGATTTTATTAGAACGAAAATAATATTTTAATTTTGGCACTATTATAGTATAATAGCAATACCCCCGTTATTCGGCGTTACCAGAAAAACGACAACTAACGAAAATCATCAGTTCTAATTATAAAAACATACCAATAAGAAAAAAAAACTGTTTTTAGATTAGATGGTTTTCGTGTTAAAATATTGAGTTTATTATACCAGATTATAGTTAATTATAAAATATTGATTGGATATTGTTAAGTACATATTTATCACAAAACGAACCATTAAATGTTATCAATCGTAAAGACATAAATGATACAACGGGTGAACTAATAATTATATGTTATCTCATAGTAGTACATTTTATTTTATTTATTAAGAATTGGTTCAATATGTTTTTACTTTTTTATTTATATAAATTTTAAACATATACGATACGAATTTTCCTTATATTTAGTGCCAGTTAAGGGAGTGTGGCGGTTAAGGGAATCCTGAACAAGAAAACGTTTTTTATACCTATCATATTAAGAGAGAACACTGATTATGGAAAATGTGATCTTCAATACTCATGCTAAATGGAATGAGACCTGGACAGGCTGTCACTCCAAACTACTGTAAATAAACCAAACTGTAAAAAATGTCAAGAAGTTTTACGAGTTCTATAAGAGAAGAAGCTATCCGTCATTGCTTATCCTCTTGAAGCCAGCAGCTTCGTGTTCAAAACGCCACAGCAATTTATGTACTAGATGAGTTGGAACCATATCTTGGTATAATATCTGAATATTTATTCAGTGAATGTACTACAAATAAATAAAAATTATTAAAAAATAATTTCTGTTAACACTAGCAGGTGGTTTTACAAGATAAAAAATACAAGGCAACAAAATAAAACTTTATGTCTCTTTTATAGTTTTAAAAAGCCTAAAAGTCTTACTAATTTTGGGTTGAAAAAAACGAATATGTAAATTAAATTTATTTATTAGGTCTTGTTTTTAAAATATACTACAGCCTATCTAAAACAGGTTTGTCGGTTCTCTTTTGGCTATACCTCCGAAACTATATGTTCGATCCAAAAATTTTTTTTTCATCTGAAAGTTGGTTAAATTTATTATTAGATCCTGTACATGAAATTTTGAATAAATCTTGTGAAATACCCAGGCTAGCCCACTGAAAATGTCAAAATCGTCATATTTTGCAAAAATTTATTTATTAAGCGTGTTGGCGTGGATATTCCACGGGATTTAATCAGACTTTTATGCACAGGATCTGATAATAAATTTAACCAGCTTTAAGATGGAAAAGGGAAATTTTGAATTAGACAAATATTTTCGGAGCTAGTCAAAAGTGTACCTGCAAACGTGTTACCACAAGTTAGCCAATCACTTAAAGTTCTCCCACCAGTTCTCCACCCCTACCCCACAACTCCAAAACTATTAATCTGAGGAAAAAAATGAATAAAACCACTGTGTAGAACACAAAATGTTTTAAAATATTTCTGTCTTATTTGATCAAACAGCTATGAACCTACGATTTTTCCCCCTCCCCACAAACCCGAGGAGGACCACATTTAGAGCTAATGTATATGAACAAAGCATAAATATGTACCAAAGAAGAGAAAGGTACGGGAAGATCTTTCCCATTAATGACTGGTATTACAGGCGAGGGGATGTTAGGGTACTCAATAGTTCCCTTCCCTTTTTTTCGACGTGGCATGCTGAAGAGTAGCAACCATGCAAAAATAGCAGTCGTCCACATGATTTCGTGGCTCCCTCCAAATCATTGGCACTCCAAAACGCATCGAACTTCCTTTATTCTTCTATCATGCAACCAGATTTACTGAACAACTACTGCTGCAAATATGTAGAGCCCAGGACTTTTCCTGATCACCAACCTTGACACCAAAGTAATGGTGGTAAGCAGTCTTTACAAATGGAGTGGTTGGTCTTCTTTGGTTGGCAAATGTCACATTACCACCCATGTAACAAAACTTGTTAACAATATTTGCACATTTACGAGGCATCTTCAATTTGTCAATTCTCACCACAAAATGCACTGCTACAAGAGAAAGAACCTTCAAGTAGTACAAACTATGCAGCTACAATGGCTACCATTTATTCAACAACTCTGTAATCAGGTTTACCAATGCACATTTAGTAAAAATCAAAAATTTCCTTTAAAATAATAGAAAAATTCCTGCATAACCATATATGACTTGTATCACAAAAAAGAGAGCTAAAAAAGACCTTTAAATACTATATTCGTTTTAGGAGTATTAAAATTATTACAAGCTATTTTCATTTCCGAAACATTTTCACTGTTGGCTAGCCCTAACTAATAATTCCGCCTTTCTGGAATATTTTTTACGTCTAAGTCGAAGTGCATCAAGATGTTCTTAAAGCTTATAGTAAAGTATTCTATATATTTTTGTAATGTGATTTATTGTACATTGGATATATGTAAGTCAGTGTGTACTGTTCTGAACTGCTATTAGTCCCAGTATTTTGTAAAATCAGCAAAGTTAGTATCGAAAATCAATGTTATACGGTACTAATATTGTCATTTTGTATTTTAATTTTTTTTATTATTTCAATAAAAATCCTCATTTTTTTAAATTATATAAATAAAGCAATAAACTTACTCTGGTTTAATTTATAATCGGAATACCAGGTAATGATTTTTAATGATTTTCATGTAAAAGAAACCTTAGTGGAGTGTGTTCCAATAATTAAAATTAGCGTCGCTGTAACAAATTAATTCACAAAGCTTTATTGTATTAAATCAATTCCACCTTTGACTTCTAGCCTTCCTCACAAAGTAAAAAATAATTTAATTAATGTATTCTATGTGTTACTTTTTTGTTCATTTTTCATTAAGTTTCCATTTTCTATATTTTATTATCTGTACTAATAACATTAGCAATCCTGTTAAAAATAACCGAAGCAGAAGCTTTAAAAGTTTTCCCCCTTACACCGTAACCGATAATAATTTTTTTTTTTTTTTTTAGTCAATTATGGTAAATATAACATTAGAGTAAAATTATTCTCTTGTTAATTTAAATAAATATAACGGAAAATCATCCAAGATCGAAATCCTGTAGAGTCTTTATCTCATTCTATTTATATTAATGAAAATATAAATTCAATTATAATTATTATTAAAATTTTAAAATTAATGTAAAAATAAAATACACTTATTCGTACCGATAGTTAAAAAATATATAATGGTAAAAATTAGGAAAGGAGCATCAAAATATATAAGAAAATTCTAAGGATATAAAAAATACATATATTAACAATATAAAATTATCCTGAAATATAATAATGTATACAGAAATTAGTAGATAAAATTTAAAAAAGAGTGCTTTCAAAAAGAAATCTTTGACGATTCAGTTAAGTGCCTGCTGCTGTTGCGTCGTTTTCCAGATTTTCGTTGTTATTTTTAAAGGGTTTGTTCTTGGCAAGAGGCACAGAATAAACTTTCTAGTCTGCATGAAAATCAACACTTTTCATTAGTTTTATTCTGCTTTTGTTAAATAATGAATAGTAGTACTTTTTTATCTTCTGGCTTTTGTTAACTTTAAACATTTTAAGCAGTGTTTGCTTTCTTTTAACATGTTCAGTTTTGAATCCCATAAGATAGTTTTTTTATTTTAGTTTGGGTAACTTCTACATCATCTACTATATTAAATACTTGAAAATGTAAAATTCAGTTTTAGAAAATGATTTTTTTTTTAATATACTATTCATAAAGGAGCGTTATTTCATACCTAAATTAAATATAGTAATTTAGGCATTCAGTATGATCGATTATTTAATGAATTATCTTCAGAAATAATTTATCGAACTTTCTTCCCTGGGAACAGTAATCATACTGTCATAAACCTTATTTTACTGAATGTTATATTTTGCTGAACCAGATTCCTGGTCAATCTGTTACTATATTCATATTAATCATCTAATTCTGTTACTCAATCTTTCCATTTCACTGTGCTGGTAATTTTAAAATCTACATAAAGTCAAAAATGGAACAAATGACATAAACTTTCCGTTTTCAGATAATTTTATTATTATAGATGAACCTACTATGAAAACTCCTTTGGATTAGGATATATATCTTACTATTGGTATGTTGAAACAGTAATTTACGATGTCATCAAAGCCGAAATAGGGAATACGATCGTAGATTCATTGATATTCTAATATTAAATATTTTCCTGACCTGTCTTCAGTGTTTCGGCTAAGACCAGGAGTAGGAATGTGGGTAATTAGAATGGGAATTGGTTCGTAACTGTGGAAACTTAGAGACGGTTACCAATTGAGAATTCACATCATACTATGGGCGATAGGTGGAAGGACTTTAGATTGGAAAAGTTTGAAATCCCTTCATATTGAGGCGGAGAGCTGGCTTCTATTGGCCTCGAGTATTGCTATAGATTGGGCTCATTAGGTCTCTATGTCTGTGTATTGGCTCATCCTGAATCATGCTTTCCGATTTTGGATTCATTTCTGCTGTAATGATTTTGGGTTTCTCTGTTTTGAGAGCTATGTTGCTTTATTGAATAAATACGAAGCTGCCTGTCTAAAGAGCAATGAATAATATGGATGAAAATGAATTTATTTACACAATATCTTCAACTAAATGAAATCAAAAGAAAAGAAAACTATATAAGATACCAAATACAGTAAATATAAAATAAATGATATAAAAAGAAATTAATTAATTAAAACATTACATGTTACTCCAAGAAGTACTTACAAAATGTGACAATTTCAACATTTTTTCTATAATCTTCTAATATATTTTTCCAAAGCTAGAGAAGATAACATCATCACATCAGCACTTAGAGTGTAGGTCCTTCCCGTTGCTGTTGATAAGTCCACGTTTTGCAAAATATTGTATCCAGGCACATCTCTTCGTTGTGGGTAGAAGAATAAACGAATTGGACCTTTTGAATGTAAAAAGATTACTCTATGCATGTTGTTGGTTTTTCCTTCAATATATTATTGAAATCTGCCCTAATCTGCCACGAGTTTCCATTTTGATAAAGTTATGTTTTCTGTGATTGGAAAACTGTATTAAAAGATTATAGAGAACATGTTGATAGTGTCACTTTTTGTAAATACGTCTTTGAGTAAAATATATAAATGCTAATAGCAGAATATTTTTCAGGGTGCTAATAACAATTATTGTGGAGGAGAAGCAATCCACCGCTGTCGTTTGAAAATTTTCCACTGTCCCTTAAGAAAAAATCAAAGCTTTTTTATCGAAAACTCATTTCTATCCATTTTTTGAAATTTTACCGTATTTAGTCAGGTATAGTATGAATCACATATATTTTCTTGAAAATCGAAGAGGACGTATTTTGGGAATTTCAAAAACCTTTTCTGGACGTTGAAAAATGTTGAGATATATATATCGAGAGAGATATCAAATTAAATTCCATTTCAAATGGAAAAGAATGACGCAAATTTGAGCTCTCTAGATGCAACAGTTTCTTAATGGCGCAATTTTCAATATATTGAGTGAGAACCGAAAATAGTAGGTTTTTGATTTTTAAAAGCGTATAACTCAAAAATAATTGTCTGAGATATGTAATATTTTACATTTTAACTAATCTTGGTTTGTACAACTTATATTAAAAATCATAGAAACTGGAGAGGTACAGGTCCAAACCATTGTTTGATTTTACATGGAATGGCCCAAAATAGAATATTATTAATTTCCTGTAATTTTTTTTATTGGTGGTTAAGAGATTTGGTAATTAAACCAATGATATTTATTTGAAGTCTGAATTTCTACTCTTCATTATGATTTTAAAAAATTGGGATGGTTCCTTTTATTTAACAAGAGAGGACTAATAGACTAGTAAATAAGTTTGTGAGTATAATAATAATGTTTTAATTGGAATGAATTTTGTTTTTCAGCGAGAAGAGTGACATGGAGTCGAGCCTGGGCCGTAAGAACGGCTCGGAGCGGTGCCTGACGCGAACCGGGGAGCCGCTCTACCGCGCGCACAACATCAGCGCCCCCAGCCCTGAGGCTATGAAGGTGAGGCTCGCCGCCATGGTCCTCCAGCCGCCGACCAGGGTCTGAGATCTTTAATAATAGCACATCATCTCAACGATACTTATGCATTGTCTTGGCTCTTTCGTTTTGTTTTTGTTCTGTTTTGTATTTTATTTGTGAATGTGAGCACTGTGTTGCTGCTCGACTCTGTCCTCGCAACTGTGAGAGGAATCGCTTTCAAGTTTGTTTACTAACTTGTCTTTGAAGTGGGATCATCACATTGTCAAGTAGGAAAATGGAAGTTGTTTAAGACTTATAATTATAAATTAAGACTGAAAATAGTAAACGTTAGAAATGGGGCTATGATTCCTTGCGCTGTCGGTCGGTATCATTCTAAAGTTTTAGCAAGTAGACCTATTTTTAAGAAGTCTCTAATTTCGTTCTTTCATATTATTAAAAAATCATTTTTTCTATATTTGCTTGATATTACAAAGTGAATTTGACCAAGGTTTGATTGGATTGGTCTTAATATAATTTTTATATTTTATCATAATTCGTTATTTTTATTATTTTATTATTATTGTTTTCCTTTGATTGATAACCCTAATCCTGATTTTAACATACAAAACAGTAGAACATAATCTCAGTTCTAAAAATCTATCAAGTATATAATGGGCTGAACATTGATTCATAATATGTAAAACATTTTTAGCAACACTAAAAAAAAAAAGATTATGAAAAATGTTAAAACATTTAAAAAATAAAAAATATACTTTTTTGTAAGTCAACTTTATGTAAAATAATCTGCGAAATTGGATAAAATAGACCGTATTTACAACAACTCACCTAATGGCCATTTAACTCAAAACTACTGTTATTGAAATTTCGAATGATCTATCGGGCTTGATCTTAACTATTCAAATCACAATTACAGTTAATGAGTATCATGTATTCATTGCTGAATCGCTGCTTGTCCAACCATCTCCCATCCTACTTGCTATGCCCTTGCGAGGATCATGAGTGACATACATTAGTAAGACAGGAAGCTGCTAAAAGAGATGGTATTATTAAGGAGGTGAGGGAAGGAGGTTGGGAAGGACCCAAGACATGCATAAAAGAAGGTGGAAGAATACTTAGGAACCGGGTGCCTCTGAGGTAATGTTAGTAATTCTTATTGGGTTCCCTTTTGATGTATTATTCATGATGTGGAGGTATAAAGTTCGAAATGTTGCACAGTTTGTCACCGACGCTGACAGCGCACCACCGCCTCAGATATTAATCTATTCCAGTCTTTAAACAAGTTCCATTTCCTCACTGCTCTGCTATAATCTAACAAATGAGTGGCGATAACTATAACATATAGCATCATTTAGCTTTTTTATTTTTTTTTTATAAATAAATTTTTATTAAGAAATTTGATGATGCATACAATTTATGTATTTATCTTTTGTAAAAAGATTGAATATTGTATTTATTACTTGCGAAAGTAGATTAGTGTGTATTAAGATCTCTATTTGTGAAGTTAAACTTAAAAGGCTAGTCTTTTTGTTTAATTGATAATGACTTTTCCTATTAATTGTATTTACGATTAATGTTAGAGATCCTAAGAATGTTGTACATTATCTTTTTCTTGTAAACTTAAGACTATAATGCGCCTATACCTAGAAGCTCATATTTTTTAATAGTAAAATTTATTTTAGAATCCGATGCTGTACAACATTGTTGACCAACCCATTTTTATTTTTATTTTATTTTTCTGTTATATAATGCATATGCTGCCAGTTATTATTGTATTTGATATCCATGTAATGCATTTAGGCTGTCCATTAGCTCCTGCTATAATTTGGCAGCTTATTTTATTTTTAATTTTTTTTTAACTTTGATTGTTTTTAAACTATATTTTTTAGTTAAGTTTTTTATAATGTTCCGTAAGGCAGGTAGATTTTGCATGAGGGTACCAATTTGTATTCTGGTTAATGTCCTTACAACTCACCATTTATTGATTGTACTGTTAAAACCAAAACACATTATTGCAACGAGCATGGATTTATGAGCACTTAAATTTGAGGTGAATTTGAATTGCACAATTTGATTTCTTTGGTCATTATTTTTGTAATAACTTTGTTGATTGTGAAATGTGCATGGATCCTTTTGTATTGATTGTAGCCTTAAAAACATTTATGCTTAAGACAGTAAAATAGAAATCACTTTACTTGATGTTTGCTGTTGACGTTCATTGAACACTGTTGTTTTCAGCGGTGAGCGTTGAAAGTTTCAGTGAAATTAAGTAACGTAGAAAACTATACTCAACATTTAAAATGTTTCATTTCATATATTTTACTGTCCTAAATATTTTCATACATCATTAATGATTCTTATTATTTGAAATTATTATAATGGGTTGACTAAATGTATATAAACGAATATGACCTCACTTGCTGGCATAAAGAACACCATTATGTTTTGAAGGGAACAGAAAAAATAGGTATATCTTTCTTTAAATTTAAATGCAAATGATTTACTAAATTTTCAATTTGTGTTCATCTCATCAGAAAATAGAAAATAGAAACTATTAAAGATAGTTCGCAAGTTATTTCTAAAATAAAATTTGTTTAGTTTGTTTAATAAGATTACAAAATCATTCATTTTACTATTATAGAAATTAAATTTTTTATTTTGATGATTCAAAGTTAACTTTTAAGTTTTTAAAAATGTAAATTATTTTTTTTTACATTATTGAGAAAAATAAATTCATTCAAATATGGACCTCTAGATTCAAACGGACTTAATATAAAATTAAAATTAAAATCGTGAATAATTCGAAGTTTTATAAATTAAACATTATCCTAATGCACCTAATTATTTAATTATCTATAATTCATTCATTACGTGCAACAATTGAGTCATCTTTAAAAAATAATGTGAATATCATTTTGATAACTGATATTCATTTATGGACAAAATAATACAAAGTTGTAGTTGAACTACTAGCATAAATCTTCCAATATTTAAATTTTTAATAAAACAAATTCAACCTTTTAACATAATAACTCAGTTGATCAATTTTTTTTCATTTAGATAGAATACAGATATTTACATTTAAATTTCTAAAATAAAAAAAAATAAAAAATAATACCTTACCTTATAATGCTTTAAAAAATACTGATAATACTTATGTAGAAGTGTGTATTTATATTAATTAAATTTAAAGCTTAATTATTACTTTACTATCTCCAGTATTTAAAAAAAAAAAATTAATGATTACCGTTGTTCACTACAGAAAAATCCAAGCATCTTACACTTATCAGCCTTAAATTTTTATTTAATAAACTATTTTTACAGTTACTACGTTGAATAATTAATTAGTGACGAAATACCATTTTTATTAATAATGCTCTCCGAAATAGTTCTTCAAAACAACCTATAAATAAAGGCTGAAAAAATTAAAATAATTAACCAATCAATGTTTAAATAAAATAATAATTAATATCATAACTAAAAAAATATCAATACTTATATTTGTTTGTTTGTTTCGTTTAACGTCACTTTATGCTGCTATGGCTAATCGGACGATGCTACGGTGGGAGTCCTAAAAAATCCATATAATAGGATAGGGATCTTTAACGAGTACCTGACATTTACAGGCTCGGGACCCCATCCCTTCCGAAGGACGGCATTTTGAGGATTTTTTATCTTTAAAAAATATCTATGGGTTACTTGCTATGCTAACCTCTAACCACAGGTATTATATAAAATATTAATAAGATATTGGTTATTTATTTTTAAATATTTTATGAACAGAAGTAATGGTGAACGATTTTACTGTATTAAAATCACATGTTATTTTTAGTTAACCACAAAATGTCATGAAATGCAAAGTTGATTTCACTATTGGTGTCACAATTTATTGAAGGATGTTTGTAGTGCTAAATAATATTTGTTGTTCAAAGCTTTTCTTAACAAACCACTAAGGCCCTTGTCGGGTGCTGTTTATCTAAATTTGATTGAGGAGTTATTAGTAACCACACGCAACACGATTGGAAACAGATTTAACGGCATCTAAGCATTTAATTGTTTTGTTTGTGTTCACTAATTAGTTTGAGTACGATACACCTTTAGCACCTATATTCCGCCTGTACAAAGGATTTGGTTTTAGCCGGTATATTCTCCACTAAACCTATTTGTTTTTAGATATTAGTCTTTCATTTTGAATGTGGCCTAAGTCGATTCATATTTAAATCAGGATATCAAGAGTTTGCATTTGAATGAATTGAAATTAATTTTTATTGGACAACTCGGTATTTTGATTATATATAATAATTGTTTTAAGGAAAGACCCTAAATTAGTTTTTTTTTTATAATTCAAAGGAGGTAATGGTGAAGTAAATTGATTTATTTAAAATTTATTCATAAAAGTAAAAGAAAAAAAATTAATTAAATTTTTATTTTTAAAAAATGAAGATTTTTTTGATTTTTTTATTTGAACATATGTAACTTATTTTATGATCATTAATTTATTATACGAAACAAGGTTTAGACATTTAAAATTCATTCTTCGTTCAGTCATATCTTTCTAGACCGATAAATTGCAAATCGGAATGATTTTTATTTTAAAAATCGTTTATTTATGGTTTGTTCATTTGGGACATCAGCTATCTAATATTAACATGTATATAACGTCGGTTTTGTTTTTGTTTTTTAACAAATAAACTCTTCGAAATTTAGGCACTTTTTTTTGTTTAAATCTTTTGATTCAAGTCTTCGAACAAGAATGTCTTATCGTTTAAACCAGGGATCTCCAAACTTTTCAGCCATTGGGCCATGCTAATTACTTCTTCCAAGAGTTTTAATTTTCCTGCCAGAGCCTAGACTACACTACGTTTTTCTAATTTTGAATTTGACATCTGAACAAAAAGCATCGTAATCCGTATCCATCCGAATTACAAAATAGTGAATGGCTGTGTTATCACTCCACCCAGGTCGATTTAACAAAACATATGAACGAATTAAATTTGAGGTTGCAAGGAGAAAAACAGATTTTACCTTATTTATACACTTATGTAATATCGTTCCAGCAAAAAATAACACTGTTACAATCACAATTGCGTGAAAAGTGTTTCACAAATTTTAAAACATGTGGAATATTCAGCCACCTTACTGGAACTGTTTTCCATCGATTTTTATGTCGAAGCATTGAATGCATTAAATATGGATTGTGATACTAGTTTCTCAGAATTTGATGGCATTTAGAACAAAATTAAGATTTTTCAAAATTCATTTGATTTCCACATTAAAATAATAGCCCTAGAACTTCAACTTAAATAGACCGATGAGCATCTTAAATCTCTTTTAATAATTAGAACAAATAATATTGTTACACAACTACAAACTATTGTCGCGGGCCGGATTTGGCCTGCGGGCCGTAGTTTGGAGACCCCTGGTTTTATTATAACAAATAATCTGCGAAGAAATTATCTTTTGGGAGTTGTCCATTTTAAATGTCTATATTAGGCAGCCCCGTTCTGAGTGGATGGTTCTGAATGGATATAGAGTTTATTGTGAACATTTGCTAAATATAATTTTTTGGTAGTTATTGCTTGTTTTAATTATAAAGTACATTTAGGATCATAGCTTATGACTCAACAGGGTTCTCTTTTCAAATAAATTTATTATAACTACGACTTATATTTACGATTTTTTTTAGTTGAATTTACAAGCTCCATTTTTTTTTTAGAAATTAAAAAAAATATATGTATTTTTTGGAGGGGGAGTATATTGACTTGGCCACTTTCAAAATTATCGGCTCGTTTATTAGTTCTTTTGGATCTATAAATTGAACGGAAAGTTCATTAATAAATTTAACTTACGTTTACTAACTCATTTAATTTGTTTTTTCCGGAGTTGATGCATAAGATGCCAGTGAGACGCAAGTAGAGGTCTATTCGTGGGGTTGGGGAGGGACAGAGAGTAAGGAGGTTGGTCGTGTATAGAGCGAGCACAAGAAGCGGAAGCGGCGGCAGAGGAAGGACCCGGAACTTTACGGTGACGGCCAACTGCCGACCGTCTCGAGCAGGAACGAGACCTCGGTGAACCGGATGAACTTCTACACGAGGGCCTTCCCGGACTACGGGCAGCCGACCTACTTCTGCCCCCCGCAGGGGTCCAGGGCCTACGAGCGCACCCTCCGCGCCAGCTCCTTCTACCAGCCCAACAGCATCGACAAGGCCGAGATATAGATCTAGACACCTCTATTTTTTTTTTTGTTTTGTCATTCCATCTTTTGTTTCAATTGTCAATGCGCCTACTATATTTAACATCTCTATTCGTAAAATAATAATCCTTAATGTAATCGTATTTGAGCTTACATGTTCGTGTTTCACAGGACTCGGTTTTGAGACACTTACAGGGTGTATTTTTTACCGGTAGTTCAATTCCCAACTTTCACGCAATCTAATTTTTTTTTTTTTTTTTTTTTTTTTTTTAATTTTTGTGCCAAAACTATTATTTCACTTTTTAATTTAATTTCTATCGGACATTCCCCTGCCATTAAACGGAACTGTTCTTGTACTTTATAATTGTTAGTTATGTAGTTTATAAAGATTTATTGATTGTTGTAAATAAATTTGTATTATATATTAAACTTTAAAAAGTATATATTTATGTTTAATACTAAAGAGGACAATAATAATCCACCTTCGTTCGAAGATTTTCCAATGTTCAGTTTTATTGTGTATAAAATATATTTTATATCCAGATTTTACAAAAAATGAAAAAAAAAATATATTGTTAATTGATTCTTAAAAATTCTATGAGCGTAACGCATGTATTGGTTTGGATATCGACTTGTATTTCGATTTTTAATATTCAATGTTATATGTTTATGTGGAGTTATTGTGTCATTGTGTCCTGGGCGACCAGTCCAGTTTCCAATTGTTCAGAATATTGATGGATACTTTGTACATATTCATGTGTAAATATAGATTTAATGGATTCTTATGAATTGATAGGTAGAGGGGAGGACTCCTATAACTATGCCTAAGGAAGGAAGTCGTAGCTTGTATTAACATAATTGTACTGCCTCCTCGAGATAAGGCTGTTTTGTAAGTCACGTTTTTATTAAGGCTCATATTGATACGTTGGCTGATCATCAGGCGTATTTTATATTTTTAAATGGATAATAATTCAAAAAAGTACCAAGAACTTTGATTAGGGACATTTTGAAGCACCAACTTGAAGAATATCTTAAAATGAGCATTTAATTGATGTAAAGCAACAGCTAAATGTTAAAATATAATATACCAAGTTGTAAATATATTACATTTTCCCCTTCATATTTAGAATATTAGTAATTGTAATTTGCGAATAAAGTTTCAATGTGTCTACAATTTTTTTTTTTTTTTTTTTACCTTGTCTTCCTTAAAAAAAAAACTCAATTTCTCCTTGTCAGGGAAAAACCATATATACAGATAGACCATGGATATGTCTATCTATAACCTACTGTTTTTTTTATCCACTGTTTCTGTGGAAAAAAAAAAACTGTCTTCAAATTTTCGACCCGAGCCATACCAACAGAACTAGAGCGTGTCAAAAAAGTCCCAAAACTTAAAAAATGTAAAACGTGCCTTTTTTTTTTTTTTTCATTTAAGCCAATATAGCTCCTAAACCGTAAGCCCCATCGAGAAATGTTATATAGCAAAAGATATCCTCCATTAAATTGCTGACGAGATATCTGTCGTTAAATTTTTGATCCGAGCAACACCAACAGAGCTAATGCGTGTTAAAATCTTACATTTTTGAGGGGGAAATAAACGTTACACATTTGATGACGAAAAAAACGTTACGACGTGTCTTTTTTTATTGGAATAAATGTTGATCTAAAGCCTATCTTTTATTTCATTCTAGTGAAAAATGTTGTATACAAAAAAAAAATTCTATTAAATGTCTGACAAGTGGCGGTCGTCAAATTTTCGATCATAGCAAAAACAACTGTTTTTGAGTGTCAAAATAGCCCCTAAACTTAAAAATGTAGGTTTTAAACGTGTCTTTTATCATTCAAACTAATATAGCTCCTAAAGGGTAGGTCTTAGTGACAAATATTACTAACGAAAAATATTCTCCATTGAATTTCTGAGCAGTGAATTTTCGATCTGAGTAACACCAACATAGCTAGGACGTGTCAAAATGTTACATATTTGATGGCGAAAAAACGTTACGACGTGACTTTTTTCAATCGAATCAATATTGCTCTTAAAATATTGGTTTTAGCGATAAATGTTATATTTAAAAAAAATATGTATTAAATGCCTGAAAAGTGAGCGGTCGTCAAATTTCTGTCAAGGCTCTTTATTTATTGAGTTTCAATAATGGAAGAGTATTCAATGCTGGTGGTTGATATTGATCTTATACCTACATGCTTACACACCTTATAATATACTGATTATGTGTTGAACTTTAGGTACAAATGAATATATCATCAAAAGGTTTATAAAATATATATATAAAGAGTGAGAGAGAGAGAGAGAGAGAGAGAGAGAGAGAGAGAGAGAGAGAGAGAGAGTGAGAGAGAGAGAGAGAGAGAGAGAGAGAGAGAGAGAGAGAGAGAGAGAGAGAGAGAGAGAGAGAGAGAGAGAGAGAGAGAGAGAGAGAGAGAGAGAGAGAGAGAGAGAGAGAGGAGAGAGAGAGAGAGAGAGAGAGAGAGAGAGAGAGAGAGAGAGAGAGAGAGAGAGAGAGAGAGAGAGTTAACAATTATGAATCATGTTAGAAATATTTAATATCACCACATGTTTTTCTGTTTTGCAAAAACTTATGATGAAGATACTTAATCTAGTCATACCTTTACCGTTATCGAGCAGCTGTGAAACATTTTCAAAAATCGACTAGGCTGGTTTTGGAATCCTACGCCTCAAATGCAGTAAATAATTTAGTTTCCAAAACTTTCCCAAAGCATAGATCATTATTTCACATATAATCGAAGCTTATTCAATATTTAATCAGGTTTTGAAAAAGTTGGGATACGTGGAAAGAAGCTATGAAATCTTTTACCCCATAAAATTATTTTTATCAAGTATTTTAATAAGTGAAAAAATATAAACTACAAAATTCAATTATTTTTACTCCCTTAAAGTATCGTTATTCAATGACTACTTATAAGATTTTGACATCCTTTGAACCCAAAAGTTTGGTGTCAAAGAATATTGTACTCAGAAATTTATATTTCTATACAATCATGCGCACATCAATTGAAACATCATGCATTTCTCGCAATCAAAAGAGACAGTTTCATATTACGAAAGCTCAGCAAAATGTTTCTGTAGATTAAAAAAAGAATCCATCGATTGAGGAAGACATGATAACACTTTTCATACCTTAAAAAATTGCGAATGAAATGAGAACTTGAAAAGAAAAACAAAATTAACATATTAGGATACTTCCTCATTTTTTTTTTAGTTCTTCAGCTTGAGAATGTTAAATTTTGATTTTTTATGAAATCAATTATTTGGATTCCACAAAAAAATCTAGAATACTATAGAAAGCAAATTTAGCAAAATCTTTCTGACTGCTTAATCCAACATCCTTGTGAAATCCAAATATAGAACCAATAGAATATCACTAATTATAATTAGTGATAATTATCTCTCTCTAATAATTATTAGAGAGGGGCTGACTAGAGGCGGACTAATTGGCTGCTTTTGTAGTCGGCGATTAATTTGTAAAAAGCGCTGACTGGTTGGCCATTTTTATTCATATATATTTCTACGATTAAAAATCCGTTGATTGAAATGAAAACATGGCCTTTATCGATTATAATTTGTACTTTAGATTCATCTTTACAGTTTGTTATTAAATCAGGAATAAGAACTTTATTATTTCAATCAATTACGAACTTTATGAAGGACTATGATAATACAAAAAAAATTCAATGAATTCTATAATATTGAATAAAGAGCTTACTTACCTACCATTTTCTTTAATTAGTTTTAGTTTTGCTTCATTAAAAATTAGCTTAAAAATATTAAATGTTACTTTAATTGTAATATAAAGGTAGGAACACAATATTAACAATCTACATACGTGTTTCAGGAGGCTTGACTCTGCAAGAGTTGTTGCACCATTGATGTATGAACATACGTGTTCATTTACAATTACATTTAGGCTATTTTCGTGTTTTTATATTATATGTTTGTGTGTGTGTGTGTGTGTGTGTGTGTGTGTGCTAAAAAAATTCTGTATTAAATGCCCGAAAAGTGAGCGGTCGTCAAATTTTGTCAAGGCTCTTTATTTATTGAGTTTCAATAATGGAAGAGTATTCAATGTTCGTGGTTGATATTGATCTAATACCTACATGCTTACACACCTTATTATATACTGATTATGTGTTGAACTTTAGGTACAAATGAATATATCATCAAAGGGTTTGTAAAATATATATATATATATATATATATATATATATATATATATATATATATATAAAGAGAGAGAGAGAGAGAGAGAGAGAGAGAGAGAGAGAGAGAGAGTTAACAATTATGAATCATGTTAGAAATATTTAATATCACTACATGTTTTTCTGTTTTGCAAAAACTTATGATGAAGATACTTATTCATAATATTCTTTATAAATGACACTGGTTCATGAAATCAGGCCTAGAATTCCAAAACCAGCTGTCCACTTTAAATGTTTTTAAAATTGTTTTTGTATTATATTATATGTAGCTTGAAGGCTGTCTCAAAAGTAGTTAACTGTGTGTGTTACAGATTGCTCGAAGAAAGTCCTTAAACACGATCAGATTCAAAATTTTACAATTAGCTATCTAAGCTAATTAATTAAGTAAATTGATGACTTGCTTTATTTTTACTACAAAAAAACAAAAACAACTCCTATATTAGATAAACAAACACCTGTAGCTGCATGTAGAGATGGTTATAAACGAAGCACCTCGAACATTTCTGATGTCTCCCGAATGATCGGCTTAACCCGTCCATCTCTACTAATTATGTATTTCTTGCCACTAATATGTTTTTCCAGATCAACTATTAGTTTAGTTATTGTTAAATAAATATATAGACCATAAAAAATATTATTTAAATAAAAAAGAATACGACTTAAAAACGGTGGTTTAATCCACCTAAAAGTGGAATATGAATTTCTAGTATTTCCATATTGTGATTAACTAACCTATTTCACACATTGACACCTACTGAAGATCCAGTTGGAGTATGTTAGGTGCTTAAAGATAAAATAATTTCTATATCCAAGATAAAATACCTATAACATGCATACTTCAGTTCATATATGTATGAAGGGCATACAATAATACCTATATGTTTAAGGTAGAATAATATATTTTATCACCATTAATACCAAGAGAATATCTTGGTAAAGAACCCTGAAATGCTTTAATAAACCACACCAAAGTCTTAGAAAGTCCTTAATATGCGCCTATCTTGGTTGAAGTGAAAGGAATAGACCGCGCATGTAAAGATGTCCTTACAAGCGCTGCATGAAATTACAGTAACAATTATCTTGAAGGTAAGTTCAAACATCCTACATTCTATTTTTACAACCAATCTCAATTTACAAAATATATCCATCTACACTTGTATCTTCAAACCTGAAACCAATAATAAATTAATTTTCTTCCTTTTTCTAAAACTGAGTAGATTAATATATCATTCCATTGAATTCATTGTTCAAATAAGTTTAAATGAATTTGTTTTATTTTATCACTAATAATTATTCTTGAAATGAGTGTAATGAAAGAAGTCCTGGTTTGGATGTGGCTACATCGATATTTTTTTTTAAATTATATTATTTAATTACTATAATAAATTAAATGGTTACCATAGCAAACATTATAAGTCAAAAATTCCATGCTCGAACCAGACTATAAGTAAATAATTCTCCGCCACCTCCCTCCCAGTCAGGAAACACCGTGTAGACGAGACAGCAACGAAGGGGAGATAAGAAAAAAAAAAAATAAATAAAGGTCAATGAGGTGCATGGATGACAATGAATCAATTCATCTAATACATACAACGAAAATAGATGATTCCATTTAAAAAATAAATAATTAATAACAATAAAAAAATAAATTAAAAAAAATTGACTATGCAAAGTACAAAATAAAGTAAATAGTGATATATAATAAATTAGAGAAAGGAAAAAATAAATTAAATACAATCTTTTAATATGTACAATATATATTTATAAACTCCCCGTCAAAAGTATCGCAACGCCCATAATTCTCCAGATTTTCCTGGTTTTTACCTTAACCCATACTTGGTTTATATTCACATTAATATCATTTATTAAACGTGAGACATTAAGGATTAGACACATAATGTTATTCCCTATTAATAACAAACTTGGAATTTTAATTATTTTTTTTAAATTTCCTTCAGTCCATGTTTATCATTCGTTTCGTTATTTACATGTATTCCAAGACTAGTGGAAGCAGTCATTCAAGCCAGAGGGGGCAATATGTCTTATTAAAGATAAATTTAAAAGTTATAATTTTAAAAAATGTAAATTTTTAAAAGTAATATTTTTAACTTTTTGTTTGTAGGAGGAAATATTGTAATTTATTTTAATAAAAATTGTTTATTTATAGTTAAAAGAATGTTTATTATAGACTTTATAATGGAAAAAACCACGTTTTTATAAAATTCAAATACTTCAAAGTGTTGCCATACTTTGGTCGGGAAGTTTATATATATATATATATATATATATATATATATATATATATATAATATATATATATATATATAATATATATATATAATATATATATATATATATATATATATATATATATATATATATATATATATATATATATATATATATATATATATAGAATAGAATAGAATAGAATAGAAAAAGAAATTTTATTCTGGGACAAAGTCCCTTAAGAATAATAGTTACATAACAGACCATAAGTTATATCTGGCCTAGAGATTATAAATTAAATAACATATAATAAGATCATTAAAAGTAAATACAATTTTACAATAAAATAAGTAATAAAATGAAAAAAAAAAATATATACACATATATAAACACATACACACTACCTACATACATGAACTATCTTTACAATCAGTAAAAGAAAAAAAAAAATATTATGTAAGAAATTGACTAAATAATAGATTCCTGATGTTACATCGAGTAAAGGATGAAAAAAAAAAAAAAAAATGATGATGAAAAATAAAAATGAAAATAAAAAATCCTCAAATGATAATGTTTTCTCTACCATTAAAATAAACAAGCTAAACTTTTATAAATGATATACTTGGGTGAAATTCATTAAAGCATCTATATAATTAGATAGCATCCGACTGGAGGGAGGAAAAGTGGTGGAAGAGGAGTGTTTTTAAATGTTCCGAGGGAGGATGTATTACGAATAGAAGGAGGAAGAGAATTCCAAAGAATAGCGGAGCGGGCAAGAAAGGAACGTTGGAAAGCAGTAGTTCTGTGGGATGGGGTGTAGAGATCGGAGAGACGGGACCTTGTATGCAATGATTGGATTGAGGATTTGAAATGTAGGATATTGTGAATATACGGAGGGTGATGTGTGTTAATAACTTGGAAGAGGAATGTACCAAGGAAGTAATCTCTACGGAAGGAAGGGGGGAAAAGCCAATTTAACTCGGTGTAGAGATGGGACACATGGGAGCGTCTCGAGGTTCCAACAACATATCTTATGAAACAGTTCATGATACGCTTTAATCTATCTTCCAGTATCATCGAGAGCCCACCATAAATCACACATCCATAGTCGAATTGGGGGAATATGAGGGAGGATACTAAGAGTTTACGTGTGGATAGAGGAAGTAGGTGTCGGGAACGGTGGAATAATTTTAGGATGCCAATCGATCGTCGGGTGATTTGAGCTATGTGGGGTTTCCAAGAAAGGGTTTGATCGATTGTTAAACCTAGGTTTTTAACAGAGGAGAGGAAAGCTATAGGATGACCATTTAGGAATAAAGTAGGGAAGTTGGTATTCGATCGAAGGAGGGAATGGGATCCAATTGCAATTGCTTGAGTTTTAGCTGCATTTAAAGTCAATTTATTCAGGAATGCCCAGGCACAGATTTCATCCAGGTCTTGCTGAATTTTGGAAAATGCAGTTGATAACTCGGCAGGAGGAAAGGAAAGATAAATTTGAGAATCATCGGCGTAGAGGTGGTAGGAACAATTATGAATAGAGTTAGGAAGATCATTTATATAGGAATCAAACAGGAGAGGAGAGATGCTAGATCCTTGAGCTACGCCTGATCGCAAAGTGAGGAAAGGGGATGAACCTTGGTTGGGAATGGTAACAGATTGGGAACGGTGGGCAAGGAATGAATGAAACCACATGAGAGCACTATTGGAGAAGTGTAGAGATTTCAGTTTGGAAAAGAGGATGGTGTGGTCTAAGGAATCGAAGGCTTTGGAAAAGTCAAGGAGTATGAGGATGGTTAATTCTTTTTTATCCATTGCTGTCTGGACATCACTGATGATTTTGGTGAGAGCGGATTGAGTAGAGTGGCTGGGGCGGAAACCGGATTGGAACGGGTCAAGTAAATTGAAATCTTCGAGGTAATTGGAGATTTGGGATTGTACTATTCTTTCTAGGGGTTTAGAGAGGTTAGAAAGTATAGAGATCGGTCGGTAATCTTTTGGGGATGAAGGATTTGGGTTCTTGGCTATAGGGTGAATTAGGGCTTTTTTCCAGGAGGTGGGAAATACAGAATTCTGGAGGGAAAAATTATATACGAAGAGGAGAACCGGTAGGATTTCAGGAAGGCATAATTTTATCAATTTGACAGGAATACCGTCTAATCCAGTTGAATTGGTGTGGGATTTCATTATGGAGGAAATGAGGTCTGTGGGAGAGATGTAAGGAAAAAAAAAATAATTATCATTGAATGCAGAAGGTAAGAGAGGCAACTGAGAGGATGGAGATGGTGTAGATGTAGAGGTAGAGACGAAATAGGAATTTAACTCATTAGGTGTGACTGGAAAGACTTCCGAGGGAGAGGATCTATTTTCAACAAGAGAAAGTTTACGGAGGAGGTGCCATTTGGATTTGGGATCGGGGGCGGATGAGAAGGCTTCATGGAAGTAATTGGATTTCGCTCGCCTGATGGTAGCTTGAGTTAAATTGCGGAGAACCTTAAAAGACTGGTAATCATCCTCGAGCCTAGTGCGTCTAAAACGTCTTCGGGCAGCCTCTCGTCTTCTTTGCAGGTCTTTTATTTCTAGGTTCATCCACGGAGCAGGCCGGTGGCGACGAAAGGTACAGGTTTTGAGAGGAGCATGGATATCGAGGATGGAAAGGAGATTGGCAGTTAGTAATTCAACCATAGTGTCAATAGAGGAACAGGAGTAGATAGGACTCCAATCTAGGATTTCGAGGTCAGGTAAAATCTTGTCTCGTGTGAGGGATTCTATGTTGCGGAAAGTAATTGTTTTAGGGAGGAATGATGGGATTGGGATATCGTAAGAAATTTGTATAAGGTCATGAGAGGACAGAAACGTAACAGGCTGCTGACATGAGGAAAGGAGTTTTGTTGGGGAGTCTATGACATGCAAGTCCAACCAGGTGTCGGATCCACGGGAGTGATGGGTGGGGTTAAATGGAACAATGAAGAGGTGAAGGGAAAAGAAGAGGTTTTCTAAATACTTTTTGTCATAGGAGTCAGTAAGGAGATTGGTATTCAGGTCACCAGAAATGATTATATTGGAGTAGAGAGGAACATAAGTGTAGAGGTTTGATTCAAAGGTTTGGTCAAAAGGAACATGAGGGGGGGCGATAGGCCACTACATACAGGAGAGAATGGAGATTAAAGGATATTTCAACAAATAGGAATTCAGTGTTTGGGAGATTTGAGGGGGGTGAATGTTGAAGGATACGGGACTTCAGACTGTCGTGAATATATAACGCTACCCCACCGTCAGTCCGATTAATCCGGTCGTGACGGATGAGAGAGTAGTTAGGGAGGGAAACTGAGGAAGACGGAATGTAGGGTTTAAGCCAGGTTTCAGAAACTGCAATGATGTGGTAGAAATTTTGGGTGAAGAATTCTAGGAATTCATCATAGTGGGCTGAGAGGGATTGAGAGTTTATGTGACAAGCGGTTAGGATATTAGTCATATGGGTAAGAAGATAAGGAAATATAGGACGGTTAGTGAAAGGATGATGCTGTAGATGAGATGGGATTGTAGATGCCTTGAGAAAGAGAACAATATTGATAGTATTAGATGAACTAAATGTGATAATGTAAGAATGAAATATACATACCAAAATATATTTAATAATGTAGACTTAAAATATAGATAATAATACGTAAATGAATAGTGATAATAGGAAATAAGAAAATTATAAACTGGTGAATAATTCATAAAGAAAAAAAAAAACAGAGAGAGATAATAAAAATAATGCAAGTTGAGTAACTAAAAATAAAACAATTGTGGTACCTTTGGGTAAAAAAATAGGAGTTATCTTCAAAATGAGACAAAATAGAAGAAAAACAAATAACAACAAAAAATACATCTAATTCAGAAACAAAAAGAGAAAAAAACTGTGGAGGCATGGATAGGTGATGCGTACCAAGAGGTCAGCCGAAGACATCCAGGTCCAGGGGCTGGTCTATGTAGATCACGGGCTGACCATCATCCTTCCGGCAGCGAACTCTTCCTCCCGCGAACCACACGTACTTCAATTTGCCGGCGGATCTCTTCTGTCGGGCGAGCCAGTACAGATGCCTGTTGGTCGGGGTCATCTCCTCGCTAAGATATATCCGGTGGGAGTCATTGTTATCAATATATATATATATATATATATATATATAAAAGTATTAATATATATATATCGTCCGCCTCTAGAGAGAGAGAGAGAGAGAGAGAGAGAGAGAGAGAGAGACGCCCCGAACCTAGCTTTTCTTCGCCAATGGGAGGGTAAGCCAGACCCAAATAATCTCATCGCTGCTCTCTCAACCACATCACTAGTGTCAAAATCTAGTGGAGGTGTAATAAAGTGCTCAATATCTATAATTTTAAAATTCTTTCATTCAAGAACATAGTCCAGCCAGTTTACTTAAAGCAGTTTTGAAATAGAATTTCGGAGCTGTAAAAAAATTAGAATTTTTACTCAGTATATACTAGGTTGGTAAAACCATTTTTCCTAAACCTTTTTCTAGTTTAAAAACACATAATTTCTCCGTCACTAGGAAACACAATAAATCATGGATAGGTCTATTTATATCTACAGCTTCTGATGAGGAAACTCTTCGAATTTTCGATCCGATAAACACAAGTGTCGAAATGTTACATTTTTTGTAGTAAAAATAACGTTACACATTTCGAGGGTGAAAAACCGTTACACAAAAAAACTGTAGACCTACTACAAAAAGACTTATCCTTGTCAAAACAATTCGTTATTAACAGTTAATGAAAGTAACAGTGGAATAATTTTTTTAAATGATATTTCTTGTAAACTATAACAGACACTCATATTATACAATTTTTTTTTTTTTTTTATTCTTTTATTAATTGAAATTTACAACTGTATTAATAAAAACACATTTAGTAAATATGCTGTAAACAATGCAAAATAATGGCATGATTAGAACTTGTAGAGGAACTACCCATTGGTAGTACTCTAATATTATACAATTTAAATTCTAAAATTTCCTTATTCTGGTACTTATATTCTATTAGAATAACATACATTTAAAAAAAAATTAACCATTGTATCATTTGACACCAGTCCTTTGTTTTCCTATTCCGTTCTATTACCGGAAAATATCAATCTGACGGTGTAACGTTATTATTTTAAAGAGAGTCAATACTATATTCATTGATGAGAATTTTCCTTCAGCTATGCATGAACATTATGCAAAAGCAGTCGTCATGCTGAAATATCGCTTTATTCTGACCGACCAAACCAGGGTATTAACTCCATTGTGTTGGATAGCCCATCACCAGTAGCTCTCCATCTAGAACCGGCTCCAAGTGGAAAACAATTATAATTACACCAAATACAAAGGATTATCTCTTCCCCATAGATGAAACGCTTGCAGAAACACAACTCGGTGATAATATATGCATATCCCATTAGGTACTGATACCCGGTAAGGCTTGTTGGTTCATCATTTTCTCTTTTTGGCCTCTAATGCTTCAGAAAAACAAAGATTTTACTTAAAAAATAATAGTGGACTTTATAAAAATTGTAGATTTATTTAGTTATGATAGATTTAGTTCTCTATACATATAGAAATAATTGGACAAGCCAAAATAAACAACAAAATGTCTACATCATATTCCAATATTATATAAAGGAAAACACTTAAGCGCCAGGCACAACTTAATTAATAGACCTTATAACAACCTAGTGTTTATATATAACTAACTATATGTTAATACAGGAGTGTATAATATTTTTAAATATTAACTGTTTTAATATTTAAAAATCATTAAAACTGGTTTGATTACATTGAAGGCATATAATTTGAAATTTAGTCTTTGATGAGGAAGACTTCGTTAATGAGACCAAGTTAGTAATGGATAGGATCTTATTAACTTTTCTTTGATGGTGAAGCGGCTTGGGCTCAGTTACCTTTCTATAACAGTTTCTCTCTTCCCGGACGATAGAAACACTAAATTTAGTTGGAATTTCGTTCCGTAATATTCCAAAATGGGCATAGGATGTTTCTATCGAATAAAGGATCCTATTCTAAACAAGATTAATGTTTTTATGACATGAGAAGATTTTGTATTGAAAGATAGTATACTACAAGAACACCAAACGCTCGCAATAAATCCAAAAACTTATTTATAAGTTTTGAATTCTTCTTAATTATTTTTAGGGTTTGAAATCAATAATTATTTTTTCTAAAAAATCATATAATAATTATTATATTTGATTTTTAATTTAAAAATCATTCCTGATTTAGAAATAAAAATTTCAATTGATTTTTTATGTTTATCAATTTGATTAAAAATTATGATCACTCACTGAGTGATACAGTATTGCATAAATAATAATGATTGAATTGCGATAAAAAAAATCTTAATCAGAAAATAAAAATCACCTTTTATAAACAAATTGATTAATATGTTTGTATACAATATTATTTTTTGAATTACTTCCATGATATTATCATGGAGAAAATTCAACTTTCTGATTTAGAAAGGAATTACTCAAAATTATTATTATTGTTAATTGTAAAAATGTTGATCAAAAATAATGGTCAGAAATTGATTTTTATCACTTATGATCAAAAATAAAAATTTAATAAAAATCATCAAATGTTTTAAAAAATCCCAGATAAAAATCTTGATCGGATTTGATTTTTATTATTATTTTTTTTAATTATCGATTTCAAACCCTGATTTTTTTTTCAAAATTTTCAATTAATATCCTGAAAAGCGGCCCTTACACGATCAATATTACAAATCAATACATGATGGAAAACGGTAGGCCTTAATCGACCCAATAAAATTGATCAATAAGTATTAGTCTTAATTTTTTTAGTCTGGGAGGGTGGACCTACCAGTTCTCATCGAGACCATCAAGAAGAGGTAAAGAAGTAGGCAAAGAACAATGTGGACAAAAAAAGCTGGTCAGACAGAGTATGTATAAGTACAAGTCGCGGATGTTGAGAATTTCTTCTCAAATATGAGTCAGAGAATTTAACAAACCTTTTTTCCATCTGCATTATCATTTTCCATTTCAATGGAAAAAAAAACTCATCAAACACTTGTAACAGTACACGAAATACAAGCCCCACCTCCATATACAGACGGTCCTCTAATAAAAATCTAACTGATTTTATTTACTTCATTATTATTGCCATCAATATTATTTTTTCAATGTAATCCTTACAGGTTCGATATATTTATTGAATATATTCAACAAATTACCTTTGTTTTTAAAGCACCGAAAAATGTTAAGAAGTAGGAGAAGAAAATAAACTTTATTCTGAGACAACTCTCCTAAGAATAATATATACTAGTTTAATGCAAAGGTAAATCCTCTGTCGATAACAATTGTTTAATAATTACATTAAGAGTTATACAATAAATGAGAAGATTTTTAAAATGATACAACTTACATATACTATTATGCAAGCCTTCATCAGGTTTTCTGTGTTCTGGGGAAACTGATTTCTGTTTACATCTGTATCTGAAACCCTGATGAAGGCTTGCAATGCAAGTTGAAACGTTGGAATTATAAATTAAAAAACATATTTTTTAATTGCTGTGTATCTTTATGACTGCATACCCCAGCAATCTACTTCTCTATATACTATTATAATATCGATTACATAGATATTCATGTTTTGCAGTTGCTCGAAAGATTGAATATTCAAGAGGTAAAAAAATAGATAACGTTAAAAGGAAGTTAGGGAGAAGCATTTTCAAATTGAGTTGTGCGATGAACTACAACAGGAGGAAGCGTGGATGATAAAGGATTTTTCAAAGGATGAAGTTCGATGCGCAGAAGGGAACAGGTTGGTGGGTTGGATTCTAGTATTTAAGAGAGGGATGGAGGAACACACAGGTTTTTTGGATTTCAAAGACGATGAGTGACGTAGAAAATTGGAGTAAATAGAATAGAATAGAATAGAAAAATAATTTTATTCTGGGACAAAGTCCCTTAAGAATAACAGATAATTGCAGGTATAACTAAATTAAATCTGGTTAGAGACATAATGAGCTACAAAAAAAAAAAAACAATAATACATTAATGACACTATGTACATAGATGATATTTAAATAAAAAGAAAAGAAAAGAAGATAACATTCTACAGATTAGAGGAGATAGAATTAAATAAGAAAAAAAAAAAAAAATAAAATGATATAGAAAAATCTTTTGGTACAATGATATGATTTTATGTACAATAGAAGTACCCAATGTTATATTCATGGAAAGTTAAATTTTTATTAAAAGGAATCTCAATTATTCCAGAACTGAATTCAGCAATGCAATAATAATTTTTGACTAAGTAGTTAGATAGTTAGCTAGCGTCAGTCTGGATGAGAAGGAGGTATTGGAAATATAAATATTTGAATGTTTTCAGGGATTTAGCTTGTCTGATGTGAGGAGGGATGGAGTTTCAGAGGATTGTTGAGCGGAAAAGGAAGGAGCGTTGGAATATTGAAGTTCTATGGGACGGGTTATACAGATCAGAAAGACGGGATCTCGTATGTATTGGATTGACTGCAGATCTGAATTGGAGCTTATTGTAAATATAAGAAGGTTGGAGGGTATTGATAATTTGGTATAGGAATGTTCCATGGAAATATTGTTTACGGAAAGTGGGATAGAGCCAATTTAGTTGGGAATAGAGGTGGGAAACATGGGAACGCCTCGGACTACCGAAGACAAACCTGACGAAGCAGTTCATGATTCGCTTCAGTCTGTCTTCGAGAACCGTCGAGAGGCCACCGTAAACCAGACAACCATAGTCAATGTAAGGGAATAATAAGGAGAGACTAAAAGCTTGCGGGTTGACAGGGGAAGAAGGTAACGGTTTCGGTGGAATAATTTGAGAAGGCCTATGGAACGGCGGGAAATTTGGGCAATCTGAGGTTTCCAAGAGAGGGTTTGATCAAAAACAATCCCGAGATTTTTTACAGAGGAGTAGAAAGAGATAGGATGATTATTTAAGGTTAAAGGAGGGTATTGTGAGTAGGAATTAAGGAGGGAGCTAGAGCCTATTAGAATGGCCTGAGTTTTCTTTTCGTTAAGTTGTAATTTATTTAAAGTCGCCCAGGCACTAATTCTGTCCAGATCTTCCTGATCTTTAGCGAAAGCAGTGGATAGCTCTGAAGGGGAGAAGGAGAGATAGACTTGGGAATCATCTGCATAGAGGTGGTAGGAACAGTGATAGATTGAATTAGGAAGATCATTAATGTAGGAATTGAATAGGAGAGGAGAAATACTGGATCCCTGAGCAATACCTGAGGTAAGAGTGAGAAAAGAAGATAGGCGTTGGTTTGGTATTTTAACTGCTTGGGAACGGTGAGAAAGGAAAGATTGAAACCAGCGGATGGAACTGTAGGAAAAGTTTAATGATTTTAATTTGGAGAATAGGATAAAGTGATCAAGGGAATCGAGGGCTTTAGAAAAGTCAAGGAGTAACAGGACGGTTAATTTTTTGTCATCTATTGCGGTAAATATGTCATTAGTGATTTTTAGGAGAGCAGACTGGGTGGAGTAGCCGGGACGAAAACCAGATTGAAGGGGGTCGAGGAGGTTAGATTCTTCAAGGAATTTGGAAATTTGAGATTGAACTAATCTTTCCAAGGGCTTAGAAAGATTAGACAAGATGGAGATAGGGCGATAGTCATTTGGAGACATGGGGTTTAATGTTTTATTTATAGGATGAATTAATGCTTTTTTCCATGAGGTTGGGAAAACTGAATTTTGGAGGGAAAAGTTATAAATGAATAGGAGGACTGGTATGATTTCAGGTAAACATAGTTTTATTAGTTTGGTGGGAATATCATCTGCGCCCGTAGAATTGGAATGGGAATTCATTATGGAGGAAATAAGTTCAGAGGGGGAGATATCGGAAAAATAAAAATTAGAATCACTGAATGTAGGAGCTGGGGTAAAATAGGAGGAAGGATGAAGAGAATCAGGAGAAAAGGTGGAAACAAAATATGAATTTAATTCATCGGGAGATACAGGGTAGGTAGATGAGGATAGAAGGGAATCACAGAGTGAAAGTTTACGGAGGATATGCCATTTCGATTTGGGATCAGGGGCAGAGGAGAGGGCTTCATGGTAATAATTAGATTTTGCTCGACGAATCGAGGCTTGTGTTGAGTTGCGAAGTATCTTGAACCTTTGGTAGTCATCTGTCATCCTCGTGCGTCTGAAGCGTCTTCGGGCTGCTTCTCGGTTTCTTTGGAGCTGCTTTATTTCCGAAATTATCCAAGGAGCAGGGCGACGAGGAACTGAGAAGGATTTGAGGGGTGCGTGGATATCAAGGATATTTAGGAGGTTAGTGGTGAGGATGTTTACCATGGAATCAATCGAGGAGGAGGAGTAAATTTCAGCCCAGTTCTGTGCTTCAAGGTCTGGAAGGATCTTCTCACGGGTTAAGGATTCTATATTGCGGTATGAAATAGTTTTTGGAAGGAATGGAGGTGCTACAGTATTGTATGATATTTGAATCAGATCATGAGACGAGAGGAAAGGAACAGGTAACTGGGAAAAAGAGAGGAGGTTTTTTGCTGAATCAATGATAAATAGGTCAAGCCAAGTATCGGAGGAGGAAGTATGGTGGGTAGGAGAGAACGGAACGACGAAGAGATGTAGGGAAAAAAAAAAGAGGTTTTCTAGGAACAATTTATCATATGAGTTAGAAAGGAAATTAGAATTCAGGTCCCCAGAAATAATGACATTAGCATAAAAGGGAACGTAGTTGTACAGGGAAGTCTCAAAAGATGGGTTAAAAGGAACATGGGGTGGGCGGTAAACTACCACATACAGGAGATGGAGAGTTTTATAGGAAATTTCAACGAGAAGGAACTCTATTTGTGGTAGATCAGTTGGATGTGAACGTTCAAGAATTCGGAACTTGAGGCTTTCATGGACAAATAAACCTACACCACCGCCCGTCCGGCCAACCCGGTCATGGCGGATAAGCGTGTAGTTAGGAAGGGAAACTAGGAAAGAGGGAATGAAAGGTTTGAGCCAAGTTTCAGACACTGCGATGATATGGTAGGAATTTCGGGTACAATACTGTAGGAATTCATCGTAATGAGCGGATAAGGATTGGGCATTTATGTGACAGGTTGTTAGGACATCGGTCATTTTGAGGATATGGGGAGAAGGAAGGAATTTGATAGGAAGACGTAGGCTTTCAGAAAATTGCTAAGACTCCAACTAAGCGAACTAGTATGAAAGATAAATAACATTAGGGAACAATTAGATAATAATAAAATACAAAAGAAAGTACTAAATGTACAAATAAGAATGTAAGAGTATAAAAATAAAAATTGAAAATTAAAAATGAATAAGAATAGAAACAACAAAAGATATTTACATTTTCTAGAATCAAAGAAAAATAATAAGAAATAATTGAAAAGTGATAATATTAGGAGATATAACGAGGACCGTAGAGCAAAGCCTGTTGATATTGACCGAAGAAGGCAGATAAGTCGACAGGTTCCGGAAAGTCAGAAGGCGTCGAGGTCTTGAGACTGGTCTATGATAACAACCGGTTGGCCATCATCTTTTCGACATCGAACCCTCCCAGCAGAAAACCAGACATATTTAATTTTTCCCGCCAACCTCTTCTGGCGGGCGAGCCAATATAAATGTCTGTTTGCCGGAGTCATTTCTTCGCTGAGATATATGCGGTGGGCGTCATTATCCTGCCATCCCATATCTCTCGTCGAAAAGTCTCTCTTCACTTTTCTTTTTAGTATAAGATCGTCCCTTAGTGTCTGTCTCAGGAAGCGTACTATGATAGGTGGTGGTCGTGGATCTTCTTTTCGTGGTCTGCGACGCTCGACCAAGTCTATATCCTCAATGTTCAACCTCACCCCCAGGCCAGCCCCGACACTTGCCACTAAGGCCGCAGGAGTTTCGCCAGAGCGAAGAGGGATGCCCCGTATCTCTAAAGATTTACAGAGCAAGCCCTGCTCAGCCCTATTCAGGCGAACTCCTAGCTCTCCGATTTTATTCTTTAGCGCAGTGTTTTCAGTCGTTAGCTCCTCCATACGTTTTCCTTGGCTCTCTAGGTGCTTTTCAATTTTAGCCAGCCTATCATTTAGTTCAAAGCTCAGCTCGCCATATTTTTCGAGTGAACTTTTTATAGCTTTGATATCCTCGCTGACGTCAGCTCTAACCTGGTTAACGGCTGTGAGTATGTCAGAGACAGATGGTTCATTTGATGGCTGACTGACTGATTTTTCATTAGTTGGTCTGTTTTTAGTTTCTTTACAGTTTGAACATAACCAGCCTTTTTTCAATGATTTTATAAACTCCAACTCTTTTTCATTTAATTGACAGCATTTTCCATGGAAAATAACACAGCATTTCCCACATGCCACGGTATTTTTATCATCCCTTGAAATTAACGCTTCACAAATAGTACAAATAGCCATTTTAAAATACAGATAGAAATAGCTGTTGGCTCTAGAATATAAATATTGATGCGGGCGAGAGCGCCTGTTTGAATACAATGTCTTAAATGCCTAACGGATTAAATATTAACACTCACCGCTCTGCAGACGGGTTATGAAATAAATGTTCTCTTGATGATTCTTCGGTAATACAGAGAAAATAACCAATAATAATTCACATTAACTAGATGATAATTATATAGTTCTGATTAAGGTAAAAAAAAAAATGAACTAATTTGAAGAAAATACACTTTCCAATGAGTTGATGTATATAGAGCTGATGTTCACGGGTTGCCGTCTCTAGCCAGACTCTGTTTACTGATAAATACGTAGTCAAAGTAGGGAAAATGAGAGATTTACAAAAAAATATGAAGAATTTGCATTATAATAAAAATAGATTTCCTGGAGAATTAGACTACTTTCAATTAACCTTATGTAGACAATTTACATTTAGCCAGTTAAATATCACGAGATATATAGAGAACGCGATGACTAAGAGCGGAAGGGTATAATATTGGAGAATATTGGCCTATCTATCTTCTGCCTAGCCCCGAGCTCTATCTACAGCCTTGAGTAATTAACCTGGACCCTGGTGCTTAGCCTCAGGTTATGCAGATCGCTCTGATGTAGTACCGTATCCTCTGTCGTCTCAGCAGCGAGGAGTCCTGTCTCCTTGCAAACAGATTAGTTGTTTGTTTTGGTAAGATATAATTTATTTGTAATGCTGTGATCTCCTGTTTTACTGAATTAATTGTAAATGTGAATGTTAGTTACATTTATTAACACAGCAAACATATGACGGTGCTAATGAACATATGTTGTGCTAGTGAATGTGATAATTTATAAGTCGTACACATTGTGTTCGTTCGTACAGAGAAAAAAGGGACTTATAATCTACTGTATGTTTTTATTTTAGAATTTTTTATTTGTCCCTCATAAAAATCACGAAGTTGTTTATTTAATTAATTACTGTTAGACTCATTCACCCTAGAATGCTTAATATTTTTTTTAATGTAAAAAATATATATGATTTAAGGTGGTGTGCCCTATTATGTCCTACCTATTTTTTTTTAGTTTTATTTCTTACATATTTTTTTTTTACAAAGCACAATTTTAAATGCTGTTCCAAAAAATAAACCAGTCTCAAACTTATATAAAATACTATTAATCAACTTAAGTATATGCTGATATAATCATAATTTATAATGAAAGAAAAACATACAAAAAAAACTTTCAAAGATGGCCTACCTAAGACTTGTAAGACTGTAGCTCGGAAGCTATAGAATCAATTTGCATTATATTTGCCAACAGCTTAGATCAATTTATCTACTTTCATAACCCATAGACAATTATTTTTTAGAAACAAGTCTTGCACTTGTTGCACTTTTAAAAAGTTCCCTTTAGGCCATAATTTAAATTTATATACTAAATTTATATTTGGTTACCTAGGAAATCGTAAAATTTGAAAAAAATTATTCTACGAAAAAAAAAACTTTATTCAAGTATAAATTATCAAATATCAACGACGAAAAAAAATTAAATATTAATATAATTATTGTATTGAAAAAAAAAAAATCCTAGCAGTGACAATAGACCTCCCATTTCTTCTTTAGGTGGAGCCTTCTGAACAAAAAATCATCAACAACAATATATGAAACAGGCAATTATACATAAGTACCTAATAATAACATTGCTTTGGCAAAACATGATCGAAATAACTAGAGTGACCTTATATAACCTAACCACCAAATAATATAGGGCATACTAGAGCACCCGCTGTTATTTCATAAACTTACACAAAACAATATCATAGAACAAAGTTATAAAAAAATCTCAACAATGTTCTATAACTACAGTTTCTTGGAGGAGAAGAAGGTAATCAAGGATGCAGTCAAAGAGAAAAACCAGGTTTAAGTAGAAATACTTAATGCGTACCAACGTTTCAACCAGTCGTGCGGGTCTTCTTCAGGGCCACCAAACCACACTGGAAAGAAGACGAACGATGACCCCAGGTATAAATAAATTAAATAAAATAAATTATTTTACTTGTTTGTTCTTAAAAAAACACTGTAAAAATGTATTTAAAATAACAAAACTGTTTTATTATATACACATTACTTCAAATTAAAACTAGGCATACAATGAAACTGAAAAGGGAGTGGACAGGTTAGTCAACTCCTGAAGGGGGCGAAGAGGCACATAAGATTGAAAACAACTGTGCTAGATTAGTATTATTATTATTTTTTTTTTTTTTTTAACCGATTTCTGCAACGCGCGCACGAGTCCTGATTTCCTCGAAAAGCAAGCGCCATGTGTCCCTGTCCTGTGCTACGACCATCCAGTTCCTGACGCCGAAACATCCTGCATCGCCAGTCCGTCCATCGCAGTCTGGGCCTTCCAATTCTTCTCTTTCCATGAATTGGTTCGGTTAGGACACTCTTGGGAATGTCTCCTTCAGACAGACACGCCACGTGTCCAGCCCACCGCAGTCTTCCAACCTTAATGACTGGGACCACATCAAGATCATCATTGAGTCCGTTCACCTCCGCATTTGTGTGTCGTCTCCATTCATTCCTGACATATAGCGCTCCAAGGATTTGACGAAGAACTTTCCTTTCAAAAATCCTAATTTCTTATCATCAGACCTTGTTGTTGTCCATGTCTCAGAGCCAGGATAGGCCTGATCAGGGTCTTATATAGAGTGAACTTGGTTTTCCTCGACACTAGCCTACTGGTCAGCTGCTTCCTGAGGGCGATGTAACATCTATTAGCTGCCAGGATCCTCCTCTTAATTTCATCACCTATCCGGTTTTCGACGTTGACCTACGAGCCGAGGTAGGTAAATTCAGAAACTTGCTCGATTTCGTAAGGTCCAAATGGTATTTTTGTTCTGTTGAACAGTAAGGCTTGGCTGGTATCCATGAACTTTGTTTTCCCTTGATTAATTTCCAGACCAAAGCGGCGAATAGCTATCTCGAGGGCAAGAAATGCCTCGGTCACAGTTCTACGAGAGCATCTCACAATATCTATGTCGTCCGCATATGCCAGTATTTGAACAAGTCTATTAAACAAGTTTTCTGTGGTCCGCAATCCTGCATCCCTTATGGCTTTCTCGAGGACGAGGTTAAATAACAAACATGCCAGTGCATCTCCTTGCCTCACTCCTTTAGCGGAAGGAAATCCTTCAGTCTTTTCTCCATTTACACCGACTACACATTCTATACCGGTCATAGTCAGTCTAATGATACGCACTAGCTTACTGGGAATACCTAGTTCAACTAGGGCTTCAGAGAGTGCTTTCCTATTGATGGAGTCGTAGGCTGATTTCAAATCTATGAAAATATGGTGGGTGTACAGATAGATTATTATCAATCCATGAAAGATATACCGAATAAATTGGTTAGTTAAATATATTTTTTAAATTTGTGAATTGCATCTACAAACATTAATAACTGAAAAGACCTCCTATAGAATTTTTGTTTTCCAATGTTTTCCTTTTTACTTCTGTACTAATATAAGTTTGAGAATTGTTTTCTCTTGCTCTACTTCTTTAAAACATTTAAGGGAGCATTGTAAGAAAACAGTAATAACATTAATTCTACGGATTCAGAATGTCCAGTTATTATCATTTTAAGTATCAGAGTTGTATAATTTCTGTTGTTAGAGGAACTCTTTCATTTTAAACTAGCATCCCCCGTTGCGCCTTCACCCGCTCCCATACGTAGAGAACATAGATAATTTTAAATCATAATTGAAGTTTTATTTATTTACCGATAAAAATATTATAGCAATTGAACATTATTTCTTCAATAATATTTCCACGCGTTGCAGTCATTCCTGGTTCCTATGCACAGATTAGGTGGTTGAAGTTCATGTAAAAACATAATTGGACCTCAATTTTTGACTACATTGTCACTGCTGAAAACTAAAGACCCATAAATCATATTTTTAAACATAATATCGAAAACCAAAGAATCAATATTTTGATTTGGCAGAAATAATTTTACTGATTTAATCTGTTTGGATTTTAATAACTAACAAACAAGGAATGTAGCATTGCACATTTAAATTATTATTATAGTAAATGTTATTATTTTTATAAACCTTTCACAAACTATGAAGATGATATAGTTAAACTTTAGTATAAATGGGTTCTGCAGTTTGTTAACTATATTGCAGAATGGTTCTAACCACATATCAAGTGGTATTCAAAGTTCATTTCGATCCACTAGTCGCGCGACACGTTTAAATATTTTTTAATTATTTAATTGAATATAAGTAAATTTTATTATCAATTCCAAGCTTTATATAACGCCTTAGCTTAGTAACCTCTTATCTAGAGTGGAACTCGCCAACTTTCGGTCAATTCTTAAACCTCACTGTTATTCAAATATTATCGCTTTTTTAATATATAAAAAAAACAAAAAAACAAATATTCGAAATCAGTTGATTTTGTTATTGCTTGCTGATCCTACCTTAAACTATAAAGGTAATGTTGTCAAAATTTGGTACAGTTTGGTTCAGTAGTTCGTGATTAATGGTCACAAACGAAAAATGGCTTGTCATTTTATATAATAGTCTAGATTTGGAATCCTTAGGTTAAAAATAAGGATAGAAGAATCATTAAAATTATTCTCATAATAAAGACAAATCAATTAATATTCAATTATATAAAAAACTTATTATTAGTCAATGACTAATATAGTAATATTAGTATAATGTCTAATATTAGACAATGGAATATATATATATATATATATATATATGTGTGTGTGTGTGTGTGTGTGTGTGTGTGTGTGTGTATGTATACATTAACACATCAGGTTAGTTATTCCTGTTTTCTGGGCTTCATCAGGTAACCTGAATAACGAAGTCAAGAGTTTATCCCTGTAGCCCGAACAATTTATTCTCTTGACTTAAATTAATTCTTTGTCACGAGGCCTCTCATTTAGTTCTTCTTCAGAATTAATTTCGAGGAAAAGTTACCCTTGCATTGTTTATCAACGGCTCAATATTTCTAAAGTTTAAGAAATCTGTTAACTTCAAAAATTTTCCTTTCTTTGAGAATCTTTATGCAACACAAAATATAAAACGAATCTATATACATATAATGTGCTAGAATGATTGAAAAGTACAACGAAATGAGTCAGCACACTACATCTTTCTCTGAATATGAACGAACATATTTTGTCAATCTTATTGTCCGTCCATCGACATTAACTAGTTATACTCACAATATATATCGTAAGCTTTTATTGAGTAAATATTGCTATCTCCCTTAATTGAGGGCAATATTATGTATAATAATTCAATAAGGGCAATGATTCAAGTAGTATGTGTTTTATCCGTTAGTGTTTGTATCTTTTTAGAGTTTTCTTGTTGTAGTTTCCTATTTCATGGATTTTTGGGCTTTCTGATATAGCATTTGATAAAAAAAATTACTTTGTTTCGCTATAGGTAGATTGAGTTCAGTGAGCATAGTGGATATTCTTATGTATCTGGGGTAGTTGTTTATGATTCTCACACAGATGTTTCGTATAGCTTCCTGATTCCTGTAATTTGTTTTACAAGTATTGCTCCAAACAAGCGATGATTAGGTTATCATTGGTCTGATTACAATTTCATATAATATTAATTTGTTGCGATTGGATAATTTGGAGTACCCATTGAAGTAAGGGGACATTTTGCTAATCAGAGTTTTTGTTTTGTTCCATTTTTTATTTACATCTGCCGTAAATGTGAGGGACCTGTGTAGTTCCACACCAAGACAAGTTGCCGATTGCACCCACGGGATATGTTTGTATTCTATAGATATGTAGTGGTCTATTGTAGGTCTTTATTTTGTAAAAATTATTGCGGTCGATTTGAATTTGTTGATTTCAGATTATATTTAGTATAAATTATAATGTGAATGTATTATATAATTGATCTATAATTGATTTCTCTAAACGATTATTTATGATTAGATATTACAGTTAATTAGCTACTCGATACTTTGAGAAACGAATCCCGACTAAGATTATGTCACCCAAATGAGGTACTCACAAATGGAGCTTGCTGTATCCAAGAGGCATTGGCGGCTCAACTTTTTCATAAGTGGTAAATAATGAATACAATGTTTTTCCGTAATTCAAAATTTTTCAATAAATTTTGCTTTGTATTTTCTCTTAACTGAATATTTTTTTATACATTAACATAAATATTAACTATCATGCTGAGCGATAGAATTATGAAATGCCTACCAGAAATATATTGATAACAATAAGTAATAAATATGACATATTATTCTTAATTATAATACACGTTTGATGTAAGTCTGAAATTTCAAGATGGTGAATAATCTTGGGTATGTTTGTCATTATTATCTCAATCCAATGTGCAAACAGTGATCAAGCTAATTTCAAATGCAATTTAATGTGTTTGTACAGTTGCAACTGACTGACAGCTGGCTACTCCTACAATCAATAGTATCCTAGATTCACAGATTTACTCAATGATTTATCTGACTTCCTAGTAAGTGAACTACAGAATTATATAAATTTAAGTCCAATTGTTAATTTAAATTACGATTACAGCAATTAGTTTTCCGAAAAATCGTAAGGGAGAACGGTAACCTCTATCTATTTCACTATTTCCATCTTACTAGGTTATAGGATGACTAATAAATGAATATCCCTCATAGGCACATCATATAATCTTTTTGAATAAAATATTGTCTATCGGGTTGTTCGGAAAGGAATCCCGCATTTTCCCAACAGAGCACCTGATTGTATTTCTTTACAACCAACTTTACATAACGATTATGTATGGGAGCTCGATGACCGAGTTAGTTGAGGCGAAGATCTCAGCGCCCTCGGTACTGAAGGTCGTGGGTTCGAATCCCGCCTAGGCGGGTTAAAATTTAATTCGTGTTGAACCCACGAATAAATCTTGACCTTCCCACCCTGGCTAGAATAGGTTGGTAAAAAACAGAAAGCCATATCATGTCTACAGATATAATGTATATTATATGTAATTTATACTATTTATCTCTCTCATTCGAATCGGCCATCTAAGGACCACGATGTTCAATTTTTTTCTGGGAGTGTACTTTGATGTTTGCCCAGTACATACGCATTCTTTGGCTGTACTGTTCGTAAGGTTGTTTCGAAATCTCCTTATTCGTAGAATCCTTCTGAGAGATGATTGGTCTCTGATGTCACTTTCAACTATTCCCAATTCCTGAAGATACTTGGTCACTTCCACTAACCAAGGAGTCCTAATCTTTCTTCTCTGCCTGTAGGAGAGAATCTGGCTAGTCGATCACTCAGGATTCATTCTCGAAATGTGCCTGTAGAAGGTAAGCCATTTAGCAACGTTCGTGATCTTTTCAGTGCAGGTAATGATTTTTTGATTGTAGGACTACCTTAGGATCTCCCACTCCTTGATCTCTAGCTTTTCAGTTAGATCTTTCCTGTTGAAGGGCAGACATTCAGATACATACAGGGCTTCGGGTCAGATAATTTCTAAGTTTAGTATTGCGGGAGAGATTCGTCTTATTGTATAACATTTTTTTTTCTTTGTAAGAAGAGGGGGGGGGGACTAAATTGTACTTAAAGAATCGCTCGGCCAATTTTAATAAAATTTGATAATTTTTTTTTTTCATACTTACTAACATTTTGCAAAGGTGTTTTTTTACTTGCAACAGTTTTTTTTTACTTCGTAGGGGTTGAGAAATGGGGTTACATATTTACTTTGAGAACAGCTCAAAGTAAATATTTCATTTATTACAGTTGTTAAAATGTTAGTAAGTATTAAAGAAACATACTTTCAAACTTACTAACATTTTGAAAGGGTGTTAACAGTTGATATATGTTATTAGGGTTATCTGGGGGGGGGGAAGGGAGTTAAATATGTATTTGCGAACGGATTAAGCCAATTTTAATAAAATTTGATTAATAATGTTTATACATATTCTATAAATATTACGTTATAAATAGAAGCCAATTATGATTACTAACACGATACCTGCGAAGAAGATGTTCCTACCGGTGGAGTACTCAATAACACCAAGAAAAAAAAAAAAAATCATAATATATATATATATATATATATATATATATATATATATATATATATATATATATATATATATATATACACACAGGGTGTCCCAAATTTAAATGGTAAAACTTCAGGAACTTATAGTGGACCGAAAAACTAAGACAAAAAGTCCTTTAGAGATTTGCTCGTTTTTGCTTAGTTTTAAAGTAAATCGCAAAAAAAGAAACAAAACAAAAATGTTGCAGGTAGCGATTATCACCTTTCGAAGTTCGTCAGGCACAGTGAGATATGTAAACACTTAATGTTATCCTTTACATTATTTTATTTGTTTACATTTTGGTTTCCTTCTAGGATTATAATTCCTAAATCAATTACTCAGATATTTTTTTGTGAATAGCATCAGCCACAATGCCGCATACATATTCTAATGTTGAATACACTAATATGATTCTTGTGTATGGTTTCTGTAACGGTAATGCTTTAGAAGCGGTGGGAGCATGCGCGCCGATTTCCAAATAGAAGAGTGCCTATTCGACGAGTCTTTTCGTTAACTTTTAATTGACTAGAGAGACTGGGTCATTCTTAATTCGTAATGAAGGCAACCAATTCCAGACAGCAATAAGAGCAGATTATCGGAGAAGAAATTGTGTCCAACGCCACTTCGATAACAATCCTGAGACTAGCATCCGAAGAGCATATGCTGCATTAGCAATATCGCGGCAAGCAATATGGCGAACTTTGAAAGGTGATAATCGCTACCCATACAATCTTCTAAAAGTTCAGAATTTATTACCTCAAGATTATGTCAAGAGATTGAATTTTAGTAACTGGTTTCTTGTCAGAATTCGCGATGATAATTTATTTCCATTAAATATTATATGGACCGATGAAGCCACCTTTTCAAGAGGAGGAATTGTTAATCAAAGAAATTATCATGTATGGGCTCTTGAAAATCCCAGAGCTATTAGAGAGAATAGGTTTCAGCATGAATTTGCTATTAACGTTTAGCTTAGAATTTGGAACGGATTACTGGTGGGACCATATTTTTTACCTGGAAGATTGAATGGTATCACATTAACACATTTTTTGGAGAACGACTTTTCTAATTACTTAGATGACATTCCCTTACAGTAGCGGATTGAAATGTGGTTCCAACTCGCTGGATGTCCAGCTCATTATAGCAGAGTTGCTCGATCTTGGCTGGATATAAATTATCCACAACGATATAAATGTAAATAAATAAGTATAAAAATGAAAACTTGTTTTGTTTCTTTTTTGCGATTTTCTCTAAAACTAAGCAAAAACGAGCAAATCTCTAAAGGACTTTTTGTCTTAGTTTTTCGGTCCCCTATAAGTTCCTGAAGTATTGCCATTTAAATTAGGGACACCCTGTACATTATATTCATCCATTATATGTTTGTGTTATATAATGCACAAATTATTATACAACTTGTGTTATATATTTTTCTAATAATCAGAAAGTTTAATTAATTCTATTTTAAAAATAGACTAGAAAATTCTGGGACAAAGACTCTTAAGAATAACAAATAAGTACAGAAATAAATACTTCTGGTATACTACTCTGTAATTCTGGTCAGAGATATAATAAAATGAAAAAATAATAACATAACAATGATAATATATAGAAAGATACCAATATAAAGAGGAAAGTAAGAGAACATTCAACCAACGAAATAAATTCTTTTGTTACAAAGCTTAGAGTTGTATGTACAATGGAAGTAACCAAATGTTTTATTCAGAGTAAGTAAAATTTATTTTGAGTGGATTCTAAATTACTCAAACTATTTTTTGGCATCTGTATTGGCTCGCCCGTCAGAAGAGATCAGCCGGCAAATTAAAATATGTTTGGTTCTCGGGAGGGCGTGTGCGGTGCCGTAAAGAAGATGGCCATCCAGTAATCTTCATAGACCTGCCCCAGGACCTGGATGTTTTCGCCTGACCATCTGGAATTCTTTTCCTATCTGCACTTCCTTGGTCTACACCCTTTGCTAATGAAACCAGTGTACTCGTTATTTTTTTTTGTTTTTCTATTATTTATCCTTACCAGATTAGTTTTCAGTTTTTAACTTATTGGTGTCACTATGATATTACTTTTAATCAGTTAACGCTCATTTTTCTTTACTATTTTCACTTGTCTATGTATCTTTATCTTTTATTTTATTTATTTATTTTTTCATCTCTTCTTTACCAACTCGTCGCCCTTTCGTTCTATACTATCCTTATATATTCACCTGTTAATACTTTTATTTTCCATTATTGTAAATATTTCTACTTCTATATATACTTTGTACATATCATTTTACTTTGTTCTTATCATCGATATGTATTTTTTCTTCTTGGCGTCTACTACTGTTTCTCATTTTCAGCGTCATCCTTTTACTTACTGTCCTATGTTTCCCTAACTCCTTCCCATTATGACTAACATCCTAACCGCCTGTCACATAAACTCACAATCCCTACCAGCCCATTACGATGAGTTCCTAGAATTTTTCACCCAAAATTTTTACCACATCATTGCAGTCTCTGAAACCTGGCTTAAACCCTACATTCCTTCTTCCTCAGTTTCTCTCCCTAACTACTCCGTCATTCGTCATGACCGGGTTAACCGGACCGGCGGTGGAATAGCGCTATATGTCCATGATTGCCTGAAGTTTCGTGTCCTTTTTCATTCACCTCCTTCAAATCTCCCAAACATTGAGTCCTTATTTGTTGAAATATCCATTAATGCCCATTCTCTCCTATACGTAGTGGTTTACCGTCCTCCACATGTTCCTTTTGACCAATCATTCGAATCTAACCTTTACCATTATGTTCCTCTCTACTCCAATATAATCATCTCCGGTGACCTGAATACCAATCTCCTATCTGACTCCTATGACAAAATCTACCTTGAAAACCTTTTTTTTTCCCTCCACCTTTTTATTGTACCATTCAATCCCACCTGCATCAATGCATATCAATGGTTCAATGGTTGGACCTGCATATCATAGATTCTCCAAAAAACCTTCTTTCCTCAAGTCAACGACCTGTTTCATTCCTATCCTCTCATGACTTGATACATATATCGTATGATATCCCAACACCTCGTTTCCTTCCTAAAACAATCTCCTTCCGTAACATCGACTCCCTCACCCGAGATAAGATTCTATCCGATCTCGAAACCATAGACTGGAATCCAATTTACTCCTGCTCCACAATTGATACCATGGTTGAATTACTCACCACCAATCTCCTATCTATCCTTGATACCCATGCTCCTCTTTAAACCTCAACATTTTGCCGGCGTCGCCCTGCTCCTTGGTTGAACCAAGACATTAAAGATTTGCAAAGAAGACGCGAGGCTGCCCGAAGACGCTACAGACGCACCAGGCTTGAAGAGGACTATCAATCCTTTAAGTTTCTCAGAAATTTAACACAATCCACGATCCGGCGAACTAAATCCAATTTCTTCCACGAAGCCCTTTCATCTGCATCCGATCCTAAATCCAAATGGCTGCTCCTCCGCAAACTTTCCTTGTGTGATCCTCCTAGTTCCTCTCCCTCGGGAGTCTTTCCTGTCACTCCGGATGAGTTAAACTCCTATTTCGTTTCTTCCACTTCATCTGCTCCTTCTCGACCCTCCCTGCCCTTACCTCCGCCTGCATATAACGATAATAATTTTTATTTCTCTTATATCACTCCCTCCAATCTAATTACCTCCATTATGAAGTCTCAATCCAACTCATCTGGTATAGACGGCATTCCCGTTAAATTATTGAAATTATGCCTTCCTGAAATCCTTCCGGCTCTCCTCTTCATATATAATTTTTCCCTCCAAAACTCTGTATTTCCCACTTCCTGGAAAAAGGCCTTAATTCATCCCATCAACAAGAACCCTAACCCTATATCCCCAAAGGACTACCGCCCTATATCCATACTTTCCAACCTCTCTAAGCCTCTAGAAAGATTGGTGCAATCCCAAATTTCCAATTTCCTAGAAGATTCCAAGGTACTTGATCCCTTCCAATCTGGTTTCCGTCCCGGCTTCTCAACACAATCCGCACTCATTAAAATTATCACTGACATCCAAGCAGCGATGGACAAAAAAGAACTGACCATTCTGATCCTCCTTGATTTCTCCAAAGCATTCGATTCCTTAGACCATAATATCCTTTTTTCCAAACTGAAATCATTGAACTTTTCCCACAACTCCCTCCTTTGGTTTCAATCTTTCCTTTCCCACCGCACCCAAGCAGTTGCCACTCCTAACCAAGGCCTATCCTCTTTCCTCACTCTACAGTCAGGAGTAGCTCAAGGTTCGAGCATTTCCGCTCTACTGTTTAATTCCTACATCAATGATCTTCCCCATTCAATTCACCATTGTTCCCACCATCTTTATGCCGATGACTTCCAAATTTACTTCTCCTTTCCTCCATCCGAAATGTCAGCTGCGTTTGCCAAAATTCAGGAAGACCTAGACGAAACCTGTGCCTGGGCAAATCTGAACAAATTAACATTAAACGCAGCTAAAACTCAAGCAATTGCCAGAGGATCCCATTCCCTTCTTCATTCGAATGCCAACTTTCCCACATTATTCCTCAATGGTCACCCAATAACCTTCCACTCATCTGTTAAAAATTTAGGCTTAACCATTGATCAAACCCTCTCCTGGAAATCCCATATTGCACAAATCTCCCGAAGGTCAATCGGTATCCTAAAACTATTTCACCGATCCCGTCACCTCCTTCCCCTACCCACACGCAAACTTTCTAATATCCTCCCTTATCTTCCCCCAATTTGACTATGGTAGCGTGATATATGGTGGGCTCTCGACGATTCTTGAAGACAGATTAAAACGCATCATGAATTGCTTCATCAGGTTTGTCTTCGGAACGTCGAGACGTTCCCATGTTTCTCATCTCTACACTGATTTAAATTGGCTTTTCCCCTCCTTCCGCAGAAAGTACTTCCTAGGCTCCTACCTATTCCAAGTTACCAACACCCGTCACCCTCCCTTTATTTACAGTAACCTGAAATTCAAGTCTGCTATCAAATCACTGCATACAAGATCTCTTCTTTCCGATCTCTATACTCCATCCCACAGAAGTACTGCATTCCAACGTTCCTTCCTTGTCCGATCCTCTACTCTTTAGAATTCCCCCCCCCCCCCCCCCCCCCCCCTGTATCCGCAATGCCTCTTCCCTTGGAACATTCAAAACACTACTCTTTCACCATCTTCTTTCCCTCCAACCCGACGCTCTCTAATTATAAGGATGTATGTACTATGTATGTAATTGTCTAATTTATTTACTAAGACCGTCAGACATAAAACATTAGCCAAAATTATAGTTTGACTATGATAATGTTTTGATTTCTTGTAATGCTAATTTTTGAGTTTCTATCTTTTATATTTCTTTAAGTTTCTGTTAACCTCTTTATTTGTACATTTATTTTTTCACTCTCTTTTTATTAATAGTTTTTTCTTTTTCTAGTTTTTCTCTGTATTTTTTCATATATATTTGTATTTAATTTTACCTATGTAGTTTTATTTTTAACAGCCTCTCGGCCAGTTATGATCTTACTTTGTATTATTTAATGTTATTCTTAAGGGACTTTGTCCCAGAATAAAATTTTCTTTCTATTCTAAAAAAAATACTTTAAATTTATTTTACATTATCTTTAGTTTTATTTTTCAATATAATTTCTTTAATTTGTATGGTTAAGGTAGTACGTATAGAAGATTTCTGAGAGTTTTAAAAAAAGGTAAGATATTTTTTTTTACTTTTTATATTTCAATTAAACTAAGCCCTTTAATATTTATATATTTACACTGAATTATTACAGGTTACAATAAAACTAGTATGGTGATATAAGAGATGTTAATGTTGCCTATATTTTCTTTAACCAGCTTCTGCTGCAGAGTCTAATGTATGTTTTTATACTCTTTTTTACATACACTGTCACAATGAAAAATAATAGCCAATTCTGAGCAGCAATGAGCTTGCTATGCAAATAAAGAGTCAGGTTCCATTATTTTTCCCGAATATAACAGCTTGGAGTGGAAGGAGGTGTCTCACGAGTGTATGCGTACCCAGTCTCCAGGGAGACAACACGGTGTCAGCCAAAAAGGGAATATGTATGAAGGTTCTCTTACCCTCGCGAGGAAAAAGTGGATTTTCTAACGCCAACCCTTCGAACCCCTTCAAAGGTAATTAGGAGAAACATCTTAAGCTGGTACGTGAAGTACCAAAAGGAACATGTTTTGCTCCTTAAATATAGTTAATACTTTACTTAAGAGTAGGTATATGATAAGAAATAGAACATATTATAAACATTACAGGAGATGAATGAAACCTTATGTAGAATGAATTTTTTTTATCAGGTACTTATATGATTTTTTTTTAATCTATTTCAACTGCATAATGAATTAAGGGCTTAGAAATGTTTTCACATTACGTCATAAAAGGAATATTATTTCTTGCACCACAATTCATTCATCATTCCTAAAAATATTTACGGATATCTAATCTTATAAAAATCACTTTATTTACTAAACATAATTTAATTAAAAGTTAGTTCTAATTTTGTAATTGTGGTACATATGAATATTTAATGGCTTTGTGATTCAATCACTTTTCATAGTAAATTATAATAGATAGACTAATTTAATTTAGATGTTACTTATAATACCTAAATAATCACGTAATACAAATTCCGAAAATGCAATGGAAGCAAAAATTAAATAAGATTTTTGAAAAAAGTGGCAATATCCCAGAAAATATCATTGAATTTTCGAAAATGATCGGTAATTATAAAACAGAAATATATAATGCCATTTTTACGAATTTCTAACCTTTTACCACAAGGAAGACGTTGTCGAATACAACGATAAACAAACGAAATAAAAATTGCGTTTTTTCACATTCGTTAGTTTTCCATTGTGGCGGCGATATTTAGATAAGCATATGACAAAATTAACTAAATATACTAATTCATACTGTAGAGTTGTGAGTTATCGGTGAAACAGTGCGAACGTACTAAACCTAATCCTCTGCCACCTCCAGCTAGCTGTTTACAGGCCAGTTATCTGTTTATATATTCTATTTTTATTAATTTAGGCCAGTTCTCTTTTTACTCATTTATAATTAACTAAAGTCGTATAGGCTATGGGAGAAAGTTGTCAGGGGGCTATTCCCCCTGGTATTAATATGACATTAATTCGAAATAAAGACCGAGTAGTTAACAAATATCTCCAACATTTCAAAGGACCGTTTATATTAATAGTTGAAAAATCAGTTGAGGAAAATATATCATGCTTTCATGATATGAAAATTGGTAGAACCTTAGGATTAAACAATTCGCAGGTTTTTTCTGTTAAAAAGAAAAATAGGTTCCAAATAGAAATTAACTTCAAAACTCAGGAACTTGCCAACCGCTTTTTAGAAAATCAATTTCTTGAAATCAATTAACTCAGGGCTTTTTTCCAAACACCAACGTATTAAAATACGGAGTTATTAGAGATGTTCACACATCTCTCTCAGAAGAAGAAATTCTCAGCGAAATCCACTCTAATAAAAAAATAATTAAAGTTCGCCATTTTAGCAGAAGAATAAAAAATCTCGATGGAAATGTAACAACAGTACCTACGGGAACTATTCAAATTGTATTTCAGTTCAGAAGCAAATATATCAATATGTTGAATTCTTTAATAAATAAAATTAAAAATATAGAAAAAGAAAATGAAACAGTAAATATTATAGGACAAACCTTTTACAACTTTGTGCAGGAAAATAATGATGTAATAAAGTCAATCTCAGCATTACAAAAAAATGAAAATGTGCCTCCTAATCACTTACATTAATAAACTCAACAAATACTTAAGACTTAATACTAATCGTTCTATTTTTCATATGTTTATAACGTATATAATTCTGATCCCTTTTACTGTTAACAAATACCTTTCTAAATATCTATCACAACTCTTCAATTTAAACAATCTTAGTCTCGGCATTAATCAGAAAACGAAAATACCCAGTCTATTCCTTCCTTTCCAAAATGACTAATAATAGAATTAACATCCATAATTATAGATTGAAAATCTTACAACATAACTGTCGAAGCATAAACAATAAATTCTCCGAAATCGAAAATTATCTTAATATGAATAAAATACAAATAGCTATATTGCAGGAAACGTGGTTTAATAATAAAAGGACATATCATGCTCAAAACTATGATATAATAAAAAGAAACGGACGAGATAGATACGGAGGGGGTGGGCATTTTTCTCTATAAGTCTTTACTTTAAAATATAGAATTAAAAAATCTGGGAACGATTGAGGCAGTAGGGGTTAAACTTCTCAATACCGAACCCCCTATCATATTAATATCAGTTTATATTCCTCCAGATCATGGAAGAAAAATATCCAAAGTTTATTTGATTTACAAAATAAATACCCCAACTGTAGTCTACTCTTGGGTGGAGATTTCAAAACGCACTCCTCATTTTTCGGTCCTCAGGAATACGATACACCCAGAGGAGATGATATAATTACGGCATTACAAAACAGCCCTCTATTATTACTAAATGAAGTAGGAACCATTACAAAATTAGGAACGGCTACTAGTAGACCCTTCATACTAAATCTATCATTCGCCATACCGGATCTATTCTACAACCTTACCTGGACTGCATTACAAGACACTCTGGGGAGCGACCATCTACAAATCCTCATAGATATAAACAACTTCAAACCTCAGATGAATTACAAATTTTTACCTAAACGAAACTTCAAAAGATTAAATAAAACAGTTTACATTGATAAAGTCACAGATTTGTAAAAAAAAACAACACTCCAGATACAATATAACAGAGCTGACTAACATAATAAACCTGGCAGGAGAATCAGCTAAATCTCGGAAATGCTCGGAGTACCATTCAAAATTCGCGTTACAATGCTGGTGGAATGCAGAAATCCGCAAAGCATATGGGGGAAAGAAAAGAGCAATAAAAGAATACCTAAGAAACATGACTGCATATAATTATAAAACGATGCGATCAAAAATCAACAAAACCAAATCCCTTATTAAAAAAGCAAAAAAGGAAACATGGATGAAATATATTGAGAGCATCAATCCAAAACAAATAGGTTCCATGTGGAATAAAATCAAAACTCAAGTGGCAAGAGGATTAACATGCGAAACTGTACTGACAAGCCAAACATCAGCGATTGCTTTTCTTGAGATGTTGTCTAATATATTTGATCCAAGGCAACCATTAGTCCGCGCAACAAGCGGTGACCACCTCTTAGACTCACCCTTCTAACTAACAGAACTTGAAGCAGCATTGAGTGGAAAAACTGGAACCACCCCTGGTATGGATGAAATCAATTACCAAATGATCAAACTCTTACCGGGCACGATGAAACAACACCTGCTCACAGCATATAACCAACTCTGGAACGAAGCAATGATCCCACCTGATTGGCGTAACATTATCTTATCCCCAATACTAAAACCTGGTAAAGACCCATCCACAATAACTTCATACCGCCCTAACGCTCTCATCTCGTGCTTAGCAAAAGTATTCAACATCATTATAAAAAACAGACTTGAATGGTTTATAGAAATAAAAAATATTTTAAGCCCTTTCTGTTTTGGCTACAGAAAAAATAGATCCACCACAGACGCAATCTGGCTCCTTACCAACGATATTTTCAAAGCCTACAAACAAAAAAAAAATCCTTGTTGCATTAACAATAGACATATACAGAGCATACGACAACGTAAAAATCCAAATTCCACGCTCCAAATTAAAAACTTTTCATCTACCAATCAAATTAACTCAATGGATAATAAACTACCTATCATACCGGACATATTTCGTGGACAGCTGGGAAGGACGAGTAACTTTTGATACATATAGCGGGCTCCCTCAAGGAGACCCTCTGAGCCCCACCCTCTTCAACCTTTACACTGAACATATTTCCAATTCCAAAATTTATCCTGAAAGATTTCGAGCTGTCTAACAATAGTTTCACTATAAGAAGCAAAGAAACTCTAAAATTCTTGGGAGTCACAGACAGAAAACTAAATTTCAGAGACCACATCAAACCGATTCAAAAACAGTCATTTCAAAATATAACCATATTAAAATCCTTAGACGGAGTATCATGGGGATCACACCCTCGGAATTTAATTACATTATACAAAACAATTATCCGGACTGTCCTAGACTATTGCTCTGTTATTTACATTGAAACAAAATCCCCCTACATCAAAGTGTTAAACACATTGCAATCAGGTGCCATTAGGTTGTGCCCAGGGGCTTTCAAAACGTCTCCCATTAATGCACTTCAGGCCTCCGCTGCAGAAATTCCGTTAAACATTAGAAGGACGTGGTTAGCTGAAAAATACCTTCTCAAGGTTTATTCGGACTCTAACCACCCGGTTGGGAATGCAATTCACAAAGGCTATGTATTCTGTCGGAAGCTAGAAGAAATTATTAACGAACTTCAACCACTGCTTAAATCACTCCATAAATCTGAAGCTTCTCTAGAATACACAACACCAGCTTCTAAATATCTAATTAAAATAAATAGAAATCCCAATCTAATTGGTAAAACACAGAATAAATTTCATTATTCCTCATTGTATCTGAAACTAGCAGCACTGGAAACTATAGCTCAACGATATCCCGATTACCAACAAATATATTCTGATGCATCAAAATCTCAAACCCGCACTTCGATCGCCGTATTTGACCCCCAGAACAACCAGAAATTCTCTTCTTCTGTCCCATTGTATCTTAATATCTTCAGCGCAGAACTTAACGCCATCCTTCATTCCATAATATACTGTGAAAGAACATACCCAAATACCAATATAGTTATCCTAACAGATTCAGCCTCGGCATGCCAACATCTAAAATTGATACATCAAACAAAATCATATAATTACATTTCTATTAAAATAATTTCTCTCTTACACATGCCGAAAAACAGTTATTTCTTCCAATGGGTACCGGGAAACGTAGGGCTATCAGGTAATGAAACGGCAGATAGAACAGCCAATCCCAATAACAGACTTGATAAGAAGATCAAATGTAACGCGATCGAAGAATGGCAAATGTTTTACGATTGGGAAAGTACGCTGAAAGGAAAGGACCACTACGCAGTGCAGCAAAATGTAGCACTGACCCCATGGTTTGTGAGTCAAAGGCTAGATCTCGACCGCCCAAGCTTAGTAAAACTTAATCGACTCAAGATTAACCATGGTAGAACTAATAAACTAATAAACACCTTAATTTAATGGCACTAGCTCAAAGTGGCATGTATCCTAAATGCCAATGCCTGGAAGACTTAAGACACATTTTGTTTAATTGCAAAAGGTTTGTGAAAGAGAGGATAAGAGCGCTGGGTACACAAAGTATTTACGACGGTTCTGATTTTTTTAAGAAATATGACCAAAGAAAAGGCCCACAACTTAAAGAAATTTTTATCAGAAACGAAAGTTATCATATAATAGAGGAAGATATACAAAATTCAACAGGGTATAAAATTAGATAGGAATACATAGGCAATATAGGACTTGTGTTAACAAGTCTTGAAGCAAAAAAAAAATAAATCATACTGTAATAAATTTGCCTCCTCACTTTGAAGACAATGCCTGTTATTCCATCTCCAATTAGGTCTGCTAATAACATTTTGCAAAATGAATGAGAACTATAAAATTAAAAAGACAGACTCAGATGAAAATAATGTTTTCTCATTCATAGCTAGAGGAAAAAGGAGAAATGGAGATAAATTTCCGTACGATTTACATATTAAAATTGAACGCATGAGTGGACTAGCTATAACAACATAACCTTTTTGGAAAATAAAAAAAACAACTCTAAACCTGAGAAGCATGAATAATTAAAAAAGTAAAAAAGACTTGAATTGTATGTGTTGGATCTATATACTAACTCAAAATGGGATGTCTTGGCTTAATATTAACTTTAAATATTTACAATAATGTGCAATGCAACAGTATTTTCCTGCTACACAATAAAATTATTGCGCAAAAATAGTTTAAAATAACAATTTATTTAGTTGCCCTTTGTAAATAACCCTTTTATAAAGTATTGGAAATAAATAATGAATGAATGAATGAATGATTAAATATCTTTATCTGAGTGTGAGTTTCTTTCGTTGAAATAGTAATCATTGAAATAAAAAAAATTTATTAGCCTTTTTTCTATTATATTTAAACAAAAAATGTTTAATACGCAAATTAAAGTGATACTCCTATAGTAATAGAGATTTTCTTTGGAAACAAAAGAATTTTATAATGCTCAACACCATACGTAGGGGATAGCGTCTGAGCGAAAAAAAGAGTACCATTCATAAAAATTCATCTTTATGTTTCTTATTGCTGTCTTCTAGTATATATTTAAAAAACAGGATAAAATGTAAAAGTACTCCAAGAGAGATTTCACTCAAATTACAAAACAACTATATCACTATTTCTATGAGTATATATTCAATTGTTCAATTTCTAGATAGCAACTTAATTATTATTGGTATTTTTTCTGAAACTCTTATTATATTACAGCCATAAATTATTTAACGTAGATTAATGTACTGATTATTGTGTTCATACATATTTTTTAGTAATAGTCACGAAAGGCTACTTACTACAAGATATTTGTAGTTTTTATAGAACGGTGGCGTGACCAACACTTTGATTTAAAAATGTTCACTAGAATCATTACGGTAAATGAGAGTGAAATTGTTATAAGAAAACCGTATTAAACACCGTCAAGACGTACTGTGTCATGCAAGAACTTTTTGATTTTACACTATTGCCACTAAGAAAATTTTGAAATTTAGAAGTAACCAAGAGTTAGTGAAGTCATAATATAAGGAGGGTTTGAGAATTTTAATGATTTTCTGAAAAGAGTAGTTTTTAAAAGATCAATATAATCAGGTCTATTTGATGTAAAACTTATAACAATGAGATATTGCGTTAGTAAAAAGATAGTCTCATTAGAGTTTATATCAAATCAATTTATATTTAAGATAATGACGTAGATGAAAATCAGCCCATGTTCTTTCATCAAATACACTAAAGTTTGAGTTATGGTTTCCCTGTAACCATAAAAGTTGTCATATATGTAATTTTATGATTTTAGATTTTAACGAATCGTTAATATTCAATTTTTCAGTATTAAGAATTTATAACCTTCAACCTGCTTTTATTGTCCAAAGTTGTGTCTTTTTTCTACGCATTTCTTAACTTTGCTTTTATAATAGAAAAGGATTTAGCCTTTTAAATTGTAACTCTGACTTTATTCTCATACAGGAATAAATTCTGACCTGTACGTGTAATTGAGAGAATAAACATTTTTGCTGGTTCAAGAATATATCCATAACATACACTAGACTGATTTATTTCCAAAATTTCATTTTGGAAGTAGCTTGGAATTGCTTTTGAACGTTTCTAAATTTCCAGGAAATCTATTTTTATGCTTAAGTAACATGTACGTTTCCGCGATTCCTGACTACAAAGTAATCGACAACTTTTGGTTTCATCTCTTGTTTTCCCTAATTTAACTAAGGATGTATAAAATATAAAGGTCTCTCTGGTGTGCTCGAAATAAGACTTAAACGATTAATGAACTGTTCTGTCCGTGTTATTTATGGGATCCCTAGATATCCTCACTCATCTCACCGGTATTCTAATATAGGCAGACTATAAACTTATTTCTGACGTCAATACTTCCTAATTGCAAACATATTTCAAACCTTAAAAACTCAGCTATATACATGAACTCCTTAGTCTGCGCTCCTCCATCCGCTTCTCAAACACAAACTCAACGCATCAACCTGTTGTACATTCCTGCGCATAGAACTGCATCCTTCAAAAAATGCTGTATCATCCACGCTTTGTCTTTATTGAGTTCAATGTTTTAATATGCTTCTTTTAACCTTACTTTAAACATCATCTATTTCTTTATCTCCTGAATTTCCAATCTTCCGAGCAAATTTAAAATTTAAATGTTATAGATATAGAAATTTGAATGTTATAGTGAACATAAGTTGTATCGTTTTTACAAGATTCTTCTCATATATTGTAGGTTAGGTTAGGTTGATTGTTTTTGGACTTGGACTGGATTTCCAGAGATATCCATATGTGGTATGTAGATAAATATTTCCAATATTTTAGCTATCGGCCAACGGCCAACTCTCCCTTCTAATTCCGGCCTTCCTACCTAGAAACAGATATCCAGGCAACTACTCGTATAAAATGGTACAATAACATATGATACTAATGAATCTCCAGAGGTCATTCCAACCTCTTTAAAGTTAATCGATGAAAGTACCCCGCCTCAGCTGTAATAAAAAGTCAATTTGGAAGAAAGAAGGGAGAAAATTAAGTAATTGGCAGTGGCCCTTGACGATGGGACTTGAAGGGAAGATATCTGACTGGGCTGATTGAAAGGTCGAAGAAGGATTTGGCTAAGATAAAGCGGCTATCTCCCCTAATACTGCCCTAATATCACCCTCCCCTCCTCCCGCCCCTCACCCTCTTTTATCTCTGGCTTTCTTCTTCCCTATGGCTTCGGATTTATGAGGCAGTAATCCGGATAGAAAGAATAAACAATAGGAACTGAAGAATCCATATGTCAGTCAGTTTCTTTCTTCCTCTACGCTTATTCTGCATCCTCAACTCTAGGTTGTTGTATAATGTTATCACAGTTCCTAAGGTTATTTTCGGAACGATTTTAGCAAAGATTCTTCAGATTAATAGCATTTTTCTTAAGAATTTGAAGAAAAATACGAAACATCAGTTATTTGTTTACTTTTGTTCCGACCTAAGACTACATATTCATCTGAATCCTCAACTGATCTGCCGGGAGCTTTAATCAACAAAAGTAATTAAAAATTAGAAAGAAAAAGAGTGCGTCTAACCAGAAAACTAAAAGACACGTCTATTTACTTCTAAATTGCAAAGATACCCACTTCAAACGTGTTTTGTCAAAAAAACAATAAAATGTTAAGGAACACTGTAACTCTTCATATCCACGAACTTCGGATATATCATTAATCGAACACCAAATAATTACACCCATTGATTGATCAAAGTTTAGTACAAAATATGCATATTACTACATACAAGATCATAGCGAATGATTAGAACTACCTTACATCTATTGGAAGAGATGTTGGGTGGAATAAATCCAAAAATTAGGCAAAGTTAACAAACATAATTTATTCAATTTGTTTTAATTATTTTTTCCTACATCTATGGCTAAAAAAGGGACCTTAAAAAAATGCCGGCAGTTACCAATAGGTACTAGTCTCATTTTCGTCTCACATTTAGATTTGTATCTCATTACATTGGTATTGTCTATGTAGCAAGACAGGTGTAAATAAAATATATAAAGGTAATAAAAATAAGTTCGAAAGGGCGTAATTTTGACTGCCTAATATCAGATCTCCCTACTTAACCAGCACGACTGAACTGTCTTGCAGGTTAGTACGCATACAGCGCCTTACTTTTATTATGACAGCTTTTTTTGTATTGTATATTGATAGTGAATTCAAGATGTTTATTATCAACCAGCAAGTTATTATTGAGCAATATTTTCTTTTTAATTTTTCAGTAAGTATTAATATACAAATATCTCATGAAAGGTAAGTTTTAATCTTCATAAATTATTGTTGTTTATTACCGATAACCCTGAATTTGAGATATTGCACTAAACACACTATTCACAGGTGCCACAGATATTGTTACCGATCATCCAAGTAAGGTTTTTGAGTACTGACAAATTAGAAAAAATCAAATTTTCTAATTGGTTGTTCTTAATGAACAGCGAGACGTTAGTGGCGATCTTCAGAATCTTATTTAGGAATTTATAGCATGAAATAAATCGAATCTAAATACATCTTTGGAGCACCTATTGAGACAGTGTAACTAGTCTTTGTAAAAATTTCCTATGAAAGATATCTATAAATATTAAGCGGAGTACGCCTTTTCATAAGATGTTATAAATATTAAAGTTTAAAGTGTTCTTCTACAATATGTTCTCGATAACAATTTAAAATAAATTAGTTATTAAATGTATTCTTAGACATTTTATCTGTATATATAGTGGTGCCACGCAATGTCTACATTGTTCTTACTTACCCTAGATATCAAATGATCATTAAATTTCCTAAGACTAAATGATTTGTTATTCCTTATTTAGGGTGTTTAAACATTGCCTTCAAGAAAGCAAATAAATATCTCTACTTTTTTAGTATTAACATTAAAGAAAATAAGTCTAAAGACAATGAAGATTGGTCTAGAATCCCCTCCATTAAATTACATTAAGACAAATTAAATGGTATTAGATTATTAGTTTTTGAAACGGTGTATTGTAACTCTACGGCTCTTGGTGTTTGTTGCATCTGTTCTGTTTGTACCAACTTTGTTCTACACTACAAAAATAATTCCGTCGGGTTCAGAGGAAGATAGGAAAAACGGGGTTTCAGAATCCACTCAGAAAACAACCTTACCGATAAGCTACAAGAAGCATTAAATTAAATTTTCTACAACTAATTAGGAAGAAGGTCTTGCTAAAGTTATTAAGAGCCCTAAGCCGGGTTTAAAACTATAAGCGGAGTTAGCCGAAGGGAAATGAATCCTCTTATGACCAAGGAGTTGTGGTTGTAGCTTAGGCTTAGCCACACTTGATGGAAGAGTTTTGAGCCGCCTCTAAAATTAAACATAAATTAATTAGACCTCTTAACCTGAGTGAAAGGATCGGGAGGGAGTCTATCCTCTAGCTAGGTGTCCATCTCTTGTCAAATCCTCTTAAATTCTTTTAATTCTAAAATTTTATTTAGTCAGAACTTTTCAATAAATCTATAGATGTACTATTTATAGTTCGGTGTGCAACATGACAAGTATGGTATATAAATTAATATAATAAAAATTTTAAAACGATTCCTAACTTATTTTAACTTGGAGTGAATTCTAAAATTAAACATAAATTAATTAGCCTCTTAACCTGAGTGAAAGGAAATCTGGATCGGGAGGGAGTCTATCCTCTAGCTAGGTGTCCATCTCTTGTCAAATCCTCTTAAATTCTTTTAATTCTAAAATTTTATTTAGTCAGAACGTTTCAATAAATCTATACATGTACTATTTATAGTTCAGTGTGCAACATGACAAGTATGGTATATAAATTAATATAATAAAAATTTTAAAACGATTCCTAACTTATTTTAACTTGGAGTGAATTTTTTTACAATTTTTAAGTATTCATCATAGTAATACTTTTTCAATATGAAATAAGTTGTTGGATCTATAGAAACTGTTCTTTTCAACAAAACTCTTTTTTATATATTTATTTTATTTTTTTTATTTTTTTTTTTTATGGAAAGATTGTCATTGATTTGTTTAATGACTCGTATGTGTAGAGCATGTAAATCATCAATCTAGTAAAATTGTTATCAAACAAATAAGTATAGCAATTTAAAACAAAGTTTCTTATAATAGGAAATTAATATGTTTATCAATATTTACTTACTAAATCAGACAATGCTATAAATGAAGCTTTTTAGTTTCCGAACAGCTAGTGTTATAACAAAAAATGTTCTTAATATAAACTATTTGTACTGTTGCGCTCTCACTCAGCCTCCACTGGGTTATCTTTAACACCAGTGATGCAGCTGAAAGAGAAGAGCTGGGATCTCTTAGTGCCGGGCCTGTCCTTGGGTTTGGTAGGGAGATCTCTAAGATGAGTGTATATTGTAAATAAAGTATGATCGTAGTTTTAACTTCTAATTTTATTGTTTTATTTTTACTATTACTATTATTTTTTATTTTTTATTATAATTCTGTTTTATGCGTGAATGTATGTATGTTTTTTTTTATTCATATATTCCACTTGTATTATATTCTATATTGTATATTATTTATGTACAGCATAGTTCTTTTCTGTTTAATTTGTTTTTATTTATTAATTTTTTTTCTACTCCTATTGTATACTCGTGATATGTGAATGTAACCATGAAGCCATCTATATTACGTATTGCCCACATTTGTGGATTCATAAGTCAGTACCCTCACTTGCGGTGTGCCACAAGGAGCAGTATTATCTCCGGTGTTGTTCAACATCTACACTGCTGACGTAGTTGGCAAAAACTACGGTAGGGCGACAGTAGCGGCTTTTTCCGATGATATTGCCATTACCAGCAGCAGCATGAACCCCACAAGAGCACTACGCCAAGTCGAAACTGCCTGCGCAGAGATTACTCAACGGCTAAACTCACTTAACATCCAAGTAAATCCAGCTAAAACGAACTGCGTCGTATTCTCACACCAGCAGGGTAAAAAGACAACACTGCCGAAGACCCTGCGGGTGGCAGAAACCACCATTGCCCCCTCAAACTCTATCGTTTACTTGGGTGTCACTTTGGATAGACGGCTGAAATTCTCAGCTCATTGTTACAAAGCGCACCGCAAGGTGAGGAAAAGATCTTACCGTCTCCACCACCTCCTTTCCTCTCCAGCACTTTCCCTGCGACTGAAGTTGTGCATCTACAAAATCATGTTGAGGCCTGCACTCCTGTATGATGCCCCTCTTCTCACCCACCTTTCTGACGGAACCAGAGGGCATCTGCAGCGATTCCAGGACTCAATGCTTAAGAAGATTGTAAAAATGACTTCCTTGAAGAAAAAGAAGCCAGAAGACTTACACGAGATCTTCAACCTCCCGACGGTCCCGGAATTTATCCAGCGCCGGCATGTCAAGTTCCGGCGCCTTGACACCAGCGCCACCACCGGTTCGCTGGCAACTAACAACCGGACCGTAACCAAGACATACCAACGGGCTAATCAGATCCCACTGGCCACTGGTCAGAAATGTGACCACAAAGACATTATCTCTTTTAAGTCGTAAGTGTAAATAGTTTTAAGTTTTCCTTACTACGTGATTTAGGTGAGCCCCATCACCTAAATATACTCTTTCTGAAACCTACAGCTCAAGATATCATCACAAACTTCCTGTTGGCCTTACAGTGTACCCAGCACAGAAAAAGGCCAAACATCCCTAGAAATTTCTAAATTCAATCCAACTCAAGAAATCATCGAATAGGGGCTATGGAAATAAAATAAAAATTTGTGACAGATTGTAATAATTACTATATTAATGTTAATTTAAGAAAATAGATATCTATACTATTATATAAAAGGACAAAGCATTTTTTTGTTTGTAATCACTAACCACGAAAACTACTAAAACAATCTGTTCCAAATTTTAACCAAATCATCTTTATAATTCCAGGTAGGTTTACAAATAATAAAATCTACAGATTCTTAATCGGTTTTTCATTAAAAAAGTGAAAATGTCTGGATAATAATGGAGTTTGAAAATTGACCGATAGGTAGCTAGCGACACTCAAGGTTACAAAGCTACGGTGTTATATATAACTCGAAATTCACAATAAAATTTACTTATATTCAATTTAATTATTAAAAATTATTTAAATATATGTTGTGACCTGTGGATCCTATTGAAATGGGCAAATTAGCCGATATGAGGTTAGCACTATTACGCAATAGAGTTTTCAATGATAAAACGTAAAAGTATTTTATGTATAAAAAGTAGTTATTATAGCAGTGCATTTGTGTACAATAGGGTTCAGGCATAGCTGTACCAAATTTTAACTACATCATCTTCATAGTTTTTGGAAGGTTTAACAATAATAAAATTTACAATTATAAAAAGTTTCATGTACAATTATGATTAGCATAAATGAGGCTTGCCAGAATGTGTCATATATTTTTATGGTAAGAAATTGAAATCCAACCAGATAAAACCAATAAAATTATTTCTGTCTAATGAAAATTATTACCAAATCGAAATGTCGATCCTTTGCTTTTTGATATTGTATGTAAGACTACGATTCATAGAACTTTAGTTGTCAGGACTGATAATGCAATCCATTATCCGCAAGTTTTTTAATAGTCTCTATCAACTTGGATCACCAACTCATTTATTAAAATTAAAAAGTTGATGTTAAATTATGTTTTTATGTGAACTTCAACCACTCTGTACAATGTTTGGAAATAGTGCTTCCATACAACCTACTTCAATACAAGCTTTTTATCGATAGGCAAATGAAACTTATTTATAAAATAAAAATAAAAATTATTTATGTTCTTTACATACCTGGTACAAGAGCGGGCGATGTCGCGACGGGGGACGCTAGTAAATATTAAATTGTTTATATAAGTAGCTGAGTTCTAAATCTACAGTACAGCAGTAGGCAGAAAATTTAATTTCTTTTCTTTTTTGGACCCAACCGTGAATCGACTTCAAGTAGGGAGACCTTTTTAAGGCACAACCAGCCTCTATAAATTGATATATGAGAAAACATAGTGGCCTAACGCGAATGCTGGCTTAACTTTTTGTATAACCGTATATTGTTGAACCGATTTTTAAGTTTACAAAAAACTGATATGAAGACTCTTCATGGGTTATAAGTGGTAATGCAAACATTCACGTTGTTGAAACAGTCACTTATAAATATTGAGATTTGTATTAAATTAAATAAATAATAATGAATATGCATTACCATTATTAATGAAAATTATTGATCAACTAGGTTAATGTTGAATGCATCGTGTGGATCTGAACGTGTGAGAGTGGAAAGGTAAGAAGCAGTTTTGGAATGATAATTGCTAAAGAAGGGTATATATATATATATATATATATATATATATATATATATATATATATATATATATATATATATATGTATATATATATACTAGGATATGTATAAGGGATGACACTAGGAGACAAGTCAGATGCAACCTCAGCCGTGAGTCATTTCCTCCTAGGTCCTATTATACACCCTATCATTAACTGATAATTTTTTTTTATAAAACAACTTGTCGTTAATATTTATTTTACATTATTCCAATTTTTATTTTAAATAATGTTAACTTTTTAACACAATTAATTTTTCCTAATGCCACTGTATTAATAAAAATTTTGATTTTTTTTTTTTTAGTTATACATTGCTTAATGAAATTCTTTACTTATTAATTAATATATTAATAATATCAAAGATTATCCTTCATGAGTTTTATATAACAACATACCAACCATAATATTCAAATATATTTTCCCCTTAAAATACATAATTTAAACCAATATATTTTTAGTTCCGAAACGATCTATTGAAGAATGGAATACCACTAGTGGTATACAATGATTAGATAAATGTGTTCCAGGTGCTTTCTAGATGTACACAACTATGGAAAGGTTTATCTTCAATAATAGGCTGTTAATCCGTTGTTGAACTTAATTACTCCTTTTAAATATTGAAATTTGAGAAAATGACAAAGTACTCCTATTACTAAGAATGTATTGAAAAAAAAACTTAAGCCTCTGAAACAACACTTATTATATGTATAACCTAACTAAGGAGAAAGATTGGACTGTACCTAATTTCAAAAACATAATTTTTTTAGAAAAAATAGAAGACTGACAGACGAATATATGCAAAAAAAAAAAAAAAAAAAAAAAAATCTAAAAACGATCAAAATTAAACGGAATTTGGAGAGGAGAATGTACATTGTGTTGCCACAAGAATATTCTAAACATTAGCAATTTTACCATAGCTACTATACAGGGTGTCCCGAATTTAAATGGCGAAACTTCAGGAACTTATAGGGGACCGAAAAACTAAGACAATTTGAATGAATTTGCTCGTTGTTGCTTAGTTTTAAAGTAAATCGCAAAAAAAGAAACAAAAAAAAATGTTACAGGAAGCGATTATCATCTTTCACAGTTCGTCAGGCTAGGCAGTGAGATATGTAAACACTTAATGTTATCCTTTACATTCTTTTATTTGTTTACATTTTAGTTTCCTTCTAGGGTTATAATTCCTAAATCAGTTACTCAGATATTTTTGTGTGAATAGCATCAGCCACAATGCCGCATACATATTCTAATGTTGAATACGCTAATATGATTCTTGTGTATGGTTTCTGTAACGGTAATACTTTAGAAGCGGTGGGAGCATGCGCGCTGATTTCCAAATAGAAGAATGCCTAATCGACGAGTCTTTTCGTTAACTTTTAATTGACTAGAGAGACTGGGTCATTCTTAATACGTAATGAAGGCGACCAATTCCAGACAGCAATAAGAGCAGATTATCGGAGAAGAAATTGTGTCCAACGCCACATCGATAACAATCCTGAAACTAGCATCCGAAGAGCATATGCTGTATTAGCAATATCGTGGCAAGCAATATGGCGAACTTTGAAAGGTGATAATCGCTACCCATACAATCTTCTAAAAGTTCAGAATTTATTACCTCAAGATTATGTCAAGAGATTGAATTTTAGTGACTGGTTTCTTGACAAAATTCGCGATGATAATTTATTTCCATTAAAAATTATATGGACCGATGAAGCTACCTTTACAAGAGAAGGAATTGTTAATCAAAGAAATTATCATGTATGCTCTTGAAAATACCAGAGCTATTAGAGAGAATAGGTTTCTGCATGAATTTGCTATTAACGTTTGGCTTGGAATTCGGAACGGATTACTGGTGAGACCATATTTTTTACCTGGAAGATTGAATGGTATCACTTTTACACATTTTTTGGAGAACGACTTTTCTAATTATTTAGATGACATTCCCTTGCAGCAGCGGATTGAAACGTGGTTCCAACTCGATGAATATCCAGCTCATTATAGCAGAGTTGCTCGAGCTTGGCTGGATATAAATTATCCACAACGATGGATTGGACGTGGAGGAGTAGTACCTTGGCCACCCAGATCACCTGATATGACACCCATGGATTTCTTCGTATGGGGAACCTTGAAACAGAAAGTTTATTCGGTGTCAATCAACTCAAGAGAGCAATTAAGAGACCGAATCATAGATGCAGTGCACCAAATATCATCAGAACAATGTTTAGCTGCAATTTATCGAGTGAGTGCTAGCTAGATGTAATGCTTGCATTGGTGCAACAGGACATTTTGTGCAATATTCACATTAAAAAGAACATAACATAAATATAAATGTTAATAAATAAGTATAAAAATGAAATCTTGTTTTGTTTCTTTTTTTGCGATTTTCTAGAGAAAACTAAGCAAAAACGAGCAAATCTCTAAAGGACTTTTTGTCTTAGATTTTCGGTCCCCTATAAGTTCCTGAAGTTTTGCCATTTAAATTTGGGACACCTGTATACTTAGAATTAAGCATTCAATTTAATCAAAAGCAACCCGTAATACTTTATGCATCTGAGACTCTTTTTAGATAACATAAAAGTGGAAAAACTCAATTGTTCAATCAGATTATTTCTTAACATAGCAAAATAGAAATAATTTTGGAAAACAGTATCAATGACTTGCCTTCTAGTACCACATCAAGGATTTTGGTGTAAGCTCTAAATATAATCGTTTAGCCGTTACCGAGTTATTGCTTCGAAAGCTATATCTTTCTTTCACATTCTTGTGACATTACAGTGTAGTATTTTTTATGAATTAATATAATGATTAAAAAATATAATTTATCTTTCTATATTTTCTCAGTTCGTTTCATTAAAATGTTACCTTAATAAAATTTTATTTTTTATATTTAAAACCGTTTTTATTCCTTCCTGTTTATTAATCTAGTTTTTAAAATCCGATTATTAGTTTTACTTATGTTCTAAATCACTATCCTTGGTTAGTTAGATGTTATTTTTACATATTGATAATATATACACGCTCTCGTAATTCAAGGTTCTATCACTTTAAACAAAATAACAGCCAAATTAAATATAACTCCTTCTTATGTTGTATAAATAAAAACGTACTTCAGTGTGATTCATCCCTGTGATTTTTGTTATGTGCCTATTGTTTCCCTACTGACCCTGAGGTTAAAACTCAACCCTTTAACAAACCCACTTCCCTTCCTGTCCTAATTGGATTCTAAAGGGTACTGAATCAAATGAACTACAGTTTTTTTTTTTTTTTTTTTTTTTTTTTTTGTATTACCCTTACTTTATTTTTTGGAGAGTTTTAGTAAAAAACTCATTGAATCAATATAACGATATAAGTTAGTTTGGTATGGGGAGATGGTGGAGGTTGAAAAATATCGTGATGTAAAAACACCAAAGACTATTTTTAGTATTAAAGTATATTAGTTGTAGCATTAAAATGGTCCAACAAAATATAACAATGAGCTCATACCACAATGAGTGACCATGCAGCTAAGCCCCATCAGTGTCTATATGTTAAACAAAACATGATGTAGGCAATTTGAAAACAAATTATTTTGGATCTAATATCTTAATAAAATTTAAAAATAAAGATGCTGAAGTTCAGAAAAAAAGAAAGTGCTCTAAATTTTAACATATCAACAGGCTAAGCCAACTTCGAAAAAAAAAGATCTAAAAATCAAGAAATTCGAGCTACACGTTATATCGCTCTTACAGTGGAACGAAAACGCAATAAAATTCCCGTAAAAATGAAATTTTACAGGAGAAGTGAGAAACTGAAATGAAATTCTTCCAACTAACATTATAGGCATAAGTAATATTCATTTTAACTTGTGAATTGGCCAGAATACAATTTAGTGTTTCCACGAATTAATTAAGCTTTTGTGTGCGCGTCTAATTTATTAATCTTACAATTAGTAATCTTTTTTTACCCGACTTTGCATATGTTAGTAACGATGATAATATGATATATAACTGACAAGTTAGGCATGAAAGTCACCACTCAACGGTGCATACTCCTAATATGATCTTCAATTAATTTTATTTAGTTGGATCCATCAACCAACTCTTTTTTAGCCTTATTAGGGTGTTTCCTGGTATGTCGCTCGAGGCCATGGTTTGTATAGGATTGTAGATATTTCTGTAGATTTCGTCATGAAATCTCTTGTATTATGTGGTCTTATACGATCACATCTAGATATAAATATATACATGCGTAAATCTATGAGTACCGTTAGTCCAGTCAATAAACACATTGTAGAGTGCATGGAATATGCGATAATTTTTGACTTCATGGCTTCGTTAGGAATAGTTGGAAGGTAAACATACTAAAAGTCCCCGCCCCTGAGGGGTGAGCTAACGATGGGGGGGAGGGGAGAAGTTACATTGTTTTGGTTTTTCTCGAAATTATATTTATTATATCTCGAAAACGGTTTACTCTAGAAATATATGTTTCGAATCAATATAAAAGCTAATTAAATTTACTATAAAATTTATTATATACAAATTTGTCGTAATTCTAACCGTTTACGAGATATACGTTATTGAAAATCGGAGATTTTCGGGAAAAACAAATGTCACCTCACTTTTTGTCAAACTTTTGCTTCTATTACGTTCCACAACCGTTACTCAGAAAAATCGTCATCATTAAAATTGTAGAGCATTAAATTTACTTTAATTTCATATACACGCTTTTAGTATTTACTTTAAATGTTTAACAAAAAGGGAGGTAAACATTTTTTTTATTTCTGAAATTGTCGATTTTTAATAATGTATATCTCGAAAACCGTTGAAATTTCTTCGAATACGTATACAATTAATTTAATAGGAAATTTCATGAGCTTTAATTTTGATTTACAGCATCATTTTCTAGAGTCCACCGTTTTCGAAATATAATCGAAAAACAAAATTGGGACCTTCTCCCCTCCCCCCACCTTTAGCTCAACCCCTCATGGGCGGGGAGTATGTTTACCTTCTTAAAGTATGTTTACCTTCTAACTACTCCAAATGAAGCTGTGAAGTTAAAAATTATCGCATATTCCATGCACTCTATACCCCTCATTTCAGCTCTCTTTATCTGCGGTCGCACTTCTCTGAGAATACACGCTTGTTGGTACTCATCCCGAAACTAATTGTTCCAAAATTTCTATTTTTTATCTGAATGCTCCTTAATTTACTATAAGAACCTATATATGAAATTTTGATTACGTCACGTTTTACACTCAAACCAGCCCACTGAATTTGTGAATATCGTCATACTTTGCCAAACCAAACATATTTAGCGTTCAGGTTTGGATGTATTACGTGATATAATAAAAATTTCTTATATAGGGCCTGATAGTTAATTTTACCAGATTTTAGTTGAAAAAAATAAATTTCAGATCTGACAATTAGTTTTGGAGTTATGGTGAAAACTACGCCAAAAAAACTTGGATTTCAAAATAGTAAGCGGTTTTTAACGTGCTGGTATGGGTATTTAATGGGACTTGATCAAAATTTAATTTTTGGTTCTTATAGTAAATTTGAGAAGCATTCAGGTAAAAAATAGAAATTTTGGATCGAACTTTTAGTTTCGGAATGAGTACCAACAAACTCAGAGAAGTTTTCTCAGAGAAGTGCGACCCCAGATTAAGAGTGCTAAAATGAAGTGTGTAGAGTGCATGAACTATGCCATAATTTTTTCTCACAGCTTCGTTAGGAGTAGTTAGAAGATAAGCATACTAAAAGTCCTCGCCCCTGGAGGGTGAGCTAAAGGTGGAGGGAAGGGAGAAGGTCCCAATTTTGTTTTTCGATTATATCTTGAAAACGGTGGACTCTAGAAAAATATGCTGTAGATCAAAATTAAAGCTCATTAAATTTTCTATCAAATTAATTGTATACGTATTCGAAGAAATTCAACGGTTTTCGAGATATACGTTATTAAAAATCGACAATTTTAGAAATAAGAAAAATGTTTACCTCACTTTTTGTTTAACATTTGAAGCAAATACCAGAAAAGTATATATGAAATTATAGGTAATTTTATGTTCTTCAATTTTGATTCCGACGGTTTTTCTCAGAAACGGTTGTGAAACGTAATACAACAAATTTATTTATTTAAATTTCGGATCAACAATAAATGTTATACACGAACTGTTTGATAAACAAATGTTATAAGCCAAGTATGTCTTGGTAAGCCCTAGGCTTTAATCTTCTTGTTATTGATGTTCCTAAGTTATATTCCTGAGCTCCAGATGCGACGTGGAGAAGTTCATGGTGTCGTCTTGTGAGCTTGTTAAAGACCTCTTCAAGTCGATCAACTCCCAGTTCCCGGTGAAGCTGGGAATTCCTTAAAAACCAGGGCGCATTAACCGCCATTCGCAGAATTCTGTTTTGGAATGTCTGTAGTCTCTTTTTGGTTAATTTTGAAGTGTTATACCAGACAGGACAGGAGTAGGTCAGTAGGGGCCGCAGCATGGTTTTGTATACTAAAATAGCTGTTCTGTGACGAAGTAATGATTTTCTATTTAAAAGAGGGTACAAAAGTTTAAGTCTTGCGTTAGCTTGTTGTAAGATGTAGTTAGTGTGTAATCTCCAAGTCAGTCTGGTGTCAAGGTGTACTCCTAGGTAACGCACTGCCTGGTCTTTAGGATTCCAGGGAACTGGGATGTGATCGAGTCGAAGTGTAATCAGGTTGGTGAGGTTGAAGCGACGAAAGGTGAAGATTTTTGCTTCCGTCTTCGATGGGTTTAGTTGAAGTTTCCACTTCCGGAACCATGACGAGACACCGTTAATGCCACATTGAAGTTTTCCGATGGCTTCGTGAAGATCATCATCTTGGGAAAGGAGTGCTGTGTCATCAGCGAATTGAGGGATCAGGGGTTCTACTGTTGTTGTAGGTGTCGCGAGGTATGTATCTACTTCCTTGTCAGTTAGTTCATCTTGTCTGTCAAAGTCTCTGAACTTACGAGAAAGATGTTCAGCGAAAACTGCACACTTCTCGTCATCAGTCGTTGCAGTGTCTGTCCCGAGTGTAAGAGTGGGGATCTGTGTGATTTGTCCAGTCAATCGTTTGGTTTCTCTCCAAAGTCGTTGGTCCCCCGGCTCGAAACTCTCCAGGTAGCTGTCGTATTTTTGGACCCGCTCTTTGTCCAGTTCTAGTCTAATTTGCCTAGACAGTCGGTTCATCTCACGTTTGTGATCCGGTAGTCTGTAGCGTTGCCATTGACGACGAATGTGGTTTTTGTGGTGTATAAGGTCAAGTATGTGCTGTGGAGTCTTGTGTTGTTTGTGTGTGTGAGGGTACGTATGTGAAGTGGCTGTGTTTATGGAATTGTATATGTGTTGTGTGAGTATGGATATGGTTGAGTCTATGTCTTCAGTCGTGTAATAGTGTGAGGGGATGGGAAGCGAACACATCTCCTCGGCGAAGATCCTCCAGTCCACCTTTCCCGTGATGAGCCGAGGAAGAGAGGGTGGTGGTTGGGCTCGGGCGCCTAGAGAGCAGATCACAGGGAGGTGGTCCGAATCCAAGTCTGTTACAGGAGTGTGATGAATGGGAGTGGGAAAGTTACTGACGAGACCTATGTCTAATATGTCTGGGCGGTAGCCGTACTGGGTTGGATAAAATGTGGGCTCTTCTGGAGAACTTATTTGGAGACCAAGTTTATCAGTGATTTTTAGAAGTTTGGTCCCATTTGAATTTCGGGTCCGGCAGCCAAAGTCTGTATGTTTGCTGTTGAGGTCTCCGAGTAATAGTGTTGGCTGTCCAGTAAATATCAGTTCGAAATCTGTGTCTGTCAGTCGTTTGCTTGGTCTTTGGTAGGCCGAAACAATATTTAAAGTATTATCTGTTAGTTTCAGTCTAGCTGCTACTGCGTCTAAATTTTGAAGTCGGGGTAGGATTATCTCGGATTGCTCTAGATCTTTCCTAATAAGAAGTGCTACTCCTCCAAATCTATCCTCCGTGTCAGTTCTGTACCAGGTATGCAAGTTTAAAATGTCGTTTTAATTCCAATAGAATGCGCTCTTAGCCTATTGAAGGATTTGCTTATCTCTAAACGCTATTTTGTTTGTTAGTCATTTGTTTACAAAAGTCAGTTGTTTTTAAGTCGTTTACGTGGACGTATCATACCTTTCTTTGGTGTTAAAAATGTCTAATTTTAAGCCAAATAAAGAGCATTTGCGGCATGTCATGATTTTCTTATTTAATCAAAAGAAAAAGGCATCTGAATGTCATCGAATTCTTGTTGAGACTTATGGCGATGTTGCTCCAACCGTCAGGACATGTGAACGTTGGTTTCAAAGTTTCAAACGTGGTGATTTTGATGTTACTGATCAAAAACGAGAAAATCGACCAAAAAAGTTTGAGGACTTCGAATTGCAATCTTTGTTAGACGAAGACAATACCCAAACCCAACAAATGATGGCAGAAACAGTTGAATGTCACTAGGCAAGCCATTTCCGATCGCCTGAGAGCTATGGGAAAGATTCAAAAGGTTGGAAAATGGGTTCCACATGAATTGGACGAACGACAAAAAAAAAAAAACGAAAAACTGTGTGCGAAATGCTGCTTTTACGCCACGAAAGAAAGGGTTTTTTTGCATCGAGTTGTAACTGGCGATGAAAAATGGATTTATTTTCAGAATTCCAAACGAAAAAAAATCATGGGTAACGCCAGGACAACCATCCACATCGAGTGCAAGACCGGATCGTTTTGGGAAGAAGACAATGCTGTGTGTGTGGTGGGATCAGAAGGGAGTAGTCTACTACGAGCTTCTCAAACCCGGCGAAACAGTCAATACCGAGCGCTACCGACAACAAATGATCAATTTGAGTCACGCATTGATCGAAAAAACGCCCAGAATGGGCTCACAGGCACGCCAAAGTCATTCTTCAGCATGATAACGCTCCTGCACATTCAGCCAGGTTGACTAAGGAAACGATTTTTTTCGCTTGGTTGGGAACTCCTACCCCACCCGCCGTATTCACCTGACCTGGCGCCTTCTGATTATCACCTCTTCTCATCGATGGGACACTCATTGGCGGAGCAACACACTTCAACAATTTCGAAAACGTACGAAAATGGCTCGATGAATGGATTTCAAATAAAGATGAAGCATTCTTTTGGAATGGTATCCATATATTGCCCGAGAGATGGGCAAAATGTGTAGAAAGCGAGGGTCAGTACTTTGAATAAAATATATTATACTTTTTTTTAAATTACTGTGTATATATTTTAAGAAATAAACGACATTTTAAACTTGCATACCTGGTATATTGTGTAATTCCTAATTCGCAATCTGTCGCCGGCCTTGAGGTTAACTGCATGAAAAATTGTTTAATTTGTGGTATTAGTGGTTTAAGGAAGTTTGTCAGTAAGTTTGCGAAGTTTAGATTGTCGTGATCGCTTGTATTTTCGTGATTGGTTGCCTGAGTAGTATGCTGATGATGAGTTGATCTGCTCTGAAACATGTTGGAGACTCTTGGGGGCATGCGGAAACGTGGAGCAGTGATAGGTTCATCCTGGGAATATGTGCTGGTTTCGGATCGAGGAGGATTATTATTCACTGGTATAGTTTGCATTTGTGGTATGGATCGAGCAGAAGAACTGGTGAATTTATGTTGTGTATTTTGTAGAGGTTGAGTGGTAAGGTGTTGTACGTTTGTGTTGGGAGTGTGGGTGGTTTGTGTGTCTGTTTGGGTGTGTATGAAGGTTTCATCGCCGGAGGTTTGTTAATATTCCTGGCTCTATATTGTGTGAAGGCAGTACAGCCTCTGTACCTCGGACTGTGATTTTCACCACAGTTCACGCAGGTGATAACCTGTGGGTTGTTAGTGCAGCTGGATGTGAGGTGGCCTTCAGAACACTTCCCACATCGCGGGTCCAGCCTGCAATAATTCTTAGTGTGGCCTACCCTAAGGCACCTGCCACATTGGGCTACCTGGGTAGAAATTTTACGGGGTTCCACCGTTACAATGGTGTGGAACAGTGACCTCAGGGAGAAGATATTCTTACCCGCCTCATTGTTAGCCAGTTCTACGGCACAAAGTGGGGTCGGCTGTGTGTTTCTGTTATTAAGCCTAAGGACTTTAATAACGGGGTAAGTGGGGGTCAGTAGTTCAAGAATCTCTTCATTAGTCAAGGAGTAAGGAACACCTCGGATAATAACGGAAAGGTTCCTTTCCTCTGGGTTCACGTACGAGTAGTATTTTTTTGTGGTGTGTGTCGTAGTATTTTGTTAATGATCTAAAATCATGTGTCGTTGTCAAGGTTATTTTAAGTTTTTGGTTACACTGTTTTACTGAAAATTCATTGATAACATTTTCCTGTATTTCTTTTACTATATGTTTGTAAGGTTCGTCACTAAGGAGAAATATTGGTGGTATTTTTTTGTTTGATTTCTGTTTCTTCATTGTTTGGGTCCTCGTCCATGTCTGTCTGTAAGGCGTCAAAACTATTGTGGGTCGGTACTTGGGGAAGGGTTGTTGTACGCGATTTCTTGGCTCGCTTAGATGGCTGTCTGGTTGACTCCCACCCTTCATCATGGTCACTCTCGACCGGGGGGGGGGAAGGGAACTTTGAAACTGTAGACTTAATAAATGAAGGCTCACCTTGAGCAAGAGGTTGTTGTTGACGAGATTGTTGTTCCAGGATTAATAACTCGGGTGTGATGGTCAAAACTGCTCTCCGCTGGGGCGGGGGTGGTTTCATCTTGGTTTTCATAGACGATTTTGCCATTTACCCGCTCAAAAATACTCACGTACCCCAGAGCTCAAAATATACGTGTTAGCTCAAAATATTCTATACGTAATATAGAATTGCCATAGAAGCCTTTAAGTCACGGTGAATTCTGTGTTTGTTTGAAGTGGCGGCGCCCTTTCAAGCTTGTGAACAACAAGATTTTCTGAGAATTCACCGTGACTTAAAGGCTTCTATGGCAATTCTATATTACGTATAGAATATTTTGAGCTAACACGTATATTTTGAGCTCTGGGGTACGTGAGTATTTTTGAGCGGGTAAATGGCAAAATCGTCTATGAAAACCAAGATGAAACCACCCCCGCCCCAGCGGAGAGCAGTTTTGACCATCACACCCGAGTTATTAATCCTGGAACAACAATCTCGTCAACAACAACCTCTTGATCAAGGTGAGCCTTCATTTATTAAGTCTACAGTTTCAAAGTTCCCTTCCCCCCCCCGGTCGAGAGTGACCATGATGAAGGGTGGGAGTCAACCAGACAGCCATCTAAGCGAGCCAAGAAATCGCGTACAACAACCCTTCCCCAAGTACCGACCCACAATAGTTTTGACGCCTTACAGACAGACATGGACGAGGACCCAAACAATGAAGAAACAGAAATCAAACAAAAAATACCACCAATATTTCTCCTTAGTGACGAACCTTACAAACATATAGTAAAAGAAATACAGGAAAATGTTATCAATGAATTTTCAGTAAAACAGTGTAACCAAAAACTTAAAATAACCTTGACAACGACACATGATTTTAGATCATTAACAAAATACTACGACACACCACCACAAAAAATACTACTCGTACGTGAACCCAGAGGAAAGGAACCTTTCCGTTATTATCCGAGGTGTTCCTTACTCCTTGACTAATGAAGAGATTCTTGAACTACTGACCCCCACTTACCCCGTTATTAAAGTCCTTAGGCTTAATAACAGAAACACACAGCCGACCCCACTTTGTGCCGTAGAACTGGCTAACAATGAGGCGGGTAAGAATATCTTCTCCCTGAGGTCACTGTTCCACACCATTGTAACGGTGGAACCCCGTAAAATTTCTACCCAGGTAGCCCAATGTGGCAGGTGCCTTAGGGTAGGCCACACTAAGAATTATTGCAGGCTGGACCCGCGATGTGGGAAGTGTTCTGAAGGCCACCTCACATCCAGCTGCACTAACAACCCACAGGTTATCACCTGCGTGAACTGTGGTGAAAATCACAGTCCGAGGTACAGAGGCTGTACTGCCTTCACACAATATAGAGCCAGGAATATTAACAAACCTCCGGCGATGAAACCTTCATACACACCCAAACAGACACACAAACCACCCACTCCCAACACAAACGTACAACACCTTACCACTCAACCTCTACAAAATACACAACATAAATTCACCAGTTCTTCTGCTCGATCCATACCACAAATGCAAACTATACCAGTGAATAATAATCCTCCTCGATCCGAAACCAGCACATATTCCCAGGATGAACCTATCACTGCTCCACGTTTCCGCATGCCCCCAAGAGTCTCCAACATGTTTCAGAGCAGATCAACTCATCATCAGCATACTACTCAGGCAACCAATCACGAAAATACAAGCGATCACGACAATCTAAACTTCGCAAACTTACTGACAAACTTCCTTAAACCACTAATACCACAAATTAAACAATTTTTCATGCAGTTAATTTCCCAGATGTTTATAAATGAACATGGAGAATATTAATAACTCACAGAATCATACACTAACACTACTCAACTGGAATGCTAACGGTGTTAAGAAACGCCAAAACACACTGATAGACTTTTTGGCGCGCTACAAAATAGACATAGCATTTATCACAGACACACACCTCAAGGCCGGCGACAGATTGCGAATTAGGAATTACACAATATACAGAACTGACACGGAGGATAGATTTGGAGGAGTAGCACTTCTTATTAGGAAAGATCTAGAGCAATCCGAGATAATCCTACCCCGACTTCAAAATTTAGACGCAGTAGCAGCTAGACTGAAACTAACAGATAATACTTTAAATATTGTTTCGGCCTACCAAAGACCAAGCAAACGACTGACAGACACAGATTTCGAACTGATATTTACTGGACAGCCAACACTATTACTCGGAGACCTCAACAGCAAACATACAGACTTTGGCTGCCGGACCCGAAATTCAAATGGGACCAAACTTCTAAAAATCACTGATAAACTTGGTCTCCAAATAAGTTCTCCAGAAGAGCCCACATTTTATCCAACCCAGTACGGCTACCGCCCAGACATATTAGACATAGGTCTCGTCAGCAACTTTCCCACTCCCATTCATCACACTCCTGTAACAGACTTGGATTCGGACCACCTCCCTGTGATCTGCTCTCTAGGCGCCCGAGCCCAACCACCACCCTCTCTTCCTCGGCTCATCACGGGGAAGGTGGACTGGAGGATCTTCGCCGAGGAGATGTGTTCGCTTCCCATCCCCTCACACTATTACACGACTGAAGACATAGACACAACCATATCCATACTCACACAACACATATACAATTCCATAAACACAGCCACTTCACATACGTACCCTCACACACACAAACAACACAAGACTCCACAGCACATACTTGACCTTATACACCACAAAAACCACATTCGTCGTCAATGGCAACGCTACAGACTACCGGATCACAAACGTGAGATGAACCGACTGTCTAGGCAAATTAGACTAGAACTGGACAAAGAGCGGGTCCAAAAATACGACAGCTACCTGGAGAGTTTCGAGCCGGGGGACCAACGACTTTGGAGAGAAACCAAACGATTGACTGGACAAATCACACAGATCCCCACTCTTACACTCGGGACAGACACTGCAACGACTGATGACGAGAAGTGTGCAGTTTTCGCTGAACATCTTTCTCGTAAGTTCAGAGACTTTGACAGACAAGATGAACTAACTGACAAGGAAGTAGATACATACCTCGCGACACCTACAACAACAGTAGAACCCCTGATCCCTCAATTCGCTGATGACACAGCACTCCTTTCCCAAGATGATGATCTTCACGAAGCCATCGGAAAACTTCAATGTGGCATTAACGGTGTCTCGTCATGGTTCCGGAAGTGGAAACTTCAACTAAACCCATCGAAGACGGAAGCAAAAATCTTCACCTTTCGTCGCTTCAACCTCACCAACCTGATTACACTTCGACTCGATCACATCCCAGTTCCCTGGAATCCTAAAGACCAGGCAGTGCGTTACCTAGGAGTACACCTTGACACCAGACTGACTTGGAGATTACACACTAACTACATCTTACAACAAGCTAACGCAAGACTTAAACTTTTGTACCCTCTTTTAAATAGAAAATCATTACTTCGTCACAGAACAGCTATTTTAGTATACAAAACCATGCTGCGGCCCCTACTGACCTACTCCTGTCCTGTCTGGTATAACACTTCAAAATTAACCAAAAAGAGACTACAGACATTCCAAAACAGAATTCTGCGAATGGCGGTTAATGCGCCCTGGTTTTTAAGGAATTCCCAGCTTCACCGGGAACTGGGAGTTGATCGACTTGAAGAGGTCTTTAACAAGCTCACAAGACGACACCATGAACTTCTCCACGTCGCATCTGGAGCTCAGGAGTATAACTTAGGAACATCAATAACAAGAAGATTAAAGCCTAGGGCTTACCAAGACATACTTGGCTTATAACATTTGTTTATCAAACAGTTCGTGTATAACATTTATTGTTGATCCAAAATTTAAATAAATAAATTTGTTGTGTTGTTGTTGTTGTTTTATTTACTTTCATAGTTTTAAGTTTCAATTTCAAAGGGTAATTATTTAGTTACTTAAATCATTGCCTCCGATATTGCATTAATATCTGTTTTCTTCTTAGAAATATATCATTTATATTTATTTGTTGTAGTTTCAATTTTCTCAAATAGACACAGGTATTCGGAACCTTAATTTTTTTTCTTTTGTTTTATTTTATTTTAGTTTTGGAGCCTTAATCAAAAGAACTTGTCAATTTTGCAGACAGGAGTTTTAAGGTAATTAAATCAGTGAGTGCCATTTAAATATCACAGCTATCGATAAATACTTAATTTTGAAAGTTTGAGTACAATTCGTCGTTTATTCAACTGAGCTGAAAAGAATATATAATAACATTTTCAATGTTTTACTCGAGTCTCTTTTGATTTATTTCATGTCTTTCTTCTAATCATAAGAAGCATGACACAACATTATTTTTTAAATGTACAGCACCGTTGTGGAAAATTGGGCGTTCCTCCTCTTATTGTAGCCATTCAACCATAAAATCATGTATTATATTTCATTCCAAAAAAAAAAAAAAAAAATTTACGGAAAGAAAATAAACAATACCTTATACTGCCTTGATTTATTTTAAAGATAACAACTTCCTGAAATAAGAAGTCATAAGTGTGTGTCTGATTTAAAAAGAAAACTTGAGGTAAAGAAGTGTGAAAAAAGGTAAAGAACGTATAAAAGAACTTCCCGAAACAATATCGGAAAATGAGAATTCGTGTGAAACATACTGAGAGAAGTTTTTCTCCATTGTATTTGAAATAGATCCATCTTCACAATATTTTTTAATCATATCTCCACCTGCTAATAACTATAATAATGAAATAGTAGCATATTTTAATTTTGTATCATATGGCTTGGTAAGAACCCTTCAATAATATTTTATTTCTTTTTTGCTTTGACGTTTTGTTTTGATTGGAAAAAAAATACATTTCCTCTCACTGGATTTGCACATTTTTATCAACTGCTACAATTTTTCGCATAACCATTCCCTCATTTGTTCCATCCAAGTTCAGAGAGGTTAGTATTATTATAGTTTTCTTTGACAACTCCATGCAGAAATCTTGATGTACTCTCTTCAATTAGTTGACAATTGATCAGTATATGAAGTATGCGAGTGAAAGTAAGTGTATAAGTAGAATAACCAGAAACAAAACCCTGTTATTTCATTTAAGTCAATTTTTAATAGAAACTGTATCCATCTCAATTTAAAGCTGAATGTTTAGAGCGTTAGAACCATGGGCTAATACAAGCGATTATTTAACTCCCTATAAAACTCCTTGTTATTGAAACTGTCTGGCATAAGAATGTTAGATGTGTGTAGCTATTAATAAATTTGCGTGTGTATTTATACTATGCAGTGCTGGTGAGGATCGTGAACAAATATCAAATAAATAAAGCTTTTTATGATGACATAATGTGAATGGTTGTGTTGAATTTACTGTTTGCGTTAGAGGTCAAATGTAAGCTCATATGATTCCTTCATTTACTTTGGCATCATAAATTCTTAAACTTTCTAGAATTGATAATTTCTATAATCTATAATATGTAAACTGATAACATTTTCATTATTAACTTTTATGTAATAAATCCTTAAAATGTCTAACCCTTTTTTCTAATGTTATCAAAAAGTTATCGCTAACACACCACACATTATACGAATTGTATACGAACATTCTAAAACCAATAGAAAATCAATAATAGGTCTTTAGGATTTCGATAAGTTAATTTTAATAAATATTAAAAAAAAAAAGAATTGTGATTGGTTAAGAATATGATATTATTTTTGTATATATAGCACGTCGGCAAGAATGCAAGATTAAGATTCTTCCTGAAAGATTAATTCGAAAATTACTGAAAGAATAGCCAGAAGATTGTAAAATTCTAGAGTGGCCGCGGTTGAGATGGCTAGATGTCGTGGAGCAAGACCTCCGTGAGGCAGGAGTGAGAGGGTGGCGCCGCAAGGCCGCGGATCGAGATGTATGGAGGAGACTTATTGAGGAGGCCCTGGTTCTGCTTTGAGGACCGTTCTGCCGAATAAACAAATAAATTATGATATTCTAAAAACCAAATAAAATTCAGGTATTGATTTGTTTTTGTTTTTTGCTTTTTTTTTGTTTTTATTTAAACTAAAACCAATCCTTTCGAATTACCCTATAGCCAGAATTATGAACTGTTAACATTCACTATATTTTATCTTAGAATTATTCCCTCATAATTTCCATCTAACTTTGCAATTGTTTGTGAGTGCTTTCTCATTTATTTGAATGGACAACTCTCTATACAAAGAGCTAGATGCACTTGATAATATTCATAAATGAATTCTAAATAGATATAATAACTCGAGAATGAAAATTCAGAAGGGGAAGGGGCCTTTATCAGGCCATTAACAAGCAAAGGAGAAGAGAAGATTTAAACCAGTCCCTCTTTAAGCAGCAGCTAATGAATAAAGTTGAAGTTGGGGGAAAGTTGGGCTCTCGAAGTAGCCCCGGCTAGGCGAGAGGGGGAGGGGAAGGGGTGATGGGGGGGGGGGGGGGTATTTGGTCCCGCGGCTTGGGATCCACCTTTGGTATCAAGGAAAAACAGAATTATTCTAATGTCCCGGCTTTCCCTACCAGCTTCAAACTGAATTTGAATTAACGGTCTTCATTACTTATTGCTTTTCCTTCTTCCTTCTTATACTGTCCTCCAAAAAGCATTATTTATAAACTTTTTGTTGTGCTACTAGTTGAAGAATTTTTGTATTTCGTTTTGAAAAGCGGGAATATATTCGGTAAATAATCATATATATTTTCCTTCATCACTCAAAAATATAATATATTCCAAATTATCACTATTGCCTTTTACAATTGTATTATTTTTTTTCTTTTGCACTACTTTTTTTTATAATAAAAAAATGAGTACTACAAATTACAGCATTCGCTCCACTATTGCACCTCACATACAGATGTGAAATTTCTAACATTCTAGCACATAGAATACATATAGAATAAGAAACGACATATACAACTTTAACTCTGCAAAAAATAAAATATAAAATAAATAAAAAATCGGTCAGTTCAACAGATCACTTAGACATTAGGAATTCATCTTTTTCCAAATTGACACATGAAGCATAATTTGCTACTTGTTGTAGGAATACTTTTCCCGTCTTCGGGCTTCATTGATTTTTAAAATATAATTTATTGATATTTACAACTGTATATATTATGGACAGCAGGTAAATTTGAGGAAAATTATTAAAATGACATCAATAGTTACCATTAGTTATTATGAATAATAACTATTCACTAGTAGCACTTTAATTAAAGATCTACCTTGGAAGGACTCTTGGAAATCTCTTTTTACACCCCTCTGAGGAATTGACTATGAAGCAAGTTAGAAGACTAGTGGATTTGAGTGGGTATGGACTTAACTATGAAAGGATAGGTATCTGGTTTGACCCGAATCAGCAACATATGGAACATTGAGATCTTTATAGATAGGTTTGTTTGTGACATAATAAGGAGCATTGAGGATTTTACGAAATGTTTGGATTGTAAGGATTGGATACGAGAAGAATTACAAGTTCTAGTTAAGCTCCAAATCTCAACTCCATATGTCCAGATATCTAAGGTCTGATAACTGTCATGTAATGAGTTTTTTGTAATTTATTGGTAACTTTTAACGCTTGTATAGCAAATGTTTAAGTATTATGGAACGACGAACAGATTCTTGTCTTTTAATTTTAGTATGGCTAAGTTAATTTTAAATTATTATTGATTATAACTCACTTACTTTATCAAAACATTACATGATAGTTTGGTAAAAAAAAAAAATAATAATACAATAATTTGCCTCAAATTATTTGTCATACAATACAATGATCAATCAAGAAAATGTTAACTTCAAGGTACACTTGATTGAATACTTACACCTTATCTGAATCTGAATTAAGAAACGTTTTGGACAACTTACTTCACAAAAAAAAAAAAATAAAATAAAAAAAAATGGAGCTGCGGGATAACCTGTTCTTAACGCCATAGTGGAAGTACATAAGGACTTTAAAGCACAAACAAACAACAATAACAAGACACTAATGATTACTTCTTATTTGTTTCTTCATGAACTACATTTTTTCACTTTTCCACTAATGTTTTTTGACATCATTCGTAAGTTAAATCAATCTGTATATTGTTCCCATTTGGTAACGACTGAAGAATCATTGTTTAGAACGATATGTTTGATTTTCGATTTCTTCATTATATAAACCGTTATTCTTCGTCACATTTTCTATTTCAGGCCAAACGTTTTACTTCGATCAGACAAAATACTTTTGCTGAAAAGCCCCAAAAAACATAAAAATAAAATAGGAAATACAATTAGTAAGAGAAAAACAAAGACGTTTTTAAAATTTTAATAGAAAATTAATTGGCTATAATTGACCACTAATTGCCTTGGATCGCAATCTTATTACACTAATAAAATAAATAAATAAAATAAATCCAGATAGACTAATAAAATATTAACAAATTGATTATTATTATTTTATTTTCTTTTTTTTACATTGAAATAAAAATCAAAATAAATAAGAATGAGAAAAAGAAGGATTAGAAATAATGAGGTAAAATATTCACAACATGGATGGTAATGAATTTTCATAAATTAACTGATTTTAAATTAAAGTGACCACCCAAAGTTTTGTAAATTGAATCCATATACATAGATTCATATAACCTCCTCTTACCCATAATATAAGGCACTTGTTCACATGAATGATCTGGAATCAGTATTTTATATCAAAATATGGATATAAAAAAATTGTAAGTTTTTGCGTGATCCACTTCTTAAAATGAAATAATCAAATTTTTTTTTTTTTTTTTTTTTTTTTTTTTTTTTTTTTTTTTTTTTTTTTTTTTTTTTTTTTTTTTTTTTTTTTTTTTTTTTTATTATCCCAAAGTGTTTTACACTAAGTCATGTAAATTACACTTGTATAGATTTTGCACAATTATTTTGGGAGCAGTATAAAGATCTTCTTTTTTCTTGCTCCCATACAGCTCAAAAGATGTTCTGGTGAGGCTTCATCCTTGTTACAATGGGTGCAGCTAGGGAACACCTTTCGTCCATTCCGGAAGCAGATAACTCTCGTGTGTCCAGTCCGAAGTCGTGATATTCTTGTAGCATCTTGACGAGGTAGATTTATTTCTAGAATTTCCCCAGGTTTAGTTGCCCTATACCACTGGTGATTAATCATTTCAGAATTTCCTTTCTTGAGTGCTCTTTTTATCTTTGATTTATAGTAGTCAAAATTTATATCATCATTTGGTAGTGTCTCATTCCCCATCAGCCCTACATGAGATGGGATCCTTTGGAAGAAAATTTTTGAATCTTCATGTAACTCATTTATGTTCATAGCGATATTTTTCAATATTTTGTTGCAGCTGGTGTAGCAATTTTTTAGCTTATGTAGAGCAGATGCAGAGTCTGCAAAAAATATTAGCCTATATGGTGTTGTTTTGTCCAGATTTTTTAGTGCTAAATTAATTGCAGAGAGTTCTGCATTTATAACAGAGCATCCTAATTGATTTGTACATCTTAATTTTATGTCAATATCTTCTCCCTGTATCAAGGCTCCGCTACCCGAGTTACCTTCATCATCTTTTGAGCCATCCGTATAAATTTTTATGTATTCTGGTCCATATTGATTTATTCTTTGAAGTGCTAGTGATTTTAAGTATGCAGGGTGTTCATTTTGTTTACAGATATTGGCTCCTATGTCAAAGTTAACTTCGATTTCCTTTCTCTTACAATTTGGTGGAAATGCTGGATTCTTTGAAAGTTTATTCGGACATTTTTTGGGGATAGTACAAATCTCCTGGATGGTATGCATTGTGGATTTTTTCTTGATTCGGTTTTTTGGTATCCAGTTCTTAAGTAGTTTACTTGTTCTGTGTTTTTTAAGATTAATTCTTCTCTCGATGAATGTCATGAGGCTCTCCTTCCATCTTGTATTGAGTGGTTCTAGTCCAGCTTCATATTCTGCTATTCTTCCTGGAGTCGTATTTCGTAAACCACAAATGATTCTAGCAGCACTATGTTGTATTTTTATTAATTTTTTCCAAATTTGTATTATAGATATGCATCCAGATTGGTGAGGCATATTCCAAAAGGGGTCTGATTATTGTAGTATATGTTGTCTTCAACGTCTTTGCATCAGCACCCCAATCTTTCCCTGATATACTCTTAAGTATATTCAATCTTGTTTTTGTCCTATTTTTTACATTGTTTATATGTTGGGGAAATGATAGTGATGGGTCAAGGGTAACCCCAAGATATTTTGGGTTTTCATTGAATTTCAGCATTTGTCCATTTAATATTATTTCTGGTCTGTAGGATCTTAAATGATTGTTTATAGTAAAAACACATACTTCAGATTTTTGTGTGTTAATCTTAATTTTATGTTCTTTTGCATATTGCGTTAGTCTCTCAAGCGTCTTATTTAGATGATGTTCAGCCTGTTCTAGTGTGGGATTGGACGTGAACAATACAAGGTCATCAGCGAATAGAGATATTTTAGTATGATTGTTTATGACCTCATTTAGGCCTTCTAAGTATATTGAAAATAGTATTGGACTTATTATGCTTCCTTGTGGTAGACCTTGTGGGATTTTTACTTTCATTGAGAGTGTGTTGTTGTATCTGACCCTAATTGTTCTGTTTCTAAGAAAATCATATATCCAATTTAAGATTTTTCCATTTATACCAATTTTATGTAATTTTGTTATAAGTTTCTGTCTCCAAACCTTGTCAAATGCATTACTAAAATCTACAAATGCAGCAATTGTTGAGTTAGTTGGTTTCATTTGAAAGTTGTCGTGAACATTTTGAGTTAGATATAAGAGTTGATCTATTGTAGAATAGTTTTTCCTGAACGCAGCTTGGTAGTTAGGAATAATATTTCGTTTGTTAAGGAAATAATTAAGTCTTTGTAGGATCATTCTTTCCATTAGTTTTCCAAGGAGGGATGTGAGTGAGATCGGTCGATAGCTTCCAGGCCGATCTTGTGGTTTGTTTGGTTTTAAAATTGGGATAATAGTGGCTGTTTTCCATTCCTCTGGTTATTTTCCTTTTATCCAGCTAATATTGATTATATGGAGTAACCAGTCTAAAGCTAGCGATGGTAGATTCTTGATCATTATTCCATGGATATTGTCCGGGCCACATGATTTGTTTTTATCAAGCTTGTTTATAGCATCATTTAGTTCTGGATATGTAAATGAATCATTGAAGATGGTATCATATTCTGAGGCCTTGATAGCATTTTTACATTGGTGAGATTTCTTTGAAACTTTTCTATCAGTCTTAGGATTCATTTTTAATGTATTAATCTCTTGGTAGTGTCTCGCTAGTAAATTGGCTATGTCTAGGTCATCTGTTATATCATTTCCATTTTGGTCCTTAAACGCATTGGTCTCTTTTTCATTGATGTGCTGTGTGGTTTGGCTTTTAGTAAATTTCCATAATTTAGTATCAGATATGTTTGGATCAAGATCTTCGCAGAAGGTTTTCCATTTTTCTCTTTTTAATATCCTATATTGGAGTTTAATTTCCGCGTTTATTTTATTACACTCTATTCTGAGTTGTGGGTTATTGTTTTCCTTAATGGCTTTATATAGTTTATTTCTCTGTTGAATTTTATGTTTAAGTTCCTCTTGAATTTTTGCATAGTGTGGTATGACTTGTTTTATGTATCCTTTGGGTATACTTTTCTTGGCAGCTGCAATTATAGCATTTTTAAATGTGGAAAAGTCCAAATTTGGATCGTTTAGTTTGTTTTTATTCTCTAATATGTTCTTTAATTCTTCTTTGTATAAATTCCAATTCGCTTTCTTAAAATTCCAATGGTATTTCTTATGTTTGAGCTTTCTTTGGCCTTTAGGATTGACTTCAATTAAAATGGGCCAATGATCACTTCCTATTGGATCTAGGACTTTCCAGGTAACTTTGTTGTGTAGGTCTGGAGAGACAGCAGTAATATCTAAAACATCTTGTGTACCGTATGAGTGGGATAGGTAAGTAGGCTCTCCAGTATTAATTGGAATCATACTTGTATCATCAAAGAAATCACTTAAGTGTTTCTCCTTTTTTGTCCGTTTCAGTAGATCCCCATATCTGATTTTTGCTGTTTAGATCACCTAATACTATTGAAGATTCCCCTACAAGGTTCATTATGCTAGAAAGTGTTGGGCCTGGTTTCTTTGGAGGCTGATAGCAGTTAAATATATTTATTGGTTTTCTGTTTGAGTCCAAAATTTGTATTCCTTGTATTTCAGTATAACCTGAATATCAAATATTATAGCAGTCTAAACGGTTCATTGGATTTTTAAATATTAAAAAATCAGCATAATTCATAGAGTAAAGTATGTCATCATAATTTAACAGCTAGTATCAGATTAAGAATCATGTTTTGTTTTTTTTTCAATGTAAAAAATGGAACCGAAATTGGCAACGGACAGTTCGGATGGTCCCTTTCTTAGTTGACTTAGACTAGGATATATTTTTCATTAGACATAGTCTGACTGAAATATAGTTCTTTCGTTTATCAGCTGCAAGTAAATGAACACAAAAAAATATATATTATTTTTGCAAGAAAAACAATATATTTAATTAAAAGTTTTAAAAACAACAAATTTCCTTTATTCGCGACTAATCTGAAGGTATCTAAGGTTTAAGACCATGCTTTCTTAATTTATTTAAAGACTAGCCAAATTTTTTTCAAAACTTTTAATTTGAACAATGTTAGCAGAAAAAAAAAAAAAAAAAAAAAAAAAAAAAAAAACACTTGCCAAGTGACGATCCAATATGATGAGACTGAAGAAAATAACGAAATGCTCTATGATGCATCCTTAGGCCCTCAGTCGCTCAAATATCCCTAGTATTTTCAGCTAATATGGCTTTATGTTAATTTTGGAATTGGAATATTCTTGATCTCAAATCAAGTTCGAAACATAAGTATCTGTCAAGCTATTGTTTTTACTACCAAACCCTTATTAGTCTGACTGAGACCAGCACCTGTAGCCAAATGTGATCCACTACACCGAAACATAAAAATATTTAAAAAATAAAAAAGATATTTATTTACAAATCGAACCATTGTAGCGAGATTACTGCAGCCTGTAATCATTACTGCGTCAGTTCTTAGCCGTGTCATCAGAATAAAATACAAATTGTTCTGGTTTGTCAGCGAGGAAGAGGACACAGGTTATCTGAAATTAAATCTAGATCGGTCGGGGAGGATAAGGCTTTTGTCGAGCTACTAAAAAAACCGTTATCTTACTACCCTTCAATATAGAATTTTTTCCATACCAGGACCAATTTGCAGTATTGTAAAGGGTATTTATTCCAGTATCATTCTATTGGCGCGAGTTAAAATCTCTTCTTTTATTGTGCTTATTATAAAATTAGTAAGGCTTATATTAGAAATTTTGAAACTATAAAGTACAATTAAAGAAATAATATATAATCTTTAACGAAGGATACGCCCATTAGGGAAGTTTCTGTTAAATTAAATAATTTAGAGAAACGTTTAATCCAATAAAAAGCAAAATCATACTTTCCTGACTGTCCGTTTCCGATTTTGTTCCAAAATTAATGATGATTTTTTTTTTTATTGATATTCACAACAGTATACAACATATACAAGTAAAAGTGTGGAATGTGATTACAACATGTGAATAACTTGTAAAGAACTAACCGTCAGTAACACTTCAATAAAAGTCCGACATTAGAAGGTCTCTTAGCCATCTTTTCACACGTCTAAGTGGCCGATAGGGAATCAAGTATGAAACAAGTTGAAAGGCTGGTGGATTTGAGTGGTTATGGAGAATATTATGAAAGGTTAGGCATTTGGTTTGAGCTGAATCAGCAACACATAGGATATTAAGTTTTTTATGGATAAGCTTTTTTGTGGCAAAGAGGGAAGCATTGAAGATTAATCGAAGGATTTTGGATGTAAGGTTTGGATAAATTCAATAGTTAAGTAAAGTCCCAAAGCTCAACTCTGTATGTCCAAATAGGGCTATTTACTGACATGTAAATGAGTCTATTGTTATTAATCGGAAGCTTTGAACGTTTGCTTTGAGGGTTTTTGATTTTACCATATTACTAACAGAACATGGGTCAAATACCCCTTACCTAAAGCGATTTCATATCTATTGATGATTCTAGGTTGAAAAATTAGGAGTAAAGTGGGAGTATTTATCAGAAACAAAAATAAACTTTTTTTTTTTCACTGTTTTGATGTGGGTAAAATTTTTAGAGCATGACAACGTTTTGAAGCTATGTGTAACTCAAATTTCGATAATGGTTAGAAAAATTTTCATCTTTCAATTCATGTAAATAATTTTAACAATAATTTTAACGTCGTTACCTTAAGAGTTCAAAATACCGAGTAAAAATGGACTGGGCACAGCTGTGGGAAAACACAGAAGAACTAAACAAACTGAAATCAATTAAAAAAGAAACAAAAATGTGGAAAAGCTCTTACCGCAACAATAGAAAAGAAGAAGCTGTTATAACTAGACTTAGGATCGGACATACACGCCTCACTCACGGACATCTAATAACAAAGGACAATCCACCATAAGTGCACATCATGCAATATACAACTAACAGTTCATCACATTCTAGTAGAATGCCCTAAATGGGATAATTATTTTCAAGAAGAAGAACTACAAAGAAACCTCCCTACCATGCTCGGTGATAATAACCAGAATATCGAAATAACAATTAAGTTTCTTAAAAAATACATTTTTTCAATAAAATTTAAAAAGAAGACATAGAAGAAAAACATAGATTGAAGGACACTAAAGACCCTCGAAGTTGAGTGTCCATAAGAATTTCAACCTAACCTAACCTAACCTTAAGAGTTCAGTGTAAAAGATAAAATTTAAAAATAAAAACAAAGTTAAGGTTTTTGCTGATAACTTCAGTTGTACGTCACGTAGGACTAATACATTTTAATTAAATCATGCATCTTTGAATTCATTACCTACAATATCAAATTCGTTGGAATAGGTTAAGAGTCAATGGATTGTCAAATGTCAAAAACAATTTGAAAGATTCAAACAAAGTTCCCCAAAAGAAAGTATGAGATACGTGTGCATTGTTTCATCATATAGGCAATTTCGTTCTATTATAATGAATTGATGTGATTTTTGTATCCATTTTTTTCCCAGTAAATGCATTATCACTTCCTTTTTTTTTTTCTTTTTTTTTTATAATATTATATCTACTGTTTTTAGGCAAACGTTGAAGATGTACGTAATAAATGAGCATCCAGCATAAAAGCCATAGCTTACCGAAATCTTAATTCCTTGATAATTATAAAGCACACTTTAGAACTGAATGAAGAAGGTATAAGCTAAATATTAATGATGAACTGGCCACATCAAAGACTTACTTGAATAATGGAAACGGGGAGGAAGGACGTTAATAACATGAGAAGGGCTTGCAATTAGTGGAGCTGGATTCATCAATATTGCTAAATAACTAAACCCTCTGAGGGAGCATTTAAAATGTATCCGGTGTTGGTCTTCAGCTGAGCCAAACCGTCATGAATATTTACCAGGTTGCCTTTTTCTTTTTAGTCAGTTTAAGGCCATCAGGTAATTCAAGGGTTAAAATGAAATAAATCAAATCTAGCCATTACTAATTGGAATCGTTTCCAGTTGAGTGCTTTCAATTCGCTACCGATAACCTAACTGGTTTGTATCTCCTAATCAGTTTACTACAAACAACTGCGGTGAAGCCACAAAAGAATAATAGCTTACAACGTTGTTTTTACAAAAATAGTAATAAAGTTATTTTATTGATGTAACTGCTCAGTTTGAAATTGCTAAATTGTTAGATAATTGCTAAATATTTTAAAGTTAATTTGTAAAGCAGTATATATTCATGTGCACTAGTATATAATCTAAGGGGAAGTGCTTAAGGCTATTCTGCTGATAGTATCAGTAGTCATAATGGTGGCAATGGTAAATTCGTATTTTTATATTTTTATTTGTACCAATATTATTTCTCATATTGTAGTCAGAGGCTTAATAAAGGGAAAGGGAAAGAGCAGTCCGCCCAAGGCCCTGCTTGAACATAGACCCCAAACATTTGATCTTTTTTAAAGTGCAGTAATTCCTATAATTGATTAAGAAAGAACCAATATAATTTAAATTCCCTGTTTAATTGTTTATACTATTATATAACAGGACAAGCCATTTTTGCTTTGAGATCACTAACCGCGAAAACTACTGAACCGATCTGTGCCAAATTTTGCCTACATCTTCTTCAAAATTCCAGGGAGGTTTAGCATTAATACAATTAACTAATTTTCATTCTTTTAGTATTAAAAAAGCAATAATAGTGGATAGCAGTGACGTTTGACAATGGGCCGAATGGCGAGCACCATTACATGAGAAGTTACAAAGCAACAGTAAGGTTGAATAGAGCTTGAGTTTGCTAATAAAATTTACTTATATTCAATTTTAATTATTAAAAAAGATTTAAATATGTGGTGCGACATTTGGATCCTAGTGGTTTGAAAATTTACTGATATATGGTATCCCGAAATTAAGTTTACAACGGGAAAACTTCTGAATCAATCTGTACCATAGTTTAACTACATCAGTTTCATAGTTCTAGGAGGATTTATAAATAATTTAAATATAACATGTTGGGTCACAGAAACGAGATTGGCCACACTGTCCTATACTTCTATGGTTAGAAATTAAAACCCAACCAGGTGAAATCAATAAAATTATTTCTACCAAATAAAAATCATAACCATATCAAAATGTCAACGCTTTGCTTTTTGATATTATATTATTTACCTATGAGAGCGGGCGAAGCCGCGACTGGCTTGGCTAGTATAAATATAAAAAGACACCTATCAAAACATATACTAATTTAGAGACTGAAAAATAAAAGTATCGTGACGACCGAGCAAGTTGTGGAAATGGTCTCAGAGTGAACGTGTGTTCCCACCTGGGTTGGTTGGTTGATACTTATTTCGTGGACATCCCACCAAACGAATCTCCAACCCACGCTGGCTACAACATGTTCGTAATCAATAGAATATCGATGTGTTGTTAACAATGATGTCAGTCTACCAGGATCCAAAATAAGTGGTCCGCGTCAGTATATAGGAATCCGAACCATTGTTATTCAAAAAGGGCGTCTAGCAAGATGACAGCTTAGTCCCCTCCTTTTAATAACATTTATGGACAAGATTCTCAAGATCTGCAAGAGAACTCTCTGGAAAACTGCTTGATGCAGAAACCTTAGTCCTGTTCCATCACGATCATTTGTAATTGTAGATGATATAATAATAATTACCTGATCTGTTTTTGACATCCTTTGAACTAAAATGTAAAATTAATAATTAATTTGTTAAGGCATATTATCCTTCACACCCTATAACCTTTATCAGCATGTTTACCAACGTGTAAAGCTGAAATTAGTACAAATTAGAGTCTAAGGCCCTTATCTACTCCAACTAAGACAAAAAGGATGGGTTATTTTATTTTACTGATCGGTTTAACACTCCTACCTCCAAACGCCTTCACTGTACTCGAGGATTCCCCTTTGTTATCTCTCTAGTTTTCTTCAACTGATTTCCCAAAGTCTCCCTAAGATTTGGTCTTCGTACTTTTTACCAGAAACTTTACATATTTTTCTCGATCCAAAAGAATTTTCAGGTAAATATCTTATATACTATATTTCTTCCAGGCTTTTTTGTTTTAATTTACTGCCCTTTAACCTAATAGTTCCACCAGCTTGTCTTTTTTTTCTTCATGCCACCGCTGGCAAGCTCTTCCCACACGAATTTATAAAGGTTATGCACAATTAATAAAGGATTTTTCAAAAGAAGCAGAGAAGGGATATACAAATCAATAGACTGAGATCTGGTATTCATAAGACGAATGGAAGAACGAAGGGCTAGAATGCCGTAAATGTACGAAAGTTTTTGGACTTTAAAGATTGCAATAGAAAAGAACCAAGGAACTATTGTCGTCGATAACTTGAATAAAGCCACTTTAACTCAAAATGCCAGCAAGTGAGGACGCCTGGGGATCCCAAAATCGAATTTTCTAAAGAAATTCATTAATCTTTTAAGCTTTATTTCAAGCTCTCCAGACAGTCCTCCGTTTACTAAGCACCCATAATCGAGTTGAAGAAGGATGAGGGAGGACACTAACAATTGACGGGTATTGCGAGGGAACGATTCACGGAATATTCGGGGCTGTTTGAGGATGGAGATGATTTTCCTGCTTATTTGGGAAATATGGTTATTCCAAGACAGATGTTGATATAATACTGCTCCGAGATATTTGATAGAGTTTTTGAACTGGATTCCTATCTACGTACCTAATATACGTTCCTACGTTATGGAGATAAAGAAGTGGATTGCAGGAAAGGGAATTAAGGTAGGGTTTCTATCCAATTAGCATTGCCTCAGTTTTTTATGGGTTCAGTCATAACTTATTCTCCACTGCCCATTGGTTAATGCTATAAATGTCATCTTGAATCTTACGAGATTCAACAGTAATAATAACAGTTGATTCCTGTGCTAATTTTAACACCATATTTCACTCATGGAACTACTAAAGGGTTCTGATTAAAAAACTTGCAAGAAATATTAATTCACCTTGGGGCAGAAACCTTCAAAAATTAAATAATATTTTTAACTCTTCCCACAAGTGGGGTGATAGGGCACTCTTGCACTCTGGTTTCTGGAGCCCTCAATGGTGGGACTATAAAAAAATGGTGGAGATCTCAGTAGCCATCTCTAATATTATATTGTAACTGTTGGCAAACTACTAGAAAAAAAATAAGTAAACTTCCACTATTTTATACAATATTATTCAGGAATTCATTAAAAAAACTGTTGACAATTTATTTCGATTTTTTTTATTGATATTATGGGAACTACAAATCTCATTTGATGTAGTATGAGTAACTAACTTTCACCTAGAGGTTTAAGGGGTATAAATAAAAAAAAAAAAGATTTGTCAGCAAGAATTGACCTACTTTATATTTTTTAGGTGTTATTTAATTAGTTATAAATTTTGAAGTTGTTTTACTTCTGAATAGTTTAAAACAGTTTTGATGAAAATACCATAATTTTAACATCTATATTCTTAAATTGCTTTATTTAGTAACTATTTAAAAACTTTTAAAAATCTATATATTCTTTTAAAATATTTAAAAGAAGAAATAGATAATGATATTGATAAAACTTTATTTATTTTGCTGGGTTAACTTGTGTCTTAATGGTTTATATAAAACCCACAAATTATTGCCTTAAAGAAGTAATAAATGACTTACCTTGATAAGACACAAGGAATTTAAGAATGAAAAGAAATGTGTGCTCCTAAAGAAAAGAAAGGAATGTTTAAAAAAATTAAAATAAAGATATTATGTAAAATTAGAAAAATGAATTATAAAAGTGAATTTGTACATAACTACAAAGCAGGACTTAAGGACAGAACTAGGAGATATTTACTGTAATGATAAACTTTGTTTGATAGAAGGTAATTGAAGAGGTGAGATATGAAACAAATAACCCATCGATGGTCAAACTGAGTTTTTAAAGGGAGATGGATTGTATTAGGAATGATCTGATGAAAACAGCAGTGTGATGATCCAAAAATACAAATATAATGGGCTGAATCAGATATAGCAGGAAATGATTGAAGATTTGTTACAACTATGCCCTGTATGATGGACACTGGAGTGTAATAACTTTATAAAGAATCAGAGCCAGAAAATGATGTTGGCAGTAGGTATTTTGCCATCTTAATGGAACTGGGAAATGGAGTCATCCCTTGAATATAAATTGCACCAAATCATAGAATTGCCGTTATTGTCCTGCTTTGAAATATGTTGAATGTCCACCATACACAACTTAATAATAATAAGTGAAGGAAAATAAATTTAAGGAAATAGCAAATAGTTAAGTAAAACCAAAAGTATTACTTCCATAAGACATATTCGACGTCTTCTTGGATTCTTTGTATTGGGTCCAATAGCCCATCTGGTAGAGAGGAAAGACATATATTTAGATTTCATCTTTGTAATGGTGATATTTTGCAATATTTGACTAAGAAAGTTAAGCCAGTAATATAGAAAGCTAAAAATGTTTGTGATACTAAATATTCCTGAGAAACTCCTCGGAAAAGAAACAAATCTTTGCAGGACAACACCCCTATGGTAATTACTTCAATAAAAAAAAAAAAAATTATTATTGGCTTATTATGTATTTTATCAATAAATATATAATTTTTTTTTTTTAAAAACATACCTTTAAACTCAGACCCTTGGAGAAGTTTTCACTTGGTATTTTTCTACTTTGGTTTATTTAATTAGTTAATGACATCAGTTAGCTAATTAGTTTGATACTCTTTGCAAGTATAATCTTCTGTACATTGCCAGTCTCATGATGCTTTTAAATTTAGTATTTCTCTTAGTAAGTATTCTTTATCACAAACAACCATCAAAATCCTTCACAAAAATCAAAAAGAGGAAAATAAAATATTTTTGTTCATGAGTTTATAAGAATGTTATTGGACTATAAATGAGTATAGAATATATATACCATGTAATACGCAGTTCCTCAAAAACAGGAATAGAATATTCATTAAAAAAGGGCATCATACATTTATTTATGGTACGTATTTGATGTACATTCTTTCCCTGTTCTACCATGAATATTTTTAAGCCACATTATTGCATGATAAATAGAATAAATTTGTGTATAGGTGTTTATTTGTGGATAACAAATAAAAGAATTAATAGTTTTCAGATATTATTTTTTTAGATATTTATATTTTTATATAATAAAATATGTAATTTATATATAATATAAATTCATGGCAATATTAACATCAGTCAGGAGTACACAATTATTTGTCATACTGTTTGCCCATGTAATTTTAATTTATAATAAATATAAGTAATGAAAAGATAGTAGTTCCATACAAAGCTGATTATAATAATATAATAATTATTAAATTATAAAATAATATGGTATTGCATTATACAAATTTTTAGATAAAGTTCCAATTTGGTATATTTAATGAAATCATTTTGATATTTCGTTGAAGTAATTTAAATAAGCAGTGTTCAAAATAGATATTTAGTCCATAGGAAATGACAAAGATTTAATAAGTAAATTTTTGTCAAAAAGAAATTTTAAAAAACTACCACGGGGAAATTCATAGGAATTCTTTTGATCACATTATTAAGTAATTTTTTTTTTTTAAATTTATTTCAAGATATAAAAGCATAGCTAATATTCTCTTAATATGTTAGCTGAAATAACATAATATAAATTTTATGGATCCAGTTCTTTCCCTGTTCTACCATGAATATTTTTAATCCACATTATTGCATGATAAATAGAATAAATTTGTGTATAGGTGTTTATTTGTGGATAACAAATAAAAGAATTAATAGTTTTTAGATATTATTTTTTTAGATATTTATATTTATATATAATAATATATAATTTATATATAATATAAATTCATGGCAATATTAACATCAGTCAGGAGTACACAATTATTTGTCATACTGTTTGCCCATGTAATTTTAATTTATAATAAATATAAGTAATGAAAAGATAGTAGTTCCATACAAAGCTGATTATAATAATATAATAATTATTAAATTATAAAATAATATGGTATTGCATTATACAAATTTTTAGATAAAGTTCCAATTTGGTATATTTAATGAAATCATTTTGATGTTTCGTTGAAGTAATTTAAATAAGCAGTGTTCAAAATAGATATTTAGTCCATAGGAAATGACAAAGATTTAATAAGTAAATTTTTGTCAAAAAGAAATTTTAAAAACTACCACGGGGAAATTCATAGGAATTCTTTTGATCACATTATTAAGTAATTTTTTTTTTTTAAATTAATTTCAAGATATAAAAGCATAGCTAATATTCTCTTAATATGTTAGCTGAAATAACATAATATAAATTTTATGGATCCAGTTCTTTCCCTGTTCTACCATAAATATTTTTAAGGTCCACATTATTGCATGATAAATAGAATAAATTTGTGTATAGGTGTTTATTTGTGGATAACAAAAAAAAGAATTAATAGTTTTTAGATATTTTTTTTTTTGCATGATAAATAGAATAAATTTGTGTATAGGTGTTTATTTGTGGATAACAAATAAAAGAATTAATAGTTTTTAGATATTATTTTTTTAGATATTTATATTTATATATAATTTAATATATAATTTATATATAATATAAATTCATGGCAATAATAACATCAGTCAGGAGTACACAATTATTTGTCATACTGTTTGCCCATGTAATTTTAATTTATAATAAATATAAGTAATGAAAAGATAGTAGTTCCATACAAAGCTGATTATAATAATATAATAATTATTAAATTATAAAATAATATAGTATTGCATAATACAAATTTTTAGATAAAGTTCCAATTTGGTATATTTAACAAAATCATTTTGATGTTTCGTTGAAGTAATTTAAATAAGCAGTGTTCAAAATAGATATTTAGTCCATAGGAAATGACAAAGATTTAATAAGTAAATTTTTGTCAAAAAGAAATTTTAAAAACTACCACGGGGAAATTCATAGGAATTCTTTTGATCACATTATTAAGTAATTTTTTTTTTAAATTTATTTCAAGATATAAAAGCATAGCTAATATTCTCTTAATATGTTAGCTGAAATAACATAATATAAATTTTATGGATCCACTTCTTTCCCTGTTCTACCATGAATATTTTTAAGCCACATTATTGCATGATAAATAGAATAAATTTGTGTATAGGTGTTTATTTGTGGATAACAAATAAAAGAATTAATAGTTTTTAGATATTTTTTTTTTTATTTGTACAGTGAAACTCCAATTATCCAGATTGATTTGGAAAAAAAAATATATATATATATACATATATACAATTTTATTTTTTTTTATTAGTATATCAATAGTTATTGTAGGCCGTGGTTCCTTTTTCATGTAAAATATGTCCCGTCTTATTAGTTTTCATGAAACAATAAAATACATAAAACTGAAAAGGCCTGTGTCTCAGAATCAGGGCAAAGCCCACACACCTCATAACAGTCAAGTTCTGATTAAACCTACTTAGTGAATTTTTAGAAGCATAGCGTAATGGATGGCCATTCTACATGGGTTTTGCTCAGTCTGGACCCTATTGCTGTCGCGATTGTGGTCTTTGTAAACTTAAAGAGTTATGGCACCTAAAAGAAAACAGGTTATATTAACTGTCCACTGTAGAACGTTGTCTACAATTGTCTTAGGAAAGGTGAATCTGGGAAAAAATTGGTGCATGAATTCTGTTTTGGAACATCCACGATTTTTGACATTTTAACTAAAAATTTTTTGTTATATAAATATAATTTTATAAACAGCAACATTTTTTATTATTCAATAAAATGCATTGTTAAAACATAACATATATCTGTATTTTTTATTACAATATTCTAATTCAATAGTGAATCTGATTATCTGGATATCTGGATCAATTTCAGCCCTAATTATTCTGGATAATCGGAGTTCGACTGTATTATTTTACACTGAATAAAATTTTCAAACAATTTTTTTCAAATTTTCCATAATCTCAACACTTTTTGTTTCAATATTTTTATAATTCTGCAATTATTATAATTAAAATTCATAGAAAACAACCCAGAAACCTTCAATTGGACTATACGATTATTTCATGGAATGTTTTGACATTATATAGACCTGGAGCACTTCCAGTACTTCTAAATACCCTTGACAGCTTTAAAATAGACTTTGCTACCATCCAGGAAGTCAGGTGGATCAGACAAAGTAGCCATAGAAACAGAAATCAAACCATATACTACAGCAGTGGCGACCATACATTCATTCGTTTTTTGTTTGGTTCAATCCTATCAAAACCAATATGATTACAAGTTAATCACAAAATACCATCTGTAACTTTTGCTTTGAATATAGTTCATTCCCTCTAAAATTTATTATACCTCCAGGTTATATTTTATTCAGTATAAATTAAATTTTGATCAATTTACATAATAATTTTAACTGGATTTTAATTTCATCAATTCTACTTCAGGTCTTAAGTAGAAAGCCATTCTAAATGTGATATCAGGTTTTCATTAATGCTGTATTATATAAATTTTATATCTGATTGTCTTTTTATATTAATATTTGATTGATTCCCGATATCCCTCGTGGGTCATAGGACCGTAAGGAATGATCACCATCTGTCTCTGTCGGCAGCCAGTTCTTCAATTTCTGCCCATTGTACTTCAGCTCATTCTGACTCAGCCACTATGGACCTCCTCCAAGTTATCTTTGGTCAACCAACTCTATAGCATCCCTTAACATTTGTATTAAAAATGCGGATTTTTGTTCTAAGGCAGATTTCTCTTGATTGCCAGATCCCCTTCAGTTGGGCAAATGACCCTCTGGACTTACAGGCTTAACTTGCAAAATCCTGTTCTGTGCCCCCATTTGGTGTCACAATGCTACCCAGGTACTGGAATGACTCGACTGCCTCGATTTCTTCATTCCCAAGTAACATTGGCTTAGCAGATCTCGAGTTAACCTTCATCACTTTGCTCTTTCCTTTATTTATATCCAATCCATTATTGCTTATATTTATTTCCAGATCAGTCAACTTTCCAGAAATATCTGTATACCTGTGTGCTAGGAGACAGATGTCATCTGCATAATCTATGTCTTCCAGGCATCCAGTGAGCCCCCATTGGATGCCTCTGCGTCTTCCCCTGTTTGCTGCTTTCATTACTTCATCATTTTACAATTAGCAAATATACTTATGTAAACCAAAGTGTAAGAGGGATTCAATTCATCAAGGAGAGATTGCCTCATAAAGTTACTATGTTATGGGGAAATTTAAAAAAATTTACAGATATTTATATATTAATATTATATTACATTGTCAAACTTTTCATATTTTTATATATGTTTGCCGGTCACAAGAAAATAAAATAATGCATACTTGTTAATATTGTTCATTTCTTTATTGTAAAGCAAAATAATGTACAAATGATACACACTTTAATTTTATTTACAGCTTTTCATTTTCTAGTAAACATTAGTTTATTCTATATTCTTTATATTAGTTTTATTAACATATCTATATAAATATATATATATAGGAATTCTTTTGATCACATTATTAAGTAATTTTTTTTTTAAATTTATTTCAAGATATAAAAGCATAGCTAATATTCTCTTCATTCTAGTAATTGTATAGTGAAGACAGGCTGGGTATGCCCCAGGATGCCTTCCGAGCTCGAATCAATCCACAGCTGAAATAACATAATATAAATTTTATGGATCCAGTTGGACTCAAACTCGGACCTGAGTGCATGGCAGAGTAGTGCCTTATGCACTGAGCTACTAGCCCAGTCAATGAAAGCAAGAAATTAGCCTTTGTCGCAACTAATTAGGGGAAAGCTGAATTTTTGCAGGGTGTTAGTATAGAAAGTATACACTAAAAAAACACAAAGTCCCGACCCCCACCCCTCTTGCTTCTCCCCTTACCCATTTAGCAACATTACAAGTACAGAACTCTGGTTATATGCCGACAGCTCGAAACCTAATTATGCTATCAGAGTGTTCTTTTTTTTATTTTACTCCTAATAATATTACAAACAAATTATTTTATATACACTTTTTACGTAGATAGCTTAGTTTCACCTAGTAAATTTAACCATCTTTCAGATGGAAAAAAAACAAACAAACAACAAATTATTTTATATACACTTTTTATATAGATAGCTTAGTCTCGCCTAGTAAATTTAACCATCTTTCAGATGGAAAAAATAGATTTTGAATTGAAAAAATAGTTCTGGAGTTATTGTGATAAATGTGCCGAAAAATAAGTTTTTCACAACAGTACGGGCTTTTCAATATTCTGCCGTGGATGTTTTACAGGACTAGATCAAAATTTAATATTTGAGTTATTATAGTAAATTTTACCAGCTTTCATATGAAAAAAAAGAGAAATTTGACTCAGACAAATAGTATCGGAGTTATAGCCAAATGAGTACCGACAAACGTGTTATTCCGAAGAACTGCGACTTACCTCAAGTAAAAAATCTTCTATTTTTCTCTCTTCCATAGCTGTAAAATTATATGGAAATGAGAGGAATAAAATGACATTTTTTGCAAATTTTCTTTGCTTTTTTATGTATATATGTGCTAAAACTAACGTTTTCCGAGTTCCGAGATCAGAGAGCCAGCTATATACGACTTTCACCCCCTCTCTCTCCTAAATCCGAAGATATTTTGAAGAAGACCCTTTATCACAATAACAGCTAAGGAAGGTGAACAATATCCAATAGTCAGATCTTTTGATTTTTGGAGTTGAATCTTCGATGCTAAATTTTGTACTATATTGTAGTGGTACAAGTAAACTATAGACTATTATAGCACAAAAAATGCACCTAAAAATAAACGTTATTAGATTGTTGCTGCATTTCAACTAAATGACTATTCGTCATGAACAGCAGTATATGCGTTTGTGCACCTCAGCACGGCCCTGCTAGGACCGGCGCACCGGTATCCACTACTCTTTCAACGCTCTCTACGAAGCCATCGTTTTAATTTTATGCGTTATGAGACACACCATTTTAAAGCTAATTACATTATCTACACGTTTTGTTTAACACTTTTCTTCCCAAAACGTAATGATAAAAATCTATAATTTGTTGAAGTTACGTTTTGTTTTTTGTAGTGGCAGTTTTCTGTATATGACTAAGTATTACGGCGAAACTAAGCTATCTACATAAAAAGTGTATATAAAATAATTTGTTTGTAATATTCTTAGGAGTAAAATAAAAAAAAGAACACACCGATAGCATAATTAGGTTTCGAGCTGTCGGCATATAACCAGAGTTCTGTACTTGTAATGTTGTTGAAGGGGGGGGGGAGGGGACCCAATGGCCGAGTGGGTTGGGGCGAGGGTCTCAGCGCGCTCGTAACCAGAAGGTCGTGGGTTGGAAGTTTCGTGGGGCGGGTTAAAAAATTCGTGGCGGACCCACGAAATAAATCTTGACCTTTCCACCCAGGCCAGTATAGAATTTCAATAGAAGTCTTGGGCCTAAAAAAAAAAAAAAAAAAAAAAAAAAAAAAAAAAAAAAAAAAAAAAAAAAAAAAAAAAAAAAAAAAAAAAAAAAAAAAAAAAAAAAAAAAAAAAAGTGGGGGAAAAGCAAGAGGGGTGGGGGTCGGGACTTTGTATTTTTTTAGTGTATACTTTATGTACTAACACCCTGCAAAAATTCAGCTTTCCCCTAATTAGTTGCGACAGGAAACCTTTATTGACAGGGCTATACTGAGCTCCACCCTTTAACCATATTATTTTTACACTAACGTTTTTTTACATTATATATAAATTACTTGTTCTGAAATTTGCAAATGTTTCTCTTATTTTATTTTTAATTTTTAATTTTTTTTTTTGTTTCATACTTTAGGTTTGTCTATGAGAGTATTTTATCTGGTCCATTATTTCAAAATTTGTCTGGTCCATTATTCTACATGACATATCTATCACATTTGTGAGGGATAGAAGGATTACCATTGTACTAACAAGGAAATGGCAGATGACCTATTCTCAGCATCACCCTCTCTATTTAGCTTGTTGGGGAGGGGGGCTTTTCACTTTTGGAAAAAAACAGTTCCCAACCCCAATGAATGCTGGTAAAAAATTACTTAGAAAAATGCTCAAACATTAGTTTTAAAGATTGGGAAACCTGAAAAGAATTAATGACATAAAAAGACAAGAAAACAAAGAAAATTGAAACTATAAATAAACACCAAAATAAAATGTTATATTTCTTGAATGAGTGAGTATATAAATACATATACATAAAAAATATCGTGGTGAGAAATTTAAGTGTAAAACTAGAAATAAACAAATAAAAAAAAAAGTTTCTCCTAATAATAATAATTTAAAAAAATCCCATATAGTGATTACAAAATAAAATAAATTAAAATATATACAAAAAAAATTTAAATGTCCCCTTTTTGTTTTTGTTTTTTTATTGGTTCAAGTTACGTGAATGTTACTATACTTGAGGGTCCTTGGTGAAATCTTCAATCCATACGGTGAGTTGCTTCATCATTCCATGGGCAGGGGTGAATAAAAAAAAAGCAGCCTGCCGGTGAGTCTTGAAGATGAATATTGGTGATATTGGTGTGTAACTGCTTCTTCCAGGGAGGTCTGGCCCAGACTACACTTTTTTACTACTGCTGGCGATGCTCATATGTTTTCTTTTGTTTTTATTAACAACTGTCGTAATTTACCTATAACTTGATACCCATAATATACACATAATCATACATAACTCGAACCATTACTTATTGAAGTAACTAAATGTAATGAAATGCTACCCCAAATATTCAAATAGATCTCAACACTATATTCTTTTGGACCACTGCTAAAAAATTGAAAATATCTGCATGTAAATCAAAGACTGGGTTCTAAGGTCCCTCTCAACTCTCTAATCAGAATCCTTAATTTCTCTACAGAATAAAAACAACACCAAATTAAATTGGTTATTTCCCTCCTGCAGACGACAATACTTCCTTGGTTCGTTCCTTAACAAACCTCTATCTTGAACTCTGGAACTCCCTCCCACCCAGCAAACTGATTCTTGCTCCCCCCTCCCCCTCTGACAAATCTCCTAGTTTTGATCACTAGTGGATCACTAGTATTATGTCCCTCATTTTATATACAGCAGCTATGCCACCAACCTATTGTTCATTATATTTTTGGCAATGGCTCCAGAATAACAATTATTTTCATTTCATTTTATCATATGAGGTAGGTAGTATAACATACTCAACGAAACTATTCTAGTGATAATAAAAAAAAACATTCTAGTGAAATAAAATTTAGCATTTCCTGCAAATTGAGCTTGCAATTATATTTTTCTAACCAAAACAAGAAAACCACTCTCTCACAATAACCATGATCAAATCAATCTTCCAAAAAAGAAACCACATACAAAACATGAATAAGTGCACAAACTGAAGCAACTACGACAGAACTGATGAGGCTGGCTGGATAACTATATAACTTATTTGTTATTATAAGTGGTCCATCTATCATGGACTTACCATATAAATAAAACAAAACAATTTGTTTTATTGATAGCAGTAGCATATTTCACTGCGGCCAACCTTTATTTTTAAAAAAAAGAAAGAGAAGCCAATAAAATTATATTTTATTTGATAAAATGTCAAAATTTGGTAGTACCTTATTTTTATTGAAATAAAAGTAATAATAATATTCAGTTTTAATTAAATAAGGGTAAACTTACTTTGAGATTTGAAATTGTTAAATAATCCAACTTTAAAAAATTAAAAAAATGTAATATATCAGTTCAGATTTTTTTCTTTTTCCTTGGTCACTAATCTTGATAAAAAGCTAATTGAAAAAAATAAACAAGTTCCCTGGTTGATAATGAGAGATGCTCTAGGATCCTGATCCCAATGACCTTGGTCATTATTTCTTGGAGTAGAATAGTTTAATGAATGATATGGTTATCCATTATTTTCCCATACATTCATAAAATATTTGTTTTCATGCATTTGTTGACTTTGATTTAATAAAATTTTAAACATATTCAAATAGTAATAGTATTTTATATTACAAAAATATAATTTTTAATCAACTATTTGATTGAAAGAGATTTAATATTAAATATTTCATTTTAAAGGCATAATTCCTATTTATCTTTTGAGGGTCAGTATGGACATACACATGTGACTATGTGAAAACATCATAGTTGTAAGTAAAAATTTAAACATAATTGAATATGATTGGATTATATGATAGATAGTATTGTAAATAGAATATAATATGAGTTGTAGATCCTGAAGATGGAGCAAAGGTACTCCGAAACATGTTAAAGAAAATAAAAGATAAATAGGAGTTATGCCTTTAAAATGAAATAATTTTTAAATAAAAACATTATTGTAAATATAAAACAAATATATCAATCAAATTGCAAAAAATACTACAAAGTTCTTGATGGGTAGAACTTAAGGGTGGCCTGTAGAAGCCAGGAATTTTCTTTAATCTTGTCTTATATTTATACCCAAAGCAGGGTTCAAAATTGTATTCCATCTATAGAAATATCATTATTTCTTGTTGTAGTTAATATTATTGCTACTTTTAATTATTATTATTTTAGCAACAATTTCATGTAAAATTATACAATAAACTGAATTATGAAAAATATAGCTATAACACAAGTAGAGAGATCATTCAGGATTACATAAATAGAATTCAATTCGCAGTGAGAATGCAACTTTTCCCAATGTCTTATATGATGACATTTATTAGATTTGCTGGTCATCAACTTTTTTCTTTTTTTTTTTTTTTTTTTTTTTTTGACAAGTTTGACTCTATTAATTCGGTTTTTTAAAATAAATAAAATTTTCTTCATTTATTAAATAAATAATTGATGCAACAACAATAATATATGGAATACTTGTGATATTCTAAGTATTATGGGATGGATCATCTATAAATTATGAAATATACTATAACCTTATTCTTTTCTTTTGCTTAATAAATTTTATCTTTTATATAAGTGATTTATATAATTTTCCTGAATAGTTATCAAGAATTAGTTATCAAGAACACTGAATAGTGTTCTTAATTGTCAAACTGTTGATCCCTTGAGTACTAATTAATATTAATTTTTATTTCTACCTTTTTAACTTTAAAATCTGACTGAAATATCACCATTTATTAGCATTTTAAACTGTATTAATTACCACTCTTAAGCCATTCCTACCCAAGGTTAGATCAATGATAATATGAATTACAGATGTTTTCCTTTACTGATATATTTCTGAAGTTTTAAAATTACTTCTAATCTGAATACCCGTTTGACTAAATGATATTCAGCTGCAGCTCTAAGTGCTAGAGAGATCAACTATATAAAAAAAAATAAATGATGCAATGAAATAATTTATTTTTGCCATTTAATATCAATAATAATAATCTAAACAACACAGCAGTCAGTACACAGTAAAAATTAATTTTTATCATATTCTTTGAAGCAGACATTATTACACTTCTTGCCAACTTGAATTGTACTAAAATCTGTTTAAAATTTGAAGTTCTAGATATTAGATTTTATTTCATTACTTTAATTGAAAAAAAAGATTATGGAATAAATCTAACAATTATATTGGTATTAGTGCTGTAAATGTTTTTCTGAGCATAAATACATTGGTAGATAATTCCATACTGAAGTATTGCTAATTAATAAATAATTATCATTAATTATTAATTAATACCAATACTCTTGATTAGTAAATTAATCTTTTTATTAATTTTAAATTTTTAAAAATCAAGATTATTAAGATATTATTGTGAAAGGTGAAATAATAAAGAATTATATAGAATATATAATTATAATACTTTATTTAATATAATTATTTAATTATAATAATACTTTATCCAAGTTTTCGGCGACAATACTTCCTTGGTTCCTTTCTATTCCAATCCTTAAAGTCCAAATAACCTTCGTACATTTACGACATTCTTGCCCTTCGTTCTTCCATTCATCTTTTGAACACCAGATCTCAGCCTATAGATTTGTATATCCCTTCTCATCGAACTGCTTCCTTTGAAAAATCCTTTATTAATCATGCACCTTTATTCTGGAATTCCATACCCATTTCGATCCGCAATGCTCCTTCTCTCACTTCCTTTAAACATAATTTATTCATCTACCTCCTCAATTATCAATCTTCCGAAATTGTGTAATAATATTTTAGTATTAGAATATTTCTTTTTCTTTTTATTTTAATTTTGTTATTTACTTATTTTGTTTTTCTTATGTAAACCCAAAGACTTGTAGTATATAATTTACACTGCATATAAGTTGCTGCCTGATATGTAGGCAGCCAGAAAATAATACCTTTTTATTGTACTTTAGTCGAGGTGTCCCAGAATAAAGATTATTTTTCATTAAAAAAAAAAATAAACCATTATGAATTTTTATGTTCCTTCTTTGTCTATGTATAAAGATAATATGGATCCTTATGGAACAAAATCGTTAGGATGTACAGTTCATTTTATTACCATTCATTGATATATGTTTAGAACATTGTAAAAAAAAAAAAAAATGTTTACAATAAAAATAAAAGATTTTTAGTTAATAATAAAATATCTTATTGTTTATAGTGCTTAGAACTTTTTGAAAAATAACTAAACATTCATTGTACCATCTAATTAAATCATTATGATATTTTAATAATGATTTTTAATTATTATTATGTTTAATCTTTCGGCCAAATTTTTGTCTAAATAAAATAGACAAAAATTAAGGAAATGAATAGAGTTCAGATTTTATCTTACAAGGGGACGTTTGCAGTTGTAACTCACAGATTTGAATGCCGATTTTTGTGTGGGTAGTAGAGACCTATAATAGTGCAAAACTAGAGTTATAGCCGCCAATGAGCATTAGGAGCTGAGAAAAAAAATAAAATATGAAAATCACATTTTATTTTTTTTCTCAGCTCTCAGTCAAGATAGAGAAATGATTCTATCACATTTAATTGCAGTTATGCATGCTATTAGATATAAAAATACTTTTGTTATGCTCAAGACACTATCCGGCTTTAGGGTGCTCAAAAATGACAAAATTCCAAGGAAATCCGCTGTAAATCAGTGGATAATTTTTTTTTTTACCTTTAAAATTTTGTAGGATTTTAGAAGGCAAGGGGCTATCAATTTCTGAAACAATGTAAATAATTTGCACTATCTCACATATTTCGTAACCGATTAAGACAAAATTTTAAGGTCATCTAGAAGCCTTAAAACTGCATAGTTTAGCCCAAATCCAGAGGCTGCAGGATTTCCCCTTATTGAAATATCTCAAGTTATAGCTGACCTCGAATTTTTTCATTCACATCAGTTTTTGACCACTAAAATCGGGAGTAAATCCAATGTTATAGTCATGGATAAAAAGCAGAATGTATGCTGATTCTAGTGATGCTATTATTGTTGTAATCGGTTGAACACAGCAGTTATTATGGGTGGTAGAAAATGTTGATGAAATCTCACCTTCAAAATTTTAACCTCCTCAAAAGGGGTAAAAAATCAATATTTTTTGATTTTGGTAAAATTTCACATATAAGGGTTTTATGGTGCGTTAAATCGAGATTTGAGGTCAGTTGTTCATGAAAAAAAGTTTCCACTGATTTACAGGAGATTTCCTTGGAATTTTGTCATTTTTGAGCACCCTAAAGCCAGATAGGGTCTTGAACATAACAAAAGTATTTTTATATCTAATAGCATACATAACTGCAATTAAACCTGAAAGAATCATTTCTCTATCTTGACTGAGAGCTGAGAAAAAAAATAAAACGTGATTTTCATATTTTATTTTTTTTCTCGGCTCCTAATGCTCATTGGCGTCTATAACTCTAGTTTTGCACTATTATAGGTCCCTACTACTCACACAAAAATCGGCATTCAAATCTGTGAGTTACAACTGCAAACGTCCCCTTGTGAGATATATTCAAAAACCTTCATTTGTCAGAATAAAACAGATATAATAATAATCAACAAAGTAAAGTGCTGGTATCAATGAATTATCTTCCATAGTTTTCAATTGTATCATAAAGTAATAATGGATAATTTATTGTTATTTGAATAATTATTCAATAAATATTGATGTTAATAAATATTTACTTCTTAGCAAGAGCTTATGTGTCCAATCAAAGGATAATGAAGTTCCCTAATTTTTCTTTTAACCATAAAAAAATATATATATATTTTGCCTTAGTTACTAGTTCTAACAAACATAATTTAAGAAAGTTAATTGGCATTTATATTTATTAAGTTTCTTATTCATTTACCTTCTTACTCGTTTCCAAAAACTCAAGTATAACTTCAATATAATTAATACAGGCAAGATAAGATAAATTTTATTAAAATAGTTTTAAAGTCTGTTTATCATACTCTTAAAGCTTAAAACTTTTAAAATTAATTTATCACCAATCAATTAATAATGTAATAATAATTGGACTTTATTATGAATTTGTTGAAATAATATTGTTTAGATAATAATAAAATGCCATTGTATAGTGAAAGTCTAGACATCTCCAAAAGATAACTTCTGGTACTTTTAAATAAATTTAAGGTGTATTTGTTGTTTATCTTGTAGATCTTGCAGAATCCTGTGATCCCTTCTTGCCAGTGACTTGCTTTATGTGTCTAATTTATTTTAATTTTGAATCTTCCCTGATGATGGCCATCAGTTTTATGGCTGAAATGGTGGCATAAAAAAAAACGTTTTCAACAATTCTTTTTTTTTTATTTGACTGATAACTCAAAATAAATCTACAAGATATAAATTAATCTACTCAATTATATTAAACCAGTATGGACTGTCAAGGTATAAATAACTATATTTTCAAATCATTTTGATATTATGCATTCATAGTTTTCTGAATATTTATCATAGATGTCAAACTGCTTATGTCATTCCAAAAATCAAATAGATGTCAAACTGCTTATGTCATTCCAAAAATCAATGTTCACAATTATCAATCCTGTTTGAATAAAGCAATGGTAAAACTGAATAATAAAGATTATTTTATTCATAATCATTTTTTGGTGTACTATAAATTCAAGTACAATTTTTTAAGAAAAAAATATACCTTCATACCTTTGAAATATTAATTTCGCTAGTACAAACTACAGAAACATATAAAAGAAATTTAATGAGAATAATAAAGATATGAAACATTTTTTTTTTTTTCAATAAAAAGAAAATAATTACTTTCAAGAATAAACACAGAGCGATCTAGTGGTTGTATCGGAAACTAGTCTGATTGATAAATTTATTGGGGGGTATAGTTGACTTCATCTACCAACAGATGTCTCTTGTACGCTAGAGGTTTAGAAGTCTGCCTACCATCTGTTTAGGGCCGGCTCTTGGCACATTCAACGAGAAACTCGATACCTGCCAGGGCGGTCGTGCTATTTCTGCTATATCAACTCTGGCCAGAGTTATATTTAGGCATGGCTGATCTCATTCCCATACCGATTTGGAACTGGGTGTCGAAAGCATGGAGGAGCATGGAAGACTTGGCGGATAAGATTGACGATCTCATCTGCACATTTGAAGGTGGTAGTGACACAACCATGGATACGATCGCGATGTATATGTTTGGGTGGATGCTTGTTGGACTCATAGTATTAGGGGTAGGACGATATGCTTATGCTAGATTTATTAGGACTAAAGATGTGAAAGAAAAAAGTGACACCTCAGAGGTGACAACCCAAGTTTTAAAGACTGATGTCAGTTCAACTGATTCTACTAAGCCCATTATTAAAGAAACTTCCAAACCAGTGGCATCTGGTGCAAAATATGTTCCTCCAACACCTCCTGTGCGAAAAAGACTTGGTTCCAAATCTGGTGCAGGTGTTGTTCGACCGACAGGACTTGTCAAATCGAAATCAAGTTCTATGACCCATCCTCCTCCAACAGCTACTGGTGCTGAAAGTGAAAGTGTCAAGTGGGTGAATGAATTGTTTTTGTGGCTTTATACTGATCTAGTGGTTGTGAATGAACTTCTTAATGCTTGGATTCTGTCTTTAAATGAATTTACGAAGAAGTCTGTTGCAGAGGTATGAGTTTGTTGTTACATTGTAAAGCAATATGATTTTTGAAAATATCATTGCAGGATTTATTGCTTAATATAATTATTTGTTATACTAAGGTTTACTATTATGGTTGTCAACATCTGAGAAATATTAGGTTTGAATCCCAGACAGTGAGAATAATTTTTTTTATTTTTAAAAGTTGAAAGTATTTGTAGATTTTAATATGAGGTATCCCAGCAGATTCTTTAGACTTAAAGTGATTTTTTATTTAATCAAATTATTGTTTTCTTTAAAAAGTTACACATCATCAATGGTAGTTAGCTACTATTATTTGCAATGCTAGAATATGGAAATAAAAACAAAAAGATTTTAGAAATTTTATTAAGAAGAAATATTGAAACTATATTTATATATTTCCCCATTTATAAGAATAAATTGATATTCAGTAGTAAATATCATACTCTTTATCATATCTTGTGATTCATGTTTTTTATAATCCATTCATATTTGTAAATGAAACTAAATCACTGAGCCAGACCTCTCTAGTATCTGTCCAAACATCTGGATGACCTTATCTCTAGTGATAATGAGGTCACCCTTACAGGGTTATTTAATGACATCATAGATATAAACACTTTTATTTACCTTATTCTTTACTAGACATCATTGTCAGACTCGCCACTCAATTTCATGCCTCTGATCACTTATCATCCATGCCATTGTCATTTCCTGTTATTATTTGAAAATTATATGGGTGTGTGGACCTTGTTCACTGAATCGATTATTTTACTCGTACATTCTGCAATTTTTTTTTTCTGAAGTACTTATTTAGCTACTTATTCACAAATATATTTATGCATTAGTTTAAAATATCTCAGGAATTTTTATTTCATTGTAAACCTTATCTTTGGTTTGAAAAGTGTTAATGTATCGATTGAAGCTTCTATTTTTTCCTAACAATGATGTCATTTTTACAGATAATTACTTTACCTTGACTATCTGTAGATGCCATGGCTAACTGAGCCTTGTCCTAATTTTATCCTTCCATGTACTCATTAATTTTAAATGATCTCTGTTTAATAATTTATAGAAATAAACCATAAATTTAATGACTTTTCAATTTAATGTCCTCTTTTTATAAAAACAAAAATAAACATAGTTTATTGAAATTGAAATATATGCAGTGTCTTGAAATATTTTTACTCAAGTATCTTAACATTTTTTATTGACTTTTCTAGTCTGTAATATGAGTTAATTTTCTTTAAATTGTCTTATATAAGAGAATTTTTGCTGAAATGAAAAATCATTTAATACAGATTTAGAAATGAAATTATTGCAATAAAGTTATTTTGTTTTTATATTTGTCGTTATTTTTATTTTTTTTTATTTTAACAAATTTCTATATATATTTTTTAAATATAACAAAATTAAAAGTTTTCTTGAAATTCCTCACAATACAAGTATTGAATAATCTATTTTGAAATATAATCTACTGAAAAATATGGTTTATTTTAAGATACCTTGGTTTTTAACTTTGCAAGCAAATTCTCGCCTATAAACAAAACTTATACTTCAACCTCAAAATGCTTAGTACCTTCACATCATGAATACTTGAAAACTCGTAATGCAGCCTCAAAAGGATCTATATGGGGGACTTACCTGTTTTTGTATTTATCTCCCCTCCTCTTTTCTGTATCTCAGAAACCATGACTTTTTTTTTCCACTGTTGTGTCTTTTCAGCAAAATTTGTATTTGTCATTATATCCTCTGGTTGGGCCAATAGGCACAGGTATAAAATTAAAAAATGAAGAAAAAAATTATCTATTTATTCTATAAGTTAACAATTGTTCTTTTGGCTGTTATTTATTTTTTTATCACTAAATGGCTTAGTACATATTTAAAGTTACTTTTTCTTATTTTGAAATGGATATGTTTTTTCAAGTTTAATCTTTGTACTAATTGTTATTTCATAATTTTTCTATGAAAGAATATGTTTGGCCAGTTCAAATATATGTAGTTAATCAGCAGCCATATTTCTTAATTTGTATTTAGTCTTTTTACATATTTTTACATTTTAGTATTTTTACATATTTAATGTTATTACACTTAGTTATACTCATTAACAGGATTTTATTGTTTATTTAACAAAATTATACCATATTATACTAAGATTAATTCTTCTATACCATCATAAGTATTTAAAATGAAAATTATATCTGATGATTGACACCTCACATCATCAAACTGTCCATTTTTCACTTATTTTTTGCATGTTCAATTTTTTTTTGAGTGATGAAATTATGAAAAATCACATCTAATGTGAGCATGTTCCCTTATATCCCTCAAGATTCTATGTATACTTGTCATTGTTTAAATTTCACTCTTTTTATATCGGGATCTCAAAAAGTTGCAATATTTTATAGGATATAGAGGAACACCATCTTATTTTCTGTTTACTATTTTTATCCATGAAAATTGGTGCCTGTCCTCTTATTTTTGCTATGGTCTTAATTATTTTAGGCAAAAGATTTTACCTGATTTTTTTATGTTGCCTTTTCTTTAAATTTAAAGTTTTTCACATTTATTATTTTTTTAAAATCTTGGAAGGTATTAGAATGAAAGGTAGTTATAGTGCTGTGTATTTTAAAGTTCTTATATTTAGAATAAATTTGTTTTAAGTATAATAATATAATAAATTAAACATTGTAAACTTATTTTTGATCTTATTGTATAATTTATTATAATATAACATTGAAATATGATTTTTAAAAGTAGCTCCCAATTTTCAGCATGGTGTTGGTGTCGAATTTGTAAGGGTTCTTCCAGAAACTCCAGCTCCAAGTGTCAGCAATGTCTTCTGTGAATGTGCACCTAATGATGATGTGGTGAGTAACTTTTGTCAGTGTAACATCTTGCTTCCTGAATGGTAATTTTATTTTGTTTTAAATGTTTAGTGTTGTTAATTTCATTAAACAGTTTTTAAATACAGATGTTATGATTGATTAGTTAGTAAAATATGAATGAATTTATGGTAGTATTTTAGATTTTTTTCTATTAAATATTGTGTCAACTAAACTGTCCATACAAAAATAAATAAATAAAAATAAATTGAAATTACAGATTTATATCTGTATATTTTTTATTATTATTTTTTGTATCCATTTTCATTTGTTATTGAATTAAGAATTTTAATTAGATTTCCTTGTTTGTTTAACCTTTCAAGTAAAAGTTTACATTTAAGTTAAATAATATTCTGATGTTTAATTTATTTTACTCTAATGAACTGTGTTATAATATTAACTGTAGGCTGCTTCATTGGTAAATTGTTATCTCTGGCACTGGTTAAGTTTATGTTTTTGACTTATGTCCTTGGGCTACCCAACTGTAAAAGTTGGTGTCCCCTGTGAGTTTTAGTCTAGTAGATAAATGCCAAGAACTTGTTATCTCTTGCCAAAATGCATTCTCTCCCCACCCTCTTTCAGAAACAAAATATTGTATCCCCTATTCTTTGATAAGTAGTCTCTTATAAGTCATATTTTGTATGAAATTTTTGCTCATATGAATATTTTTTTAAACTCTACTTTCTAATTTATTAAATAATAAATTAATTTTTGTAAGTGTGCTAGATGGATGGGATAGTTTGATTGCACATATATTGCGAGTTATTTTTATTTCTATCGATATTAACCCTTTTCAGGACATGCATGCATATTTAAAAACATTTTAATTCACCTTTTTTTTTTTTTCTTTTTTATTGGTCTAATGTTGAATAAATTTGTAAAAAAATAATAATTTACTTTAATTTATTACAAGTTTTTTGTTTTTTAACCTCATTTTATGTTTTTGAAAGATGGGGTCCCTCAAAACAATCTATCGAATTATGATGTACTGTAGTACACTATGCCCTGAAAAGTTTTAAAGCAGAAGTTGCTTTATAAAAAGAATTTATTTTAGAAAAAATAATTCTATCTAGTTAAATTTTTTTTCATTTTGGTGTATAGCAATTTTTTTTTATCATATGAAGTATAATTCATTATTACATTTTGTTACATGTTTTTGTAAGTATTAATTGCTTTATTTAGATCATCTCAATGTTTAAAATTGTTATCAAATATTTTGAAAATAAAAATATAAGTTAAATTTAAAGTTATTTTAATAATTACACTGAAATAATTAAATTTTAAAAAAATGATTATTTAGAAACAATTTTGTTGAAATTCATTGATGGAGTTAAACTAAAATCTGGATTAGTTATTTATATTTTAATCCTTGTTTATTTATTATTATTATTATTATTATTGATTCATTTTTTAATTTATCTTGTTAAGGTAATACATACATTTATTATTTATATCAATAATATTAATACTTTTGCAAGAAATTAGGTTTAATTACTTTTGTCTCTCTTGATTGATTAATTTTTGAAGATGTTATTTGAGTTTTCTGCTATCTAAAACTGTAGAGGATACAATAAAATTGTTCAATGAAACAGTTCTCAAGCCTTGACCTGTCCATAACCTTTAACCCATTCATTACATTTATTATCATTTTTAGCCATAAATTACATTTGATGATTTTACAAATAGATTTGTTATTGCAGACAAACACTTTTTTTATTATTATTATTTTATTATTTTTTCCCATTTTGTTTCGACATCACCAATGTGACCTGTAGGTATAGATTTAAATTTTATTTTTCAAAAAAGTTAATGTTTCTAATACCGAACTTTTAAATATTTTGTTTTATAACCACTGTAATGAACATATGTAACAAGAAATATATTATTTCCTCAGTGCCTTTCTAAGAATACTAGATATCTTACAAGAAAGAACAGGACGAGTAATCATAAGTCTAAATACATAACATGTCATGAAGCATGATTTTATTAGAGCTTATTCGTGTTATAAGTGGAAAAATCATTATTTCGGATTTTGAAATATTTTTACATAGTTTTCAGTTTGATTAATTTGTTCATAAACTTATCATTTATTGTCTTTAGTGTTTTGTTTTGTTGTTTTTTATTTTGATATCTGAAGTTTGTAATATAATGATTATGTTTCTGGTTATATTATGTAGAATCCAGTTTATTTTTTGTTTTATTTCTTTATTGAAATGAATTGACTTTCTTACCATGTTCAGGTGCATCATATGCATCAAAAGAGAATTGTTTTGTTAGTATATTTACTAACGGACTTTCAAGACTCTTCATACCTGATTTTGATCCAAATTTTTATGGCAATTCTACAAAAGAAAAAAAAATTATGTTTATTTGTATGATTTGTCAAATGAATCTTAGGAGCTGAAAAAAATTAAAACATAATGAAACTGGCTATATATCTCATCTTTGAAAAATGATTTCCACATTCTCCTTTCACTTAAACTTTTTTATTTTGAGGGAGATTATGCGAAAAGTATAGATATTTAAAAACATTACTCTTAAGTAAGGTCTAAAAAAGTTTAAAAATGATTTTTGTTCATTTAGTATATATTACCTTTTAGATATATACTGAAAGTGTATATATTCCCCTATTGATTTATTTACACTAAAATAATGGCAGATTTTTATTCAACTCTGCAATTAATCCTCTTGTTAAATTATTATAAAAAAAAACAAAACATTTTTAAGGGTGTTCTAAAATGTGTAGGAGCATCTCCGTTAAAGGAAATGGCATACATTAGGACCCATTACCTATCATCCAAATTTGGTTTGAATAGAACACAGGGTCATTTGTTTGAATTGCAAAAGTTTGGAAAGGGTTCCACTTGGGTGAATTTTTTGGCACAAAAGTTTTTATTTTTAGATTCACCCAAAAAGTTGAATTAGAGATGGATTTTCTATGGTTTATTCATTAGAAATAAAAATAGTACGGTTGACTGTAGGATATATTTTATGAAGAAGATAGGATGATTCCAAGTACTTTTTAACATTTTTGATCCACTCTCCTCCATTAACTAGAGATGCTACTATTATGTGGCCATGGAATTTAAGATGTATTTTCCTCATGTCTGTCTCCATGTTAAAATATTCTTCAATTTTAGATCTTTCTGTAATCTATATCCATTTTCGGTCCATCTTAGTCCCAGAGTTTTCCTAATTATTCTCCTTTCTTCTTTTTTTAGATTTTCCATACCAGTTTTCCTGTTAAGTTGACAAGGTTTTGCTGGCATATAAAATTATTGGTTTAATCTCTGTGTTGTAATGTTAAATTTTTTATTGTAAGTTATTTGAAGTTTTTTTTATCCTAATTTTTGTAAAGTTTCAGGAAAAAACAATTTTATATTTTTTTCATTATGTATGTATAAATGTTTTAGACAATCACATGTGACTGTGAAGCAACGCCAGCTCTACAATTAAAAGCATTTCGTCAAAAAAGTGAGAAAGTGGAAGTGTCACATTATCGTCTTAATGTTAATAGATTCCGTGCCAGATTAAATATTGTTGCTATCACCGAAAAACTTATTGTTGACCTCAAGTGTGATGGCTGGCCAGAGGTACGTTGTTTTTTTATTTGTTTTTATTCTGTATGTGTGATTTATTTATATACTGGGTGTTCAGAAGATCGTTGGCCAAAGAGGTATCTTGGGTAGGGAGGTTTATTTTGAACAAACATTTATGCCTTATAACTTTGTTGTTTAGTGATATATCAACGCCATTACTTTCGCTGTAATTACTAGTACATTGTCTATGTATAATAAAAAAAAGATTTGGTGCAGAAAACAAATACAAAAAAAAAATGGGAGAACAAATATTATTTTTTAAATACTAAATATATATTACTATTATTATTACGTTACATCTTTTATTAAAAAAAAATAAAAATAAGTAAATAAAAAAAAAAAAAAGAAACATTTTGGTGCATTATATCATTAAAATATAGCTTATATAAAAAAAATTATCTAAAAGTATCATCTTGTTGGATATTTTTATTCAATTTAAAATATGTGAAGCGTTATTGATATTATAAAAACATTTTTTTTTCTTTTTATCCTTCATCTTTTATAATATAGAAATAAACACAATAAACAAATAATAATCAGGATGGATGGATTTTGTTTTACCTTCCCGGCATTTTAAGATTGATTACTCTGATGATCCTGGGGCCTTAGTTGACTGTATGTCTTCCTTTTCATATGAAATGATCAAGTGAGAGTTGACTGTATGTCTTCCTTTTCATATGAAATGATCAAGTGAGGAGGAATCACTCTGCTGGCAATGGTGATTATAAAAACAATGTAGGGGTGAAATATTTAAATTCATGCAATTACATAATATGTAATTAGGAATAGAAATTTAGTCCTTAGGGTTATTAGATCGTAATCATAGCGAACCTCCAGATATAAGTTCTTATTTTCTGGCAATTATGCCATTCTTTATAATCTAGATTATTATTATTATATGGTGAGGGATGGAAAACCTTCCTTAAACTTAAACATCATGGATTTTTTTAGAATCCCCTCTATTATTCAATCTGTAGTAATGAAAAAATCTTCATTACTATGTAAAGATTTAAGTCTAGCATGATCTGTAAAAGACAATATTGAAGTATTGCTGTGGTATGTAAAATATAATAATATATAATGTCTTTTCTTTTTTTTTTTTTATCTCTAACTTCATATAGCTGTTGAAATCTTTCAGTGAGTTCCTCCTATCGAGACAATATTTTACTGAATAATCACCTATTAACTGACATTACTAAGTCTTTCTTTCAGTAGCTCTCAGACTATCTGTTAATGATTTTTTTGTTCTAGATAAAAGTTTCATTGGCACAAGTTGGATCAATTAAAAATAATTTAGATGAAAGCCAACTACAAGATGTTATTTGTGAAATTGTTACAACTGCTTTACGTCAGACTAGCCTTCACTATAACCTTAGTCAGTACCCGAACTGCCCTCGGTTGGTGAGGCATCCTATTAGCCCTTCTCACCTCCTACCTCTTCACTATGATAGCATGGTGAGTAATTCAAGTTTTTACTCTAGTAACAAAATACTTATTGCATTATGTTTAGTGCACTGCTTAAAAGTATTTTCTTTTAGGAAGATAATAAAACATAAATTATTAATGTTTATCATTCATATAATTTTAATTTCCAGATAAACTAAACTGCACCTATATTAGCTTCCTTTTACCGGGCTTTTAATCTAGATAAATTGAATAAATATCAAAAAATTATTCATTTTTACTTTTTCTGATTTTATTAATTCTAGGGATGGTATGAATTTTTTTTTGTAATAATGCCAACCTCATTATTCTGTTTACAATTTAATTTTAATTTTGAATATACTTCTTTTTTTTTTTTTATGAAGTTTTATGTGGAACTGAAAAAAGTCATAACTGCTTGTCAAATGGAAACTTTAATAAGATTTTTTCATTTAGTTGATAGATTTATTTTGTAATTTTTATACAAAGTTCTGGATCAAAGTTATTTTATAACTTCAAATGAGTAGATAGTTTTCTATGCAGTATTGTGATTATTCATCTCATGAAATTCCACTTTATTGATTTAAAATTGACATTGCATGTTGCATAAAGAAACTGTAACATCCATTAGTCCAAAAAACAAACATTATCAACCAAATGAGGTATTTTATTGTTCGGATATTACAGATTCAATTTTCATCTTGTTTCTAATATTACTCTATAATTTTAAGATATAATTCAATAATAATAATAATAATAATTTTAAATATTAGAATTTAGTTATTTATTTATATCTTGGTTTTTGAGAATTTCATACCTTCAGCATGTGATAATACGTGGACATTAATATTAGATTTTTAAGAATTTGTTCAAAGCAATTTAGTATGAATTTCTGTAATTATTTAATCTATTTTTTTTTTTAAATAGCTGGGTGGAGATAAAGTGAACAGGAGGCTTCTTGTTAAAGTCATCAAAGCTACGGGACTTGGAGCGTCTCAAGGTTAGCATTTGTGTTTCTTAATTATGTATTGGTATTCTGTTTCATCTATTGACTAATTTTTTAATTGTCATTCTTTTTTTAAGTTATATTTTATTTATTTATCATTTGTTATTTTATTTTATAATTTTCAGTAATTTCATCAAATAACACATGAACTCACAGTAAAAGTTTAATGTTTATTTATTTTCAATTAATTACTTATTGCAATGTAATGAACTTTTTTTAAACTATCAGTTCACCGTATAAATAAAAATTATTGTGATAAAATTTTGATTTATTTGTACCAATCTTTCAAATTGTCTGTAAATGTCATAATTGAAGGTCTGACTTAGCGTTTTCATCAAGATTATTTTATACAATGAATAAGTGTTAGATTGAGGGAGGGGCTTTATTGATTAATAATGCTTTATTTATTCAATGATGCTGCTCTAATACGTTAAGTTGCCATTATATATAGCATACCTAGCAATTCTTAAGATACATCAATATTCAAATTATTGTCTTATTAAAATTTATTTTCTATTTTCTTTAAATCTTCTATATTTCCTTGTATATTGTTTTCCCCAAATTTTGTTTTTCTTTCCATTGTAAGTCAATAAAGAGGTATTTTTATATGAAATTATTTGTTCTGTGGAGTTTTGTATTTGTATATGTCTAGTATGTATACAATAAAACTTCAGTGGTTCATAAATATTGCTATAAAAAATAAAAATAAATTAATAATTTAGATAGATGGTACTGCATTAATTAATGAAATGGTTATACAATAATAAGCAATAAATTAAATTTTCCTATTTTATAAATACTATATGAATATAATTAAATAATATAGTAATTTATAATTTATTATCTGATATATAATTTTATCTAATTGTAAGTGAAATTTTATTTACAGACAATATAGCCCTTATTCATTTCTACTTTATTTTTTCTCTCTCTTATTTATTTCATTTAATATTCATTATACGATTTTCTTAAAAATCATGTAATGTTATGTCTCTAGAATATATCAAAGCTTTTTGTTCAGTTGAAATAGTTAACAAATTCTGTTAATTTAAACCTGATTATTTTTTATTATATCAAAATATTCCATTTAAAAAATAACAGTAATATGAAGCAGGCAATAACATCAAGTTTACCTAACACTGAACTACTGAATCATCTTGAAGGTTAACAATGTCTTAATTCTGCCTGTAATCAGAGCCTTACTTATTGAACTTGTCTGATCATTAGAGTATTTGCCTCTCATTAATGTATCTGTTGGCTTTTGGAGTTTTTATGATACAGCATAAAACCTGTCACCATCAATTCTCACTGATGATGTAATGCCTCTTTTGATAGGCAGTGTGTCATGTAACATTACAGTGACCCTGTTAGAGACTCTTATTCCATCGTCTTGCCAAACCCATGCCCAATTGTAGTGATATGATTCTGGCTCATTTCACATCATAGACTGATAGTTTCAAATATTATGTATTGTTATAGCAGATATGTTTTCTTTGATATTGATTTAATGTATGATGTTGGAAATTTCATTTAATTTTTATTTGATTTTTTGTTTAAGGATGCAAGGAACCATATTGCATAGTTGAAGTGGATGAGCCTGCTCAAAAAAACCAAACTGCAGTGAAAAAAGAGACCAGCAATCCATCTTGGGAAGAACATTTTCTTTTGTTAGTAGTTCAAGGGATTTTATTTTTTAAATTTCTTATTACTGCCGTTATTGTTGTTGTAATCTGTGTTATTTAATTTTTAGTGACATAACAGACCATACAACGGAAATACTTTTAGAAGTCTATGATAAGTTCCAAGGTAGTAACAAGTTCCTTGGCCTTGGAATTGTTTCTATGGATGAGCTATATACTAATCCGAGTCAACGTCAGATTATTTCCCTTCAAAGTGCTCCTTACCATGAAGGAGTTAATGTTTCAGGAACATTAACAGTTGAGGTTAGATCATTGTTCATAAAGATTATAAGAATCTTAACAATGCAATAAAGACAAGCTTACACGGTTCACATTTCATGATTATCTTGGATCAAATCTGTTAATTATGGAAATTAAGTTCTTTAGGTGGTTGATCCATTCTGGCAAGTAGGACTATTGATGCTTTTTGCTGATGGATTTTCTACAGATTGCTAATGTAGTTGGATTTACTTTTAAGCAGATGTCTTAATATCATTCCATATTGTTTAATTTGTTTATTGATTTATGTATTTATGCATATGCACCATAAACTGGGATGGAAAAGTAACAAATTTTGAGGTTTTTCATATCTTGCTCAATTTTATTCTGGTCACATTAGTGAAACTTCAAATAAATAGTTATTCACACCCTATATTGAGATAAAATGTTTTCTATAAGTATTGGTATAATCGTAGCTTGATAAATTATTAATACAGATTAAATTAAATCTGCCTTAACATGACATCACAGTTGTTTGCTGGCATATTATAGTTACTTTAGAGGTCATTATCACATAATAAAGAGATCATTCATTTTTTTAGTTCTTGTTAATTGAGGGTGCTGATCTGCCTGCAACTGGGGATAAGCCATTTAAAATTAAAGAAACCCTGCGTTCTGTTTCTCCTTCAGGGCAAATGGTCACGAAAACACGAACGACCCTCACACAACCCACTGGTAAGTCACCTTAATTATAATTGTATCATTCAAATATATCCCTGTTTTCTGATATTTTAGTAAATATTTTTTTAAAAAATATTTTTCCAGTCCTCAAGTATTTCATTTCTTACTTAATGGCTAAGTTGAAGATCATAATTATTTGTTAAAAAATCATACTTTTTTAATTTATTAAAATTGAAATTTTGTTAATAAGATATAAACCTAATAAGTAACTCTCTGTAACAAGTCACAAGGAATCTTTATGCTAAAATTTTGAAATATAAACTTCCACCAACCACCAGTAACTTTACGATGGAATGATGGGCAATTAGTGCAGCAATAGAATACGCTATGCATCTAGAAGAAAAAAACTTTGCAATATTTACAGATTCCCTATCAGCTGTAACATCCTTTTTCAATATATATATATATATACTATGGATCCAATCATAAGAAAAGCACAAGCATATGCTTCAATGCTAAATGACTTGCAAAAAAAGTTGGTGCGGTATCAGGATACCGTCCCATGTGTGGATAAAAGGGAATGAAGCCACTGATGAGGCAGCCAAAGAAACAGCGATTTCCTGACTAGATGTCAAAAGTATCTATGTATATCCCTTTATACATATGTAGCTTCTTAAAATGTTGTGACCAGAATTGAATCATGGGAAAAAACACATTGTAAATATGAATTAAAAAGCATTAAAAGCAACATAAAACAATGGAGTGCATCCCATTAGAAAAATAGAAGAGAAGGGGCAATCACAAGATTGAGTAATGGCCATACTCACTTTACACGCTCCTTATACTCACCTTATAATGAGAGAAGCCTCACCAAAGTGTGTATCTTGCAAGAGTCCTTTAACAATCAGACACATTCTTGTGGATTGCCCTTTGTACAAGAGTTATTTCTAGTAGGAAATAGATGGGATAGAAAAGAATGACGTTTCTCTTCTGATTATTGCTCAGGGGGTCCTACTGATCATGAAACTGCCTGTTTCCAGCTGAGCATGTGGTAGGTATACCTGCCAGGCGAGAGGGGGCGGCAATAGTCAATGTAGCGCTGTTCTTATAATCTCTAATAACTCAAGTACTGAGCATCGCAAAGATTCAAATTTGGTGTCAAATTGTTCATGTTTTCATGTTGTGAAATTTTTATTCTGTCATATTTTTTTACATCAAGTGAGCGGACCGAGAAATCTAGAGACAAATTCTGTCAGGTATCTCTCAAAATTTTAATCTATAGATGCGCAAAGTGCATTTTAAGAAATTTCTCAAACACATGTGACTCATGATTTTTATGTATATTTGCACATTAGGTGTGGTGGGATTAGTTTTTTTTAGAATAGTTGCAAAATAGTCAATATTTTAATGGGAAAAACTTTTTTTTTTTTTTTTTTTTATATATATATCTGTTTTTTTGTTTTTTTAATTTTATGCATTTCTTTATTTTTTTCTTCAATTGGCTGTAAAGCCTACAAAATTATCTGGCATTAAGATAAAGGTTAATTAAATTAATTTTGTTTTATGTATAAACAGTATGTGGCGATTAAGTAAATCTAGTAACGCGGGTAATATTTATGAGTAACAACTTTGGAGAAGAATTTAAAGTTATTTAAAACAGTTAAAATATTCTACCTAAAGCTAATTAGTCAAATTATGTAATGTATCTTGGGTTTGAAGCAACATTAGGATTTAGAAGAAGAAGTTTGCACGTATCTTGTTTCGAACCAAAGTTGGTTAAAACAATTTTTTTTATTGGTGACTCCTTATCTTTCTTTGTTAATTATGAGAATGGTGTTGCATTTGCTGCTTTGAAAATAGTTACTAAAACTTTGAGTTCTGTTGGACATGCTTCCCGACTTAAAAAAAAAAAAAAAAAAAAAAAAAAAAAAAATTTATTAAAAGATTTTAGCTCGTTGAAACCAGTAAATAAATTATTATTAAAACTTGCACCAAACATTTTTATAAACTTTAAAGCATTGTTGTCTAAAATTGAAACACATTCCCTTCTATCTTGCTTATGTAATTTTTAATAAGAACGTTTGCAAAACCTTCATTTTCTCTAAATGAAGAAAACTTGACTTACACCACTTTCGTTCTCATCAGCTCAAATGTAGATTTTAATTCTGAGGCTAAAATTTCAATCCCTAACCTATTTACGTTTGAACTGGACCAATCCATTATTAAAAAATGTTCTTTTAATCAAAGTTGAGGAAGTGAAAATTTATTACTTTATTTTTTTCTAATCTTTGTCCTACTTGGATAAATTTCAAAATTCAACATTTCACAAGTTCAACTAAAAACAAAAGTTTTGTATGAATAGAAGATCATTAAATGGTGGTGATTTTGGCAATAACTTTAATTATCAATGTGAATGAAATCTGCTGGAAATGTTTCTTTTGCTAGTGCTCTAAAAAAAAAATAAAAAAAGTCCATGCACTGTTTTTTCCTTTTTCCGTGAGCCTTTTCCCAAAATATAGTGGATTACTATCCATTAATTAATATTAATGGTTGTCTGGTTCATAACCACCCCACTCCATCAATCTTAAAAAATATTATAACAAATTATGTGTTCTAAATATATTTGTATTTGTTAAATCATAGCAATTGAAGACCAGCTTACACTTAATTTTCCCTAATAGTAATACATAGTGGGGTTGACAATTGCTTTATTTCAAAAATTGAGAGAATACATTGTAAATATAAAGTACCTGTAACTACAGAAGAACCTCAATAATCCAAACCTTTGTAATCCGAACACCGTTTTGGGAAAAATAAAAATAATCAGAATCGTAAGCACAAACTGAGAGAGGGAAGGGGGAGTGTTGTTATTGTGCCTGTGCTGGTTTTTTGCCTTCAGTCGCTCTCTAGCTGCTACAGCAACAGTCTGAATGCTGTTTACCTCAGTTGATCCATCCGTGATTTGGAGCCAAAAAACGTTGTTCAACCTTAGTTCAGAAAAAAATGAGTAACCATTTTCCAAATGTTTAGTTTTTTTTTCTTTATTTTTTTATCTTTCTGTACAGCATAATTTTTTTGTGTGTACAGTAATGTACTTTATGTGTGTGTATAAGATTGTATACATACTATGTAAAATATTATGAAATTCATGAACAATACATTACATAAAACAGTTACCTAGTTATATAGTTACCTTACTGTACCACAGTAGTGTTCCATAAAATAAACTATTTACCTTTAACAATACAACGTGCTTCTTATTTTATGGGAACTAGTATGTCAGTGTTCATTTTTTGCATGCTACATACTATGCCTGGAAAGCACTTTGTTTGGTAATCCGAATGATATGATAGTCCGAACCACCCTCGGTCCCAATTAGTTCGGATTATCGAGGTTCTTCTGTACTTCAATTTTGAGTTTTAGTTTTTAAAATAAAATATTGTAAAAAAAAAAAAAAAAAAAAAAAAAAAAAAAAAAAAATTTAGACTGGTGAATATTTATTTATTTTTTATAGATCGACTAACGAATGGCGGTGATGGAATTACAGATCTAGCATTGAAAGAAATAGAAAGAACCAGAGGATCGCAGCCAAATAAAAGTACCCTCATCATTCATAGCGTGCAAAGGGTAGGTTTTATTAACGCATGTTTTTATTATTTTGTTTGTTGTGTTTTTTTTCTGATTGAAAAAGATTTGGTATACGATTGGTTTTATGCGATTTTGTATAGTTTTACTTTTATTTTTAATAAATTAGGTTGTGGTTTATGAGTGTGTGTTATTATATTTTTTTTGTTTAGCAAAGATAATTCAAGAAATTCCTGTTGTCTTGATTCCATCTTTTCTTTTATAAATAAGACCTATAGGGATGTAGAAAATAAAACTACTCAAAAAATTTATTACTTCTTAAATAGATTATTTCATGGCGGAATAAATATTCCTCATGGTTGAAAATATAATTTATCGTGTATTTTATTTAATACTTTTCATTCCATGTTTTATAAACATTTATAGTTTTAAATAGATTCTCTCTTTTAAATTCTTTGAAATGTGTTTCAAATTTTAGAATAATCATTGTTTTAAAGTCAGCTAAAATGATTTGAGGGTTATTAAATGAAAAGGAGGGGATACAGAATTTTAAATCTACTTAGCAAATTAACTTTGCTGACAATGAGAGATTAATAAAGCTGTATTTAGATTTTCATAATCATTATTCCATTTATGAAAGAAAAACCTTTAATATGTATTGTATTTTTGATACTTGTATTCCTTTCTCTTTGTTTTAATTTACCAGGAATAACGATTTTTATTGAATTTTTTCAGAGAAATATGAAAACTTATAAAGTTTTTGTTTGCACTCCAATGATAAATTAATTTATTGCTGTATGTTCTATTAAAAAATATTATCTATATTTATTTTAAAATTTGAATTTAAACCTTTTTTTACTTTATTTGAGTTTTTAAATTTTACATTTTTCGAAATTAATGTTTTAAAAAGTCCGTAGTTAACACTTGATAATTGCAAGAAATATTTTATATTTATAACAATTTATTGTTCCAAACTTGTGTTTATAAAGTTTATCTTCTATCAATTACTGCCAATCATCTTTGGCATCTGAAAAGAAAATAGTATTTTAGCTTTATTTACAACAGTCACGTGAGTGTGAACAAGGATGAGTTATTTGTCCTACAGTAATTTTCAATTAGTTTAATATTTCAAATATGTATTCAAATGTTTGTTGTTCTAAGCTATGAAATCATAGATAAACTGTTCTAGACACATATTTATTACTTTTGATATACTCCATTGGTTAAATTATTTTATTTAGCAGGCCTTATATTTCTTCTCTAAAAATTAGTTTTTCAATGGTGGTATGGTTCACCTTTTTTTATTATTTTTAGTAGACTTTTAACATGTGTGTGTAGGAAGTATTTTTTTTTTTTTTTTTTTTTTTTTTTACTAACATTTATGATTATCTTCTTTTTTGTTAATTAGTTCTAAGCATGGATAAAGATATGTATTGCTGAGTATATTTGAATTATGTTTTCATTATAACTTACTGATTTTTTTTCTTTTACTTGCTTAGACACCACAGTCACCTCAGCAACAAATCTTAAAGGTAAAAACTATTTGTCTTTCTTCATTTATTACCTTGTCGGTGTCGTGAATGGTCCCAAAATAATTATTGTTTGTTTGTGTTTTATTGTGATGTAATATTTTAAATTTCATGTTTCTGACTACTTTAGTTTCTAATTTCATAATTAGTTTTCTCAATTTGGTTTTTGTTTTATCATTTTTTAGTTATTAACAGTTTAAATAGTTTTTTAATACAGACCATAAAGGAAAATAGTGAACTAAATAAATAATAAACGAAAGTGACGAATTTTCCATTGATACTGTTGTGTTATCAGGTGGAGATGACAGAAACGGGAACATTTAATGAAGTGCCCGATGATAAAAGTGATGATAAGGTGAAACAACTAATTCTTTCATCATCCCCAGCTGATTTCTTAGCACTTCTTATTTTATAACACTTTTAATTTTTCATTTTATAGTTTCGTCATGGCTTATGGGCACTGGGAGCATGTGGATACTTCATATCTTTTTTTTAAATGTATGCACTTCATTAATTTTAATTTTTTTTTCTTTTAAGTTATTAGTTAATCGCTAAAAAATCTCTATTTTACCTTTTGCGCTATTGTTGTGGTGCAGTTAAATTTTCTTTAGTATATAACTAAGTAATCTACAAAAATGTCTAATTTCCTAACATTTACCATAAACTTGGTGATCTGAGGTAATTAATAGGTGAGTAGGTTCGTCACTCTTGCATGTTTTTGCTTATGTATTGTAACAGTACACTTTTTATTTACTGGTTGTGAATTTTTTATTTGGAATTTTTATTAAGTAACTATATCTGTACATAGTGAACATAGTAAGGGCTTCTCTGTGAATCCAGTTAATACGTTATATGTTTCATGTCCATAATGTGTTTTTTGATTATTTTTTTTTCTTGTTTATAAATCATGTGTTTTTTTAGGCTTGCATTCACTGTAAAAATAACTGTATGGCCATCATTAATTACCTTTTATTTGTTAGATAAGGATAAAGCCAGGCTTCTATATCCTTTTTTTTTTAATATCTTCATTTTATTTGTTATTATTTATTCCATAACCCTTCTTTTCCTATATATCTACATTTAATTCTGATATTGCAGAGATGTTCCGTTACTTTCTATTTATATTTGGCATTTCTACTGTATCATCTTTTTTTCTAATTTTATTTACTTTTACAATACAAATTTATATTATGGATAAAAAAATACTGAATTTTCTTATGTATTACTGGATACATAGATTTTGTAAGTAAATATGTGATTATATATATATATATATATATATATATATATATATATATATATATATATATATATATATATATTTATATTTTTAACTCATTCTCTTATTTAAATTATTAACGCACATAATAGAGGTTTATTTTTGTCTTGGTTATCCTGAATTTTTACTTATTTACTGATTTATGTTTGTAATGGTGTTGTTAAGGAAAAATTGGTAGTTAATTAAATTAAGATATGCTAATTTTGAAAAGGGCCTATGGCATTTCTTAAATGTTTTATATGAACGTGATTGTTGTTATTGTTTGTGTACTCGGATTGGTATTATTTTGTCTAATTACAGCTTTGGTTGCAATATTGTCATTCAGTTTAACTATTGTTATTGTATAGATGATATATGTGCAGATCAATAAATTTTGGACGCAATAATATTAAGAAATAATTTTTAAAATATTATTACTTTTAGTTTAGGACCCAGTACAAAGAATGTAATATGGCATCAAAATGGGATGTAGTAAAGTTTTTTTGTTTTTTTTACAGTTTTTCTGTTTCAGTGGTAAAATCTAGACCAAGGAGACAAACAATATAATTATATTAAAGGCCAATATTATTTGAACTGGGCAAATACAGCATAAACTCAAGAAGTTGTGAAAGTATTTGTTTTATATGATCTATTAAATGGAAAATAGTATTTTAAACAAAAGAATAGAGACATATAGTAGAGTTGCGATTAAAGTATGGAATCATTAGTGTACTTAAGATGAATTGTTTTATTGGAAAAGTAATAGTAAAAAAAAACAATCATTTCCCTAATTTTAGCTACATTTTTTAAAATCTATTTAAATAAGTTGTATAGGAGTAAGTAGTGCTAACTTTGAGATAGATAAAATGTTAGTTTGTCTTAATGAAGATGCTATAGCCGATTCTGCCACAAATTTCATTCAACAAACATTTTATTACTGTTTTTAGCACCGTTTTCTATATTCTTTTTATTAATTTTTAATGGAGGTAACATTCATCATTTCATAACATTATTTTTGAAACAGTATTCAATTTTATAATGTTATTTCCATTCATAAATACTTTTCCTACTTCTGCCTCAGTAACCTTATTGTACTAGTGAGTACTATAAGTAAATTTATTGAAGAAATGGCTTAGCCTGCTTTTTTTTTTCATAAGGTCTAATTTGCTTTCTAGATTGAGCCTAATGTAGATTTACTTATTTAATATATTTGAAGTAAACTTATTTTTATACTTATCATTTATCATATTTAATATTATTATTTATTGAAATATGTTAACAAGACGAAAAAACCTGCAGTATTTTCACTCTTCTTTTTCTTTCTTTTTTTTTAGCCCGGGTTAAATGCTCCTGTCACTACTGAAAATACTACAGCATTGGAAGAAAATGGTAAGTAATTATATTGCATTAACCCTTTGACTATTCAAAATAAGATAGCTCTTACTCTCATTGAGTTGCTTTTGAATGTAGTGTCCTCGCTGTTCTAAGTAAGACATGTTACATATTATTGTAGGTCTCTTACTCGCTCAGAATCTTTTTTTGTGAGAGTTCATTTGCTTATTGTCAATCTGTCTATTCTATCATGGAATAGTGTTTGCCTGTCCATTAGCTGGTGATTCTAGGCTCTTTCCTAGCTGTTACTGCCTTAACCTTTATATACTTGTCATTGTCATGGGTTAATAATTTGGTTAAATTCTCAAACCCTTTAGAGTATTATAACTCGTCATTCTTTCTATCAGCAAACAATCTATCTATGGTGTTATGCTGTTTACAATTTTTTTTTTTTTTTTATTGTGTTCAAACTAGTTTTTCCATTAATGGGTATACTATTTTTTTGAAGCAAAGCTTCTTTAGTTACATTATATTATATATACATACAAATATTTCCCTAGAGTAAATCGTGAAGGATGTAACAAAAATTGTATTACCATGTCAAATATCCGTTTCAATTATATTTGTATATTTTATTAATAACTTTTATTTACAATGCATTTTATGTAAATAATTAATTTTTATCATGCATTACAATGTCTTGTTTTTTATTATTTTATTATTATGTTTATTGTTTAATATTTACAAAAACTTTGCTTTAAAGACAATTATAATCTACAAGTAACCCTATTCATAATACAGATGCTTGTTTTGGACCAGAGTTTATAATTAAAATATGTAGAAAGAGTTAAATGTTTCCGACAATTGTTTTTATTTTTCCTAATTATTTTCTGCCTTAACAGTGCATACAAAATAAATTAAAAAATAAATCCGTACTGATTTAATGGTATGATAGATTTTGAAATATTGTTAGAGTCACCTTTAAAAATGGACTAGAGCCCTTATCTTTAGAAACCTCAGAATATTTTGTAAGCTCATATGTATGAGTTTCTCAATTTTGTTTCAGTTCTTTCTCTAGGGTGCTTTGCTTATACCAATGGTCCCACTGACTGCTGACACTGTTTTTTTTTTTTCAGGGAGGGAGGGAGGGGGAGAGAGAGAGGGGGGGGGATAAACTATTTTTTTCTGGAAAAATCCACTCTAGAGGCGTCAAGTTTAACATCTTGGTACAAACTAACTTTTTAGCTCTAATGAAAGCTGAATTTTTTTTTTAATTTTACATTAATATGCATAATGGAACCCTGGAACACAGAAATCTATGATTGTTTAAATTTTTATTGAAAAAAAAAAATTAATATATTAAAAATGCATGCATGGATCCCGCCTAGTTTATTATGATCAGAGGGTGAACTTATGATATATTATTCAATATTTAATGCTTCAAAACTGTAAAAGTTAATTCCATTATTTTTATATTGCATTAGTGTTAAAACTTCATTCTCCACAGATTCACCAGACCTATTAATAACAAATTACAATTTTAAAACAAGTTTTTCACTGAAACATTTCTACAATTATTAAAGAGGTTGTTGCATTTTAGAAGAAATAAATAAGGCTGTCAATCGATCATATTTTGATCATTTAATGAATTACTACTGTTTCCATTATTTTTTTTTTTTTTTTATTCAATCTTCAAACCTGACATTGCATGTGAATGTGACAACCATGTAAGTGAACATTTCTTTTTATTAAATATATATGTTTAAAAAATAATCTCTCTTTGCAGAAAGAGGAAGAAGTAGAAAGAAGAAACGAGATTTCTTTGGCACTTTGAGGAGAAGACTGAATCGTTCTAAAACGAGATCCAGGTCTGTTGGACCTGGGACGGAGGGAAATGAATTGGTGGATCCATTGGCGCGGTCAGTCTCAGCTGATCGAGCTCGGGATCCTTCCCTTCTCTCAACAGGTAGCCCTCAAAACAACACCGCTGAAAATCCTACTAATCAGCATGGTTAGTATGTGCCTGCTCTTGCTTGTTTTAATTTTTAACAGATACCGAGCCATTTATTTATTTATTTTACCCTAACTTGTGTAATGACCATCTTATATTTTGAAATCAATAGATGCTAGTTAATAATGTTTCAATAATTCTTAAGGATAGGTTTTAATGTTGTTTCATATGGTTTTAAATATAAATTAAGTGTCCTCTTCGTGTTTAAATTTCTTAAAGCTCATTATTGTTATTCTTATCACATTATTTTATATTCAGAAGAATAATAACTGTTGTAGTAATGAATTTTCCTTTTTTTTTTTTTTTTTTTTCTACCTCCGACTTTATTTAAAATCTAACAAAGATAGGGGAGGGGATAGGGATAAATAAAAAATAAAAAAAGAAGGGGGGGGATAGGGTCTTGTTTATATCAACTCAATGTACTTCTACTTGGTGAGTGTGGAGGAAACAATCTAGCGGCGGTTCATTTTTCTTAAAATTATTTTATTTATTTTAACTGCTATGAAGAAAATATCAGATTCATAGAGTAAAGAAAAACTTTTACATTCTACAGATCTAAATTTGAACATGTTTATTTAGTTATCATTCATCATTTTGAAAATTAAGATCAATTGAATTTTGGTTGAATAAGAAGTTTTTATTTTCAAACTAATTCATATGTTAGTTTAATTTAAAGGCATCAATAAAACATATTTACATTTATTTATTTTTTTTTTTATTTTTTCATATTTATTCCTACAATCATGTGAATGAAATAAATATTTTTTTGTATGAACAAGAAATGTTCAAATTAATTAAAAGTATTGAATTATTGTTTTTAATCTTTATGCTTTTTGTTGTAAGTTGAAGTCATTGGATTAAATAAGTCGTTTGATTTCATCAGGTAAAATAATGTCTACATTGCTGGAGTATTCTGTTTAGTGGTTTTTACTAACCAGCTGCTTGTTAGATAATGAAATACATCCATGAATCCCATGTATATACATAAAGAATATTTCCTGTGTTAGTAACATTACCTTAAACGCTTCATTAAGCTGCTACATTAGTGATAATTGCAAGATATTTTTGTTGTCTTTTTTTTTTTACTTTAAATTGGTCTATTATTTGCTTTTTCTGCTGTTTGTAAATTAATTGTGTGTCACACTGCAAGTTTAAATTTGAAACTCATTTGAATATGGCTTTTAAATATCTATGTATTTATTACTTTTATTTAAAGCTTTTTCTGTTGGAATCATGAAAATCTGATCATTATTCTAAAGTTCTCAAATTTAGATTAGAATCAAGTAAAATGGTGCTATAGAATTTTTTAGGTAATCTCATTGTTAACTATGGCATTTGATTATTTAGTTGGCTAATAATTATATATGGCTACCTTCATACACAGTTAAGTATCAGTATTTCAGAAGTAACACAGAAATAAATAATGCATCGAGTATCAGTTGTATTTAACAAGTATATTAATCAACAATGAAAGTTGTTTTCCTAATAATTTAACTAGGTAAAATTTAAGATGTATGGTACTTTATAACGAGGTTATAATTTAATTACAATATAGCAATAATTATTATAAGTATATTTTATCTTCCCTTATCTTTTATAAAACAATTGTTTTAATAGAGTATTCTTCCAGCAAGTGTTGATTGAATTCTGTGTTTATTTAAAATATTAGCGGTTATCATATTTTTTTTTTATTTATTTTTTTTTTTATTTCACCTGATTACAAAAAAAATAAAAATAAAAATAGGATTTGATAATAATAATTTATTGTTTGATCTTTTATATGATTTTTAAAAATAAATAATTTCCTTCTTTCTCAACCTTGATGTTCAGTTTATCATTTCTTAACATTCTTATTAATTAGTCTGCTCTCTCCTGCTTATTTTATTTTTATTATGATACATTGATGCTTTATATTCCGTACGATTTAAGGTTGATTTTAGTTTTTAATGTTCCATTACTATTTGAGTTTTCAGTTCCTTTACATATATTTACAATTTAAATCTATATTCCCTTTTATTGATTATCTGGCGTTATCACTATCCTTGGCTGATATCTTGATAAATTTAAATTCCTAAATCACTTAGTTAATTTTATATTTATGAATGAAATTCTATACATCATTTTACTAAACCCTATTTTATTATTTGATAAATTTTAATATTTGTTTTATTTTTTGTTGTTTGAAATTCTGTTAATAGATTTATGTTAATAGATGTATTTTACAAAAGAATATTTCAAATTAATATATATTTGTTAACATAATTTTATTTGCAGCTGTAATGTAATGTATAACCAATGAGTGTGGTGTAACAAAATTCATCATTTGATATAAATTAAAATAATGAATTGTGAAAATTCATTATTTGGAATCTATAATGAGCTACAATAAATCTGTTATCTCCAAAGCCTTTCAAAAGCTTTTAAAAATTTGAGATGGTTTCCATTAGGGCTGCTATCCTTTTTAATAATATTTATAATTTCAAGTTTTAAAATATCTGACGACTATAAAATCAAACTAAGCTGGCCCAGGTCGACCTCATATTCAAGCTGCTTGGAAATTGCTGCCCAGGAACCTTTATAGACAAAACCATCACAACCAATACTTAAATTGGTATGGCTCCCTCCCTTATTGAATGTTTTCAAATTTTCATCAGATTAATTTAGAAGAACTAAATTAAGTCCATGGATATAAGATTTATTCTGTCATTTTTATTAAAGCTATTTATTGTTTCGTTTTTCTGTAATTGTTATAATTTATTATTTATAATAATTTATTATTATTACTTACTCATTTGAAGCATAATATCTAACTTCTACTGGAGTTAAACGGATTCAGATTGATTGATAAACAAAAACAATTTAAAAATCATTTTTAGGACGGATGTTGGAATTTTTGTATATCTTAAAATATCAACAACCAGTTTACAAACATCAAGTAAACTGGAGCGTTTTTATTTAATTATTTGTATTTTGTGACTTACTTTTTATTGACTGTTTAATTATTAAATTTTACTAATTTGCTTATTTTTTTTCTTTCTTTTTTTTCCATTTTCTGTGCACTAACTTTCTTCATTGGAAAATCTTTTGGTAAGTAAATTTTTATTCATTATTTGTTTTTACATTTTAATTAGTTCAATTACTGTGATTTAAAACATATTTATTTATCATTATTTAGTATAGTTTGACTTTCCTCGCTTTATTTTAAGAGTAAATTAGATCATTAATGTAGAGTTTTAATGTTTCTTACTAATAATATAATTTTTTTAGAAATTTAATAATTTTAGTTTTATAAAATTAAATCAATAAACAAGTAGTATTTCTCAAGTAAATAATATTTCCCAAATAACAGTTTTGAAATTGCTCTATCTAAAATTATTAGTTTTATTGTATAAAATACTGAACTGGAGAATCCACTCTGCTAATCCACCCATCTAATTATACTTAACCATGCTGAAATTATTTAGCTAATTTGGACATGCCAAAGTAAATAATAATTTTTAAAAAATTAACAGTAGTATGTGTTTATTTATTTTGATTTTTATTATTTTTTTTTATAATGATGAAAAGAATTAAAGATGTCTGTGGGTACTTTCTGAGGTGTTGTCACAAATTACATAATATAGTTCACTATTCACGGAATACCAATTTCATTTCTTATTTTTTGCACCCATGTTAGAAAGAAATTTACTTATAATTAAACTGTAACTAATGTTTTATTTTTAATTTGCTAATAATTCACTATATGAATAGAATGTGAATTATTTAATAATATTTTTAAACATACAACTTATTATTTTTTATTTTATTATTACTATCATACTTATATGATGATTTATGACAGCATATTCCGTACTAAATACTAACTTTTTTCTTCATTTTAATCCTGTAAGTTATTGAGAAAATGAATTAGATTAAATTCCAGTTACCAGTTTATAGGTAAACAACTAAAGCCCAATATCAATTATTTAAGTTACTTCCTCAAAATACACTATTTATTTCTGCTGAACCAATTTTAGTTTTTTATTAAAATGACTCATTTTTTTTGTAACTATTATTTTTTGCTTACTTTTTACCATGTCGACGTGAGTAATTTAAAATCATTTCTAATCTCATTATGATGTTAGGTTCCTATCTCTCAGTACCTGGCCTTAGAGAAGGTTCAGCTCGATCAAGCCTAAGTGAAGCTTCTGGAATTAGTGGTGCTTCTAGCCGCACTTATGTTAATGAAGCATCAACACTTGTTCTTGAAACAATAGAAAATGGTATCAAAAAGTATGTTTCATTCTGATTTATGATTTAAGATTTTATATATTTTTTTACTTTTAAATCTTGTAGAGTTTCTAAAAAAATATAGCTATTTCAATGATACTGTTATATTACAGCTGATATAAATGATTAACCATTATACATGATTAAACATTTTGTCGGTTAAACCATGAGAACAAGTAACTCGAAAATGACATTACAAGAATCGAAGAAACGTTTCAAAAATTCAGTTTCTTGTTGAGAATATATTTTGAATGATTTAACCTTTTTTTAGGGTTCATATATTAACCTATATTCCCCAAGAAACTGAATTTTTGAAACGTCTTTTTGATTTAATGTTGTCATTTTACTTGTTCTTACAGCTTAAGCGACGATTTTTTACAATTGTAAATCGAGCTTAATGTAATTACTATGTTATTTGATTGTGATGGGAGTTGGTGGTAGTTTTCTTTATTATATTGCTCTTTTCCATTGGAATAGACCTATATTTAAGCTTTGATTGGGGAACTATGCTAAAAGATGTCATCTTCAACAATAATGAAATCTTTAAAGGTTAACTCACCACAGTTGAGTAAAAGACTTCAAACTATAAAGTGTTAGCGAGTTAGATGCTGCTCCTAAAACCTCACTTTATTCAGTCAGGAGGCCAAAAACACATAGATTTTTTATTTGTTTATATATATTAGATTATGTGATTATAATCATTTGTTCATTCTTTTTCAGATACTACTTGGTGCCCCTTTCAATGGCACAGAAGAGTAAGTGGAAGAAAAAGGGCACTAAATTACATATATTCAATGATCATACCTTTATTGCTAAACATCTGCAAGGGTGAGTTCTTTTTTTACTTTCTTAAAGACAAGTTTCTTTTTCTTCTATTCTTTGAGTATCTTTTGAATTATAATAATTTGTGTAGTGGGACATTGTGCCAAGTCTGTAAAAAGGCCCTGCCTAGAAGATTGGGAAAGCAAGGGTATGAATGTAGGGATTGCCAACTGAAGTGCCATAAACACTGCCATGTCAAAGCAGAAACTACATGTCCAACCTCAAACATTCACAACATAGAGTTGTAAGTATTAAACAGGATTAATTTTATCTTTTATATTATGATTTTCATTATATTTACAATTTTTTAGTGGCATTTATGATTCTTTATTTAAGAGGTGTCAGGTGAATAAATAACAGAGTTTAGATTATCTGTGATATTTCATTACTATCTATTAATGATATTTAAAAATAATAATAAATAATTTATAAACACATAATTCTGTTACAATTTATTTCTCAAAACTTGATTAAAGAAAACCAGACAGTGATTTTATCTACAGAAAAGCTGTACTAAACATACTGAATATCATTGACAAACTGCTGTTGTTCACAATCGATTCATTGATAAAATTATTGCTACTTTATTAAATCCTTTATTTTTGTGTTTTTGTAAATACTTTATTAAATCCTTTAGTGATTCATTAGAGGTGTTCTTTTATAGAAAAAAGTATACGCATATGAGCATATAATATAAACATTTTGATTAATTGTAGTTGTATGATTTTTTTACAGTTTTGTTCATGCAGGTTATCAATATTAATTTAGAATTGATGTATTTAACTTTAGGATTACAAAATATTTGATGAATAATAAAATTAGTTAATGAAAAAAAAATTAATTACAAAATTAAAAGAATGGTAAAAAATAATAATAAAATAAATTTTCTCGCTATAGAGGGCAGTTATATTAACCATTACTAAACTAGTGGTATCAATTTAATAAAATTACTACCAAATAACAATCGATTTCATATTAGCAGAGCTGTGACTAGAATGTGAGGAGGTCAGCTTTGAATAAGGAAAAAGACATGTCTAATTTGAGGAGGGAGAATTCTTTAAGTGTTAGATTGCCATTCTGCATTAGGTTATTGTAAAAATGGTTTATCTTAAAGATTTTTAATATTTTCTTTTAGAGCATTTATAACTAACTATATATATATATATATATATATATATATATATATATATATATATATATATATATATATATATATATATATATAACTAAGTTTTTAAAATTACAAAAAATTTAAAAAATACTGTTTTATGAATTTAATCCCTTGGATTAGTTAATCACTCGAAGGTTCATTTAGGAAAATTGTTGTTTATTGATATTGCTGCAGTATATTAGAATCAAGAAATATGACTGTTGTTGAAACCATCGTTCTTTAGTGATATTGCTGTAGTATATTAGATTGTTGAAATATAACTCTTTTATGATAAATAAATATTAAATATGTCGTACTTTATCTACCACAGCAAAATATGTATTATTATATATATATAATAAGCTCACCAGTTATGGGCAAGTTTTAATGTTTTTGACAAAAATAAACCATTGCTGGTTTTATTTTGTGCATGCACAAAATTCCAAGAATGACAGTAGTTCGAAGAGTAAAGGACACAGGAAAGCTACACTGTGTTTCAAATCCCATTTTTTCTCCTGAAGAGGAGGACCAGTTGGAAAAATGGATTATTCGTTGCTGTAAATGGGGATTTCCAAAACAAAAATCCATTTATTCTTGAGTGTTAAGGAATTGTCAATAGTTTCAAATCAACAATGAAAATTTAAAGGTGGTATGCCCAGTAAGCGATGGGAAACTGTTTTTTTACATCTGCATCCAAATATCTCCTGTAGAACTTCTGAAGCACTATCAGCAGCAAGCTCTTGTTTGTCTGAGCGAGACATTCATGATTGGTTTAGGTCAGTGAAAATATATTGAAGGAAGATGTTTAAAATGTATTCCAACATCTTACCTGAATGTAAGGGTGAAGAGCACTTTTTATGTCCTCATTGTTCTCAATACGGCTAAACTACGAAATAGAATGTGATGATTGAGTGAATTTGGTGATTCTGTTTTTGATTCCCAAAACAGTATTAATATAGTGTTTTCAGATTCTTAGTTCTTGATTAATTAATACTTTTTTTTCTGATAACTTCAAATTGAGGATATGTATAAATAGTAATTTTTAAAATTATAAAAACTATTATTAATAAAGTATTTCGTTCATATGACCATAACCCGTACAGTACGCCCATAACTGGTATTTTTAGGCTATTTGTATAAAAATTGAAAAATGTATTTGAAAGAAAAATACAGAGCTTTTGTTAATTTACCAATGAATAGAACAAGCAGTTGTGAATCTAAATATGTAAAAAAAGAAGTAATCTGGGAAACCGCTTAGATGATACCCTCTTTTGCATCAATCGATTTCCTTCACAAAGACCATAACCAGTGATTTACCCTATATCTTAATTATTTGTAAATTATTATATCCATGTCATTTGTTGTCAATTTTCCTGCCAAATGAGGACCTGATATTAATTATAACTCAAGTGTTTATTATATTATGTATATGTTTTATCATATCTAGTGGTTAACTGAACATTTTTTTTTTATTATGGGTCGCTCCTGCCGGTTCTGAGTGAGTAGGTAAGCTGCATGATATAGGAAAAATAAGTAATACCCAAATATAAATGCTTTAGCTCATGTGTAATTGCTTCTTTTGGCTGCAGTTTTTGATGTAGTGGATTAAATTCATGATGAATGAGAACAATACAGTCATTCATCAGTTTTCAACTAATGTTAATTGAGAGTTTACTCTTAGATTTAATATCTGCTTAATTTATGAATTTTCCTAATATTTAATGTTTTTATGTGATTATTTCATAAATTTACTTCTATGTTAATTTAAATGTTTATTCCTTAATTGTGGCAATTTTTTCACGCCATTTGTTTAGTCCTTGCATTTTTTTTTTTTTTTTTTTTTTTTTTTTTTTTTTTTTTTTTTTTTTTTTTTTTTTTTTTTTTTTTTTTTTTTTTTTCTTAGAATCATTCTCAGCTATGTTCCTTCCAGAATCTTTCTAATTATCTATCTAGTGCTTGACGTACCAACATAGCACTTTCTTTCCAATTTTCCTTCTACTATGTACCCAATAATGTCTTTTAGTTCTGATTGGTTAATTTTCTTTGTTTTCAGTTAGTATTATGATTCTGAATGTTATTTAAAAAAAGAGAAAAAAAAAAAGAACAATGACTGATAGTGTTTTAGAAAATAATCATGTTTCTGATTACTCACTTCATTAAAACTTTGGCTCAATAAAAATCATTTTTCATTATGTCCTTTCTGAGCATAAATTCTCATTTTCATTGGCTTCAGATTCTCCTTTCCACAGATTACATACATACCTAAAAACTCATTTTTCATTTGTCAACTTACTATTAATATTTTCTTCTTTTTTTTATGTTTGAATTCACTTTATCATATATGGGTATACTACTCCTTATCTTTTTCATTCCTGCTGTCCAAAATTTCTTTGATCATTCCAAACATCAGCTCTGATTTCTGTTTGTTTTCCGATCTTATTTTTTTATATTATTACTTTTTCTTTTGTTAGTCTTTTATCCATACTATGTAGGCTTTTATCCATACTGTTTAATTTTTATTTAAAGGTCCTTGTAACATTATGTAGTAAATTGGTTTATTTTTATGTTTTCTAGTTCTTCATCAATGTTGGTGTTCTTATTTTCTCATTTTCTTTTGCTTACTACCATAATATGGGACATGTAATATTATAATCAATTATCCATGTTTTTTTGTGTTTTCAGTTACTCATTTATATGTTTCAAATCCCTATCTTGGTTGATAATAAACCTAGCTTGTGTTTTTTTTTCTATTCCATGTAACTTTTTCTTATTGTGTTAGAAATTGGTTTGCTTGTTAAGTTACGATTTTTTCAATTGATGATTATTTATATTTAGTTTTATATATTTTTTTACTGTTTGTAATTTTCCATGTTTTTAATGATTTGATTACGAATTAAGCTTCATATACAATTATTTTATCAACATTAATTGATATTTCAGGAAAATGATTAATTACAAAATCAGTACTATTAACTTTTTATCAACTTATATGTCTGTTCGTGAACCTCAGCTTCCAGTCTGTATGGAAAATGAGCCACTACCTGGTCAGTTTTAGCAGAAGCATGTTTAAACTGTCAATTCGTTTTTATCTACTAATTTGATTTGGTTTTTGTTGAGATTTTTAACCGAAAGTTAGGAAATAATCTTATGGATTTATTTTTATTTGCATGTTTTCTGCATTAAACAGAGTTTACTATAAAATGATTAAAGAATATAAAGTCATCCAAATAACCTCAACAAAAAAAAAAATAAATAAAAAAAAAGATATCTTCATATAGGTTCAGATTATTGCCTGTAATACGAATTGTGTTTTTATTACTTTTTTATAATGTGCTTCCTAAAATATAAAAATTCTCAATATTTAATTTTGTTCAATTTGAAGTAAAAGAATAAAATCAAAATATGTGGATTATATCTTTTTGTAAGCATGGAACGATTTTGGTATAATTAGTTATTACCCATTTTGAGACTGGCAATACATTACCTTCAAGGCTAAAGTATGTTGGAGTTCTTTAGTGACCAAAAAATCAAAGATACCACTGATTACACTTTTTTTTAGCTCTTGGACCTAAACATTAAAGCTGCTAAATTTTTGCTGGACCTAAATTAAACTGCTAACTCAGTTTAAAATGGCTTCTGGCAATATATTTCATTTACCCTCCAAACTGTGGTAAAAGAATTGTTTATTAAAAGGATTATAGAGGAACCAATATTATTTTAAACAATTTTTATAATTTAATTAGATATTTTACAATAAAAAACAACACTTTTTTCCCCTTAATTTTTCTCTCCAGTAAAAAGAGGCTCATTGAATTAATTTATGTACACATTGCCCACTTCTAGTCTGGTTATAAATACATTTAGGTGAAAAATGTACTGAAAGAATTATGTTGATTTATGTGATGAATGAAGAGAATGGGTATGTGTTATGCATGATTTTTATACATAGCATTTCCAACTTCAATTTTATATCTGTTATAAGACAAAAGTCTTAGTACAATTATAATTTGTTTTATTATTCAAAGGAAAAGTTTTAAAACCAGCTTCAAATCTGAATGTTTTATTGATTTCACTTATATATATTTTTTAAATAACTGTAAAAAATAATATATTATTCAGAAAGCAAAGTAGTTAACAAATATTGGTGGGAAATAAAATGAAGAGTCCACGGAAGAAAGGGGGAGAGTCAATTTTTTTCTGAAATGGAATTTTACACTTAAAAATATTCACATTGTTATGTAGAATAAGACGGTGAAATGTATCACCAGAAAAGGGGTTTTTAAGTTACTTAAAAGAGGTTGAAAGATATGTATACACGAAAGAAAAGGGGAACATCCTGGTCTCTCCTCATTCCTTCCAATTATAAATTCGAGTTTTTTTACTAAAACTTTATTTCTTAGATTATTAAAAATTTTACTTCGCAAACAAAATAAGAAAATGACATACACAAATTTCAATTAAAATTATGAAAACATACTGAAGTTATTTAAGATTCAGACCATAAAACTTAATTTTTTTAAATGCATTCCCAATGACATTCCCCCTTTCTCCCGTGGACTCTTCAAATATTTAGAAAGCAATATTATAAATTAGCATTATGTTACAATTGATGAAGGTGTTGCTATAGGACACTAAGATAAATCAAATCATTTTGCTGGCAATTAATCTTTTTATAGGTACAAACATTTTTAGAATCACTTAAAACATAATTATTAAAGATGGGTCAACTATGATTTTGGCCAACTATTCGGCTGCCAACAAAGGCCATTTAGTCGGTTACCTAGTCTGCCAAGCTAATTATTGCTCATTAGAATATTGGAGGCACTTTATTTATAACTTTATTGCCCTCAGGTTTTTTATCTTCTATTTTTTCTTGTTTTTTGCAAACAGGCCAGTATGTAGTTGATTGTTTTTTAGAGAAATAGAGCAAAAGTCAACAATTTTCTTTACTTAGTTTTGATTGTTAATTGTGAAATTTGGAATTTAATCATGCTGGAAAAGTTATCGTGTTTATGCACCTGTATATGCATCACCAAAATATCTTACATGTAATTGTAAATAAAAATGAATGTGAATTCCTAAGCTAGTAGTTTCCTTTTTATATTCTGACCTTTATATTATATTTTAATCAAAAATTAATATTTTTTAACTATGACACCAATTTTTGTAAACTTAATATTGAATTAGATGAGAAGGAACAACTGACTAGTAGCCAAGGTGAAATTAAATTTGTTTTATTAGTTAAATATTAAATAAAACTCAAGAAAACTAGGGGAAAAAATGAAGAATGTTAAATAAAAAAACATTCCCAACCACTTTTTATTATTAATTTATTTTAAAGCTAGTTTTAAATAGTTAATAAAATATAATAAAAATCAATACTTTTTCCATCAAAAATTGATTTTGAACTAAATTTTAACTTACAATGAGGATGGGACATATTTTGTAAAATGTATTTCCATTGTATACTCTGTATTTTTTTTTTTTTAATATCATTATACATCCTCTACATGATTCACTGTGATTAAAAAAAAAAAAAATAGGTTAAGTATGTTCTTTATTCAGTATTTTAGAAATTATCAAATTTATTTTTTTCATTAATATCATGATTTTTTCTAAAGTTTGATAAAAAAAAGATATATATGTAAAATGAAATGTTCCTATTACTAAATAACAATAACAATAAATAACACACTGTAAAGATGGGTCCAAAATAAAGATTGTATTTAATTAATTAAGGCCTCTTTTTCATTTCAATCAACCTATTTTTAAGTGTAGAAAGATAAATGAAAAGCAGACTAGTCGTCTTTACCACTTGTCAGCCCGTCACTAATAATTATCGTAAGAATTTGATTAATATTATGACGATGAAAAACCTTACGTTAAAAAAATTGTCTATCAATAATAATGCATCTTATTTAATACTGTTCATGATTAATTCAATAATAGTTTTATTGAAAGTGATTGTATCAATTTATTAATTATTAATAGGTAATCTGAGTTATTGTAAAAATGAAGTTTTATCGATTAATATTTTAAGAAATACAATTAACATTATTTTTTGAAATTCTTCAATACAGATTAATCAGTGATTGATCTTTTGCTTTCAAAAGCTTGGATTTTTTTTTAAAAAGTCACATTGTTTAATTTAAAATCGAGGGTTTTTACTTTTTAATTACTTAATTTTAGGGATGGAAATGTTTTTCATTTAAAGAATATATGGCTGCCAAGGAGAATAATTATTTTGATTAATAAGTAAATTGCAATTTTAACCATTTATATTTTATTTATGTCAATTCATTAATTTTTATGTAATACAGCTAGATAAATAATACTGAATGATCAGTTTCATAATCTTTATGTGAATATTTTTATTATTTTCTTAATATTTAATTTCAATATCTTTAGGTGTTCAGTAGCTCAGAGCCCGTTTTCCATGAGGAAGCTGGATGTCAAACCCAGCCTGACTGTACCAAAATAAGAAGTAGCCAAGGGGAAACCCTATTCCTGCCACAGCTGCGACTGATGTTTAAAGGTGGAGATATAGCTTTCGGTTCCTGTAGGCAATCGCTACGGCCTAATTACATAACAATTCATATATGATATTTATATACTTGAATTATTTGTAAATATTTAATTTTTTTTTTTTTTGAGAGGTATAAAGGGAGACGTTGCCTTAACAACAACCATTTTTCCACAACGACTGCTTTAGCGGATATTTAGGCTTATATGCCAAATCATTAAATTTTTTATAGATGATTCAAATTAACTTCATGTTTTCTTCAAAGAAGAAAAATTATTGATTTATATATTAAAAAATGAAGAAGAACAATTAACTAACTGTTAACAATTATTGGCCTTAATGGAAAAATGCCTTTTTAAACTATTATAGTATAAAAATTAAGTTGTACAAAATTATGAAACATGTGTACCCGGTGCTATTTATTTTTATTTTTTCTACTTACCATTATTTATAGAGTAATTTACATAAAGTGTAAAGGTGATATAATTTACCATTTCTAAATTTATGTGATATTACAGAGTAACATAGTTGCTGAAATTCATGATCTGAAATATTGATAGAGCGATAATTATTTATTATATTTTTTCATAGTTTTATTCTAAGTCTACAACTTCACTTTTTATATTAATAGATGTATGATTTCACTTTTAGCTTTTGGTTAAATTTCTAGTAATAAGAAAAAAAAGTGAATCGTCATTGATAGAATATGAATTGAATTTATATATTTACTATCCTAACATTTTTTATCTTATTAATTATTCATTTTCAAAACTTATAAAATAGCTAGTCACTATTTACATGATTGGTGCTTTTAGACAGGGACCATAGATTTTTCTATTTCATTGTTTTATCAAAGCTATTGCTGTAATGTTTAAGGTTCGAATCACAATAAAAGTAAAATTAATAAATTATGTAGCTTTAGTTGTTTGGATTATATCAAGAAGATAGTTGGGGTGCTGTATGAGAAAACACACAGAATCAAAACAATAATTTATTATTGTTTAATAACAAATCATGGTTTATATTCTTGTTTTACCTTGTTACATTCCACCCTAACTATCTTCTATACGATAAAAATTAAAAAGATTTATTAACCATTGCAATATTAAAGAATTAAAATATATGGAATTTATAATGAGTTATTATTATCATATTTTAATTATTATTCATTCTAGTCTAAACTATCATTTAGATTTATCATACACACTTCATGACAATACCATTAATAATTATATAGTTCAACTATATATTCATTTTTCACAATTAACATTATTGTGATGGTTTTAACTTAACTCCTTAAAGACATTTGTTATCATTTATGTTGTTAGTTTATTTTATGAAATAGTTTCTTAAAGTTTTTTTATATTTATTAATAAGTTTATTTTTGTTTAATTGCTTGCATATATTTTACGGAGTACTAAGGGATTGTTTTTGTTGTAAAACCATTCCCATAAATATAGCTCTCTAAAGTAAAAACGAATTAAAAACTGTGTACTTATAATTTTATGTTTATATTGTTTATACATATTTATAATTATTTTATTTTAAAAATTTTATTATAGTTTCTCATTTATTAATAATACTTTTAGTATTTATATACTATTTTTCACTTTACTTATTTAAGTTGCACAACATATAATGAAAGTTTAGAAATCAATGTTTTGCTTCTGTAAGTGTTTGTTTAGGAATGCCATTTTTATGTTACCATTGTTTTAAACCCAATATCGAGGTAATAAATACCATTTTATAAATTAATTGTTTCGTTTCTTTTACCATCCCTAATTTTAGTTTATAGTTTTATAGTTATAATTATTATTATAGTTTTTAATTATATACCCTTGTATTATTAATTTAATAAACAAATCAATAAATAAAAATGCAAAAGATTAGGCAGTATAACTATTCACCTTTGCTCAACACTAAAAACTGTTACACTGGTTGGAAACTCCATTTTTATCACTTCTTCCCCAAAGTACATTATACACAGGGAAACCCTCAGTTTAAAAAAAAAAATTGGGTTTAACTAGATCAAAAATGGAGAAAAATGCCACAGACCTTACCTTTCTATTCCAATCCATTGTAGATTTACTATAATTTAAATATTTTTTTGAGGAAACCACGTTTTTTGCCATAAAAGCTGTAATATCTCCATTTTGTTTAAACATTGCTCGAATTTTGACCATATTTTTGGATTTAGCATTAAATTTCCTATAAGAGCATTTTTCCCATCATCTTTATGCAGACGATTCTCAAATATATTAATCCTTTCCTCCTACTGAATTACATAAAGCTTTTTCTAGGATTCAGGAAGACCTCGATAGAATCTGTACTTGGGCCAACTTGCATAATTTAAAGTTAAATGCTGGGAAACTCAAGCTATTGTAATCGGTTAAAGTCCCCTTCTCAGATCCATTACCAACTTTCCTACCCTAAACCTGAATAATCAACCTATCACTTTCTGTTCCTCTGCCAAAAATTTAGGAATTATTATTGACCAAAACCTTTCCTGGAAGCCTCAAATCGCTCAGATAGCCCAGATAGAAAATCAATAGGAACTCTCAAATTATTCCATCGTACCCGCTATTTCCTTTCTCAATCCACGCAAAAACTCCTAGTTTCTTCATTCATTTTTACTCAGTTTGATTATGGTTGTGTGGTGTATGGGGCCTCTCGATGGGTCTCCGGGACAGATTACAACAAATTATAAATAGTTTCATCAGATTTGTTACTGGAACCCCGAGATGTTCCCATGTTTCACGCCTCTACACTGCCTTAGAGTGGCTCTATCCATCCTCCCGTAGGCAATATTTCCTGTACCATATCATTTATAACCATCACCCATCCTATATATATAGCCTATTGAAATTTAGTCTTCTGTCCACTTCCAAGTCACAACTAGATCACGTTCCTCTGACCTATATACTCCCCTCCACCGATCAGCATTATACCAACACTCCTTCCAAGCTCGATCCACTACCTTCTGGAACTCTCCCCCCCCCAAATTAGACATGCTTCTTCCTTAAACTCATTCAAAACTCTCCTAATCCGATATCTCCTTAAATCCCAGTTAGACGCCGCCAATATGTGCAATAGTTAAAAATCAGGTTAGTGAATCTCAGCATATCCAATACCAATGAATTATTTCAATAATTATATCATTATTTGTAAATTTGTTAATTTTAATCGTTTGTCTCCCTAAAAAATTGCTATTTTTCTCATATAGGTATATAATATTTCAGGATAGGAACTAGATGTGTAAATATATGTTTTTAGGTATTTGTAAATAAGTAGTATTATTATTCATTAAAATAGTTCTTAAATTTGTTTTCTCTATATATCTTTTCCTTTCCATTCACTATATTTATATAATTTTATTGATTTATTTTTTATATATCTTTTTCCTGAATGCATTGTAATTATCATATTAGCATATTGTCATTATTATTTTTTTTCTCTCTCCTTTTCTTATGTATATATTTATCACAAACTTTTATTTTCAATTGTGCATACAAATATCATCTTTTATACATATTATTATCTTTGTTTGAAACTATAATCACCAGACTATTATACAACCGTATTATACATGTTTGTTGTTTTTAGGGGACAATGTGTCCCAGAATAAAGATTATTTTTTCATTTTCATTTCATTTCAAGAGCATAGTACTTGTAACCTTGAATTTTACAAACTTGGGACCTAAAGAACTGCTTGATCTTCGTCTTATTTAGGAAAGTTACCATGTCTTAAAATACTTCAACGCTTACCGTTTTTCAAGAAAACTATCTACAAAACTGCAAATCTTTCAAATGTTCATATTAATGATTCTGTATTGATTTCATGACTTGTGTAAATAAAGCATTATGGTAATTGCTTAATGGAAATATGTATTTTAAACATAATAAACTCTTCATTGGAATAAAAAGCAAAGAAAAAATTTATTGTTCAATAGAAAATAAAAGAAAACTGTCAATGAAGCGACACCAGATCAAAGGGTTTTAAGTTATACATTTATTTATTTATTATTATTATTTAGGATTTATTTTATTAGATATGATAATGAACATAGACCTCAATTTTGCTGTGGGCTTCTGAATGCAGATGATATTGAAGAATACCACTTTTTGAGGTGAATTCTATGGAGAGATGAGTCTGTACAGGGGAAGGCATTTCTATCTACCCATCTTGAGTATCGATGGCTTATTCATTTTTGTACAGCTTTCAAATAGTGTTGGAAAATCATAGTTTGCCCAACAGATTAAATGGTGAGAATTACAAGATATCCTACCACAACTTCATTATTATATGCCAACTGAAGTTTAGCAAAAAAATGATTTTCAAACACCATGGTACTTCTCCACATTATTCAAACAGAGTGGAGATATGACAGCTTTTATAGCAAAAAACTATAAAATAAAACTATATATATATATATATATATATATATATATATATATATATATATATATATATATATATATATATTTATTCTTTTAATTATTATATACTTGGAAATATTTATTCTTTCAATTACTATATACTTCCGAATCCTCAATAATTTATTAATATGTTCATATTTATTTTATAATAAAAGTTCGTAAGAAAAGAAGTTACTACAAGTTATTGTACTTGTTAATCTTCTTTTAGTGACAGATAGGGATGGGTATCATAAGAAAAAAATTATTATTCCATAATCACGATATTTTGAGTGGATACATGGTGACCCAACATATCAATATATCGTGACCAAACATATCAATATATCGTGTTGTTTTTTTTTGTGAAATGTCATTTTAAATATTCCAATCATGCTACAGTGATAATCATTTTTTCTAATTTAGGCAACGACATTGAACCACTACTCTACCAAATTCGTCTAAAAGGAATTTAGAGTTTTATATATTGGTATTTTTTTATTTCCACTATCCTAATATCATAAATTATCATTGTACATATTGTGTGAATGGATTTTAATTATTCAGCCCAAACCAGATACCTAATCTTTCAAAGTAAACACAACCATTCAGGTCCATTAATCTTTTAACTTGTTTTCCATTCTATATCCGACGGCCCTCCAAAGCGCCTGAAAAGAAGATGGATTCGGTATCTTTTCATACAGAACGTTGATTGAAGTGCTATCTGTGGGTAGTTGCTCCACAAAAAACTGACATGCTATTATGAACATTATTATCAAATTTACTAGATGCATTTTTGATTTATATTTAGTATTTTACTGCGCGGTACAGCCCTGGAATTTACTACGAATCGATAGTCATAACTTTCTATCTTCCGCCTTCCTCTTCCAACCATTCACTCCTAGTCCTCCTAGGCGTTGTCCAGCCACCTCAACCTAGGTCTCCCTAACAATCTCTTTCCTCTCAGCCAGCCGAACTTAATCTTTTTTGGAAGCCAGCCTTCCGATATCCTTTGCAAGTGTCCAAGCCAGCGCGATCTTTCCACATTAACCTTAGAAACGATGTTAGGTTCAACAAACAGTTGTTCCAGTTCTATGTGTCATCTGACTCCAATGCCCGTGTTTATTCACCGGACCGAAGATCTTTCTAAGGACCTTTTTTTCCCTAATTCTCGGTATCCTCCCATTCTCTTCAGTTAAAACCTAACACTCACTTCCATACGTCACAACCGGCCGTATTACAGTTTAGTAGACTGTGATTTTTGAAAATCGAGACAATTATCTAGATCTTAGGATCTTAGAAAGTCAAAAAGACATTCTTGCTTTGATCTCCAATTTCATATAATTTTTATTGTCATTAGAGTACCTAAAAATTATGCCCATTAATTTGCACTTTTTCTAATCTCTCTCTACATCGTTGTAGGCATCTTGACGTTTTCGTATACTCCATCTTATCACAATTAATGCTCAACCCCTTGCTCACTGCCGGCCTTTCAAACTCTTCCAACATTCCTCAAAAAAAAAAAAAAAAAAAAAAAAAAAAATAAATAAAATAAATAAATAAAAAAGAAAAGAAAAAAAAAAAAAAAAAAAAATATATATATATATATATATATATATATATATATATATATATATATATATATATATATATATATATACGAGGGTGAATCAAATATAAACGGTAATTTTCAAAATTATATTTATTGAATAATATTACAGAAACTATACCTTCAACATTTTTCAATGTAGTCTCCTGCATTATCTACATACTTCTGCCACCGATTTGGAAGCTTGAATATTCCCTGTTCATAAAAAGACTGAGGGCAAGTTTTTAACCATTCGCGCACGTGCTTTCCGACGTCTTCATTGTTTTCAAAAATCGTTTTCCTCCAAGTGATTCTTTCAGGGGCGCAAACAAAAAATAGTCACAAGGGGACAGGTCTGGACTGTAAGGAGGGTGTTCGAGAGTTTCCCAGCCCATTTCTTCCAATTTATCCCTTGTTAACAATGCGGTGTGAGGCCTTGCGTTGTCATGGAGAAGGATGACATCTCTAATGGGCACACCTCGTCTTTTGTTCCGGTAACTGGTTTTTTTTGCTGACTGTAGCACCTGGCAGTAGTAAGCCGCATTCACTGTTCGTTGATCGTGAAGAAAATCAATGAGTAGAACTCCCCTTGAGTCAAAAAAAATTGTTGCAAGAACTTTTCCGGCTGAGAGACGAGTTTTGTTTGGCTTTCACTGGGCAGCCTTCATCCTTCCTTCGCCACTCCTTACTTGCCATTTTCGATTCGGGGGTGTAATGGTGGACCCACGTCCACCCAGCGAAAGAATCACTTGGAGGAAAACGATTTGAAAACAATGAAGACGTCGAAAAGCACGTGCGCGAATGGTTAAAAACTCGCCCTCAGTCTTTTTATGAACAGGGAATATTCAAGCTTCCAAATCGGTGGCAGAAGTATGTAGATAATGCAGGAGACTACATTGAAAAATGTTGAAGGTATAGTTTCTGTATAATATTATTCAATAAATATAATTTTGAAAATTACCGTTTATATTTGATTCACCCTCGTATATATATATATATATATATATATATATATATATATATATATATATATATATATATATATATATATATATATATATATACAGTTGTAAATTTTAATAAATATATGTATAAAAAAAATTATCAGTTTATCATTTTGAATTTGCATATGCATCAGCATTTGAAATATGTAATTACATACAGAAACAGTAATAAAAAATAATTGATATAGTGATCAATACCATTGTATCTAAATATTGATTGATTTTTTTTTTTCTAATTTTCAGTTTCATAAAAATTTAAATTATTTATGCAGATTCATAAAAATTATTTTTTCTCATTCACCTCTGAAATAATTTCAGCTTAAATTACAAGAAATGGATTTATAAGCCGAAAATTATATTATGAAATTAATAGAGGGTGCTTAGAGCCGAGGTGCGAGAGAGGTTGAGTGGCTCTCCACTCGACAGAACTGTTTGAGCAGAAGTTATTTCATTAAGGGCTCCTAGAGGGCTGTAGGGCGGCACATTATTGGATATGTGAGTCCTAATCCAGGATCATCCTCCGATTGACGCGTGTCACCCTACACCCTCAGCTACCGGCTTACCTGCTTTTTTCCCCTGCTTCTCTACGCCTCTTTATCTGGCACAATAAGTTCTTCCGTGCCATTGTCTCTTCAACATCCCCTCTAGAGGCCCTTTGACGAACCTGGTATGTCACAATCAAAGGCTGTGTTGCAGTTTTGTTTATTTAACTTGAATAAATTTTCAATCTGTACGAATAGGTCATTCACTTATGAACACTATTTTTTATGTTTATACGTCGACCACTATACAGGCATAAATTCAAATGATTTTAAAAAATATTTAGAAAAAATATGGAATACTAATTGTATTCACTTGTATTGACAATCCAAATTCAAACGCGCTTAACGAACGTTTATCAAACATTAGAGAATCACCTAAGATGCAAAATAAACACTGAAAATCATAAAAGAAATTGGTTAACTCTTGCACAGGAATGTATTGAATAGTGTATAATACATTCATAGTTCCACACACTTTGCCCCATTATACTACTCGGAAAGAAGACTGCTATCTCACTTCTTCGGGTAGACAAGGAAAAAATCCTTGAACATGACCGAAAAATTCCTTTCCTGAATTCTATGAGATTTCCTAATTAACAAGAATCGTATAGATAAGAACCGACGCCAACACAAGTTCTAGGTTGGTGATTTGTGATTTCTAATAGAAATAATTCAAATCGTAAAAACATTAGACCTAGTATGTATTGGACCTTTCCCTGTCGTTAGACAAGTTTCATGCATGAAGTTGAAAGCGGGTTAAAAAGGAAGATTTCAAATTTCTTCCAATCTAATGAACTGCCTCCTTTCTCTATGAATCAACCATCTTTAGAAGGGAGATGTAATGTTAGCTACCACCTAACGTATGGTTTAATATAGTGATTTTAAATAGTGTTACACAAGACACATTTATTGGGTTTATTCTATTCAGTAACTGTTAGTTCTAGGAAGGTTTATAATGATAATAAATTTTACTATAATAATAATTAAAATGTATAGTCTTGAGTGCCAGAAATGAGGTTTGCCAAACTGTCATATACTTTTATGGTTAGAAATTAAAATCCAACCAGATGGTTCCATATAATTATTCCTCCAAAATTGGATGTATAATTATGCTTTTACGTACTCTCCAAACACCTTATCAATTCAATTCTAAGCATGTTAAAAATTACTGTCATATGTGAAAATATCATTGAACAAGTAATGCTAAATTCCATACATTAATACAAGATTTTTATCGATAAATGAATGAAATTCAACTATAAGCATTATGATGGCCTCATGATTTGGACGGATGAGGTGATGCCCAGCGACTTGGAACAGGTCAATAATATTCCCTATTCACAAAAAGGGCGATAGATATGCATGTGATAACTACCGGGGAATCTCGTTGCTCTCATGTGCATATAAGATACTATCCCAAAACATTTATTTAAACTCCTATTGCCATATGCTGAAAGGAACTTGGTCCGTACCAATGCGGTTTCAGAAAAGGAAAATCTACATCGGACCAAATCTTCTGTCTGCGGACCATCTTAGAAAAGGCCGAGAATACAAGATAAAAACGCACCATCTCTTCGTAGACTTCAAAGCGGCGTATGACAGCATACAGCATGAAAAACTGTACAGTGGCCTCAGGGGTCTTAATATACCTGAGAAGCTTATACAGATGATTAAAGTCACTATGAAGGATATGAGGTGTGTAGTTAGGATAAACGGTGAACTGACAGAAGAGTTTCAATGCAAGGACGGGATTACGGCAAGGTGATGCACTGGCCTGTTATGGTGTAGTAAATGAAGGTTTTGCTTTTGAATCACAGATAAAAAATACATGTTTTTAAACTTAGCATAATTTGTTTTTTCGTTTTAATGTTTCTACTGTTTTCTTCATATATTACATTAAAATTATTTTAAGAATGTTGAAAGTTATAATTTTATGTTTCATTTCAATATCGTGCGTATATAAAAGATTTAATTTATATATTCCATAATACGCTGCTCTAATCCAAACACCATCTTATTTAGCGAAGTTTCCTACAATTAGGATTGATGGATTAATTAATACTTCTATTGAAATTATATTATTTGAAAACTGGTTTCGAACTTTTATGGAATTCCAGCTTCACTATCCATTTAAATGAAAATAACCATAAATTCGATAAAGACTTGGGAGTGAATCTAATACATCAAGTAGAAAATTGCCTAAAATTAAATACTTATGTATCACTGTAAATAATAAAATCGTTCAAAACCCAATCCATATTTTAGTTTAAATGACCAGATAAATATTTCTAATAGTCCAATTGTAATTTTTTTTCCAATCGGAACGGGAAAAAAACAGAACAGTTATAGGAAAACCCAAGGGTTTAACCTACCTAACCCTTTTCACCCCCATCCCCTTTCCACTCTTGATATCTTTCAGAAGTCAGTTTTGACTAAGTAAGTGAATACAGATGTATTTGATTTCTTGTTTTACATTCTTAAAAACTTTAATTTATATAATATATGCAACAAAGTGATGTTTTAAAAATTTCGTATGTTTTAGAACTGATGATGAATGTTTTACATTCGAAACTAGTTTTCAAATAAAATAATTCCTATAGAAGTGACAATTAATTCATCAATCCTAACTGTTGATCCTTCTACACCATCATGCCTACCTCAAGTGTATCCTACAAGATACATCTTTCGTAATTCATTCGAAACACCTATAAAATACCACATTTTTTTTTAAAACTCTTAACTATCATATCTAGGGATTAAATAACAATAAAAACAAAAAAAACATTGTTTTAATTTGTAAATTAGATCCTATCTAAATAGGGGTCAAGGAACAAACAAGCTCTATGAAGGCTGACGATTTTCATAATCGATTGTTAATTTTCTTACGCATAACGTAAGATAAATGTAACAAATACAAAAACTGTACAAACAACATCTACCATAAAGACACTTGCAAACAAACAGAAGCCGTAGACCCACGTGTTCTGAGAACGGTAGCCGGCGTAAGAGGATTAAAAGCTGTGTTGAGCTAACCCATCAGATAAGCTGTCAGCCATTGGGCGGTTATCTTTTCTTCTTTTTCAGCTCGTTAGCTATCTGGTCCATTCTTCTACAAATCTGTGATGCCATCGCTCCCACCCTACAGACCTTTGTGCTACTTTTTTAGTGCGTTTGACACAGGCAATTTGTCCAATAAGACCCTACTTTCACATATTATGGATGCTGGATTCCATAACCTTTATCGCAGCCCTTAATATTCCATTTGGACTAAGATTATTTCGCTGCTATTAGTGAAATTTAGTACATTTATGAACTATCTTATTATTCAGCTAATGGTTATCAACAGTTTTAATATCAAAGATTGATTAAGCACATTATAAACTTTGAACTGTTATAACAAAAGTTATGCTGTTGAGAGAAAGACGCTAGAATCTTCTGAAATCTTGGTGAATCCCCAGGTGCAAAAAAAAAAAATCAAACCAATTAAGGGAATAAACACCATTTTGATATAAAATTGTCACGGGGAATATTTTGATGAATAAATGTGCTTATTTGTAATTATTAATTTTTATATAATTATGCTCTGAGACATAGAATAAACATAATCAAATAATATATATGTGCCTCATAATAAAAAAAAATTCACAATCCAAATACAGTTAATAAGGAATTAATATAATTAATAATTCTACTTTCAAAAGCGCAAAGCTCCTATAATGTTATTATTTACATATTTTGATTTTGAATACATTATTTTTTTTTTTTTAACCATTTATTGAAATTTACAACTTTACATAAAAAAACAAACATATATCCAGTAGATGTAATAGTAACATGACAATTGTTTAAGAAGTAACTACCCACTGGTAGCATAAAAGTTTTAATTGAGAAGGTTTCTAGACCATCTTCTTTTCAGACGCCTGGAAGGGTTGTCAGGAATTTAATGGGAAGCAAATTGAGAGACTAGTGGATTTGAATGGTTATGGAGTTACCTAAGAAAGGATAGGTATATGATTTGGGCTAATCAGCAACATATGGAACATTTAAGTCTTTACGGATACATTATTAATTTCAACTTTTCATTAGTTACTTTTTTCAAACCTAAATTAAGATTTGAATTACAGGAATCCAATAAACAGTTATTTTGATATATATTGAAATTTTCCGCAGCTATGGATAAAATAAAAGTTCTATAAAGTACTCATTCATCACTTATTTAAAATCAAATTAATATATATATATATATATAATGACACATATCTCTAATTTCAAATTAACATATTTCCAACAGTTTTCATCAGTATTCAATAACGCTGTGTTCAATAGTTTCAATATAATGTTCAATAATGTTTCAATATATTTTCTGCAATTATAAAATACTTTTTTAGAATATCGAAAGAATTTCATACAGGTGCAGGCAAATTTTTTAATTTTTTAATTTTTTAATTTTTTTTTTATCTATTCGTTTGATTGCCTGTTATTAAAGTGTAGACATCAGCAACGCCTACTTTTTTCCAACATAGACCTCGAGCCCTTACAAGTGGGCTCCCCTATAATAGACCTGAATTGATATATACAATCCATTATTCGCGGATAATAAATTTAGGCCGCCATCTAAGGCTCATAACCTTAAAATAGCCATCCATTTTTTACAAAGATAGCATCGCGGGCTTCCTATTGGGACTCTGACAATAGTAAAGATGACAAACGATGGGATCAACAGAAGATTTTATTTTTTGGACGGGGCCCGGTGCGAACTTCAATGAGCTATTGTGCCCGGCGGTAGGCAGTCACACGTTCGCAGGTACTTGACTGGTCTTTTGTACGAGAAGGTTTGCCACTCAACCAGCCCCTTCTCCTCCAACTGTAGCATTCTTCATATTGTTGTCCGACTTCATTAATATACTTAAGGATTCTTGTTAAAGGAGGCCAGTATGAAACTATTAACTATAACATAAGTTGCTGAAATTAAAACTTTCTTTCATAATAGTCTAATTTGTTTGACCGTAATATCATAAAGAAGAAGATAATTGGAGAGTGTTGTGATTTTAAACCCAATAAAAAAAAATCAATTTATTGCGATGAAGTCTTGGATTACAATTCAAGCCTCCATCAGGGCTCGTTATATTCATTGATATACCCTAAGATAACAGTTGTGACTTAAAATCATTTATCAGCATTAGTAGCCTACTTCCAATATATATAGAAAAAAAAAATAAAAAGATTCTCCATAAATGTATCCTACCCATCCTTGAAGATCATGGTTTCCCTTCTCATCAGCTTGGGTTTCGCCTAATCCAACCCAAATTCTCCGACTTGTTAATCATATATATTCCGCTCTTGAAAAAAGAAAACAGTTCCTTTTTGGACATAGCACAGCTTTTCGAACGGATTTGGCATGCCGGATTACTGTTTTAAATTAAAACCCATCTACGACAAACCATATTCCTCCGGCTTCGCTCCTAGCCCACAGACTATTCCTTCCGAGTTCACAATCGCTCCAAGTTTTCCAACAGTCATCCATTGACATTCCTATTACTTTTAAAACTTTTCTATGAACATTTGCAGACGATACAGCAGTGCTATAATCTCACTGTGATCCTACAGTAGCTTCTTATAACTTTTACATTTTATAACTTTATTATTTAATGACTTTAATATCACTTATGTTCCAGACCAGTGATGGGCAAAGTACGGCCCGCGAGCCAAGTGCGGCCCTTCGGGCTAGTCAGTCCGCCCCGCGGCATGGTCACACATAATTATGCATAAGACAAAATTTATTTTCTGCAAAGCTAGAATATAATGATTGTTTTCTTATCGTTGCGTCTTAATTACGGTATTGTCGCATGTCGCTATGTAAAGTTCAATGCGTGTGTTGCTCGGCTTCGGAACAAACAAACGCCTTCATACTCTTCTAAAAAATTATACATTTTTGTAGGTTTTTTCAAGTTATCTACCGTTGTACCATATAAGTTGTGTGTAATGAGATAAAGTCAAAAATAAAGTTTATCACTTGTTAAACTTTGTTTTGTTCAATTTTTTGGGCCCGCCTAGATGTTTTTTAATTTCATCAGGCCCTCCCCTTAAAAAGTTCATCAAAACCTTTCTAATCATCCAAATCCTCACGCTCAACCTTTAACCATTTCCATTAGTACAGTTAATTCTCCTTTCAGGTTAAAAGTGCAGTGGCCTGACGTCTATTTTACAATTCGACCATAGAGTTATAGCAATGGCCAGCCTCTCCTCTCATGTTTGGAATACTTGCGCTCTCACTCTATCTCCTCTGGTTCACTAACGCGGTCGACCCGCGGACTTGAAACAAAGTAATTCAATATTTTGTGAAGATTAAAACTCTTTAGGGTAAAAATATTTAGTGTTATTGGACAAATAAAATAAATCGTTGCTGAGATTTATTTTGTGTCTAAAGGTGAAAAAACATAAAAACAAGTATAAAAACATAAAAACATAATAATAACAAGTAGTGTGATTAAAATTTCAAAAAACATAATACTATCGTGAATGCTGTATATTTTTTATCGATTGAAAGAGTTTTTATTTTTGGAAATGCATCCTCTAAACCTTTTGTTTTATTTATTTATTTATCGATACTTACAGCTATATAAAATCAATACAGTGTATATGTACATAAATTGTGAAAAAAAAAAAATTCAAAATTGCTTGTAACGTAAATACCCGTTGTTAGCACTTCAATCCACTGAACCTAAAATAAATACTGGCACACCTTTAAACTCTTAAATAACAAGTTCCTGCATACCTTAGCAATATTTGTTTCTATTTTATATTCAGCAAATTACATCTATATAAATATAGCATATTTAATTTAAAAATCAACAGAAACATTTATACACTATTAATATTGAACTTAAATGAATTAATACCACAAACTGAGTAATTTGTTACTTTTTTTTTTTGCTGGTTATTGAAATTCAAAACTGTATGTAATATAAAATAAAATATCAATATTTTTTTGGGGTAATTAAAAAATTGGTAATGAACCAATGACTTCATTAATTAAAATAATCTTCTTCAGAACTAATAACATTACCTCACCGTGATGTAAGATCCCAAATACCGTTTTTTTTTTTGTTTTTTTAATTTATCGATCTTTGCTGGTAAAAAACTGATTTAATTTCAATTCTAGGCTTTGCTGGTTATCAAGATATTTCTGTTCAGATAATTCTCCAGGTATCTAGAAAGGTGATAATCAGTAGGTGAATTGTCGGGAGAATATGATTGGTGGAACAATGTTTTCCATCTAATTTTCATTCATTTATCCATAGTCAACTTTGCAGTATGTAGCTTATTATTCACCTTTGATGACTTGTGAGGGACACATTTATCCATTTTTTTAATTCTTTTTTCTCATTTCATGAAAGTATCTCCAGGCTCTTACTTGTGAAATGTTTCACTGCTTACCTATTTCCTCACATGCTTGACGTGTACCCTAATCAATTAGTTCTCGAATTTCCTGTTCTTTGGAAACTTAAGGTCTTCCAGAAAGAGCATCATCTTCAAGTGTTTCATAGCCATGATGAAATTCGCAAAACCAAAATTGAGCTTTACGCTCAAAAAGTACCTTCTCATCAAACACGGAATATATTTTTCGAGCGGCCTCGGTTGCCTTCAAGCCAAGTTTAAATTTATATAATTAAATAGAAATTAAATTCGAATTTCAACTCACTATTTTAATATGCCTCTTTAAACGTTCAGCAGTGACTGGATTAAAAGGTAATCCCTATTTCAAAGATAGGAAACAATATTGTTTACATTCAAAAAGGTTGAATTGAAAATGGAACTATAACAAAGACCAAATAAATCTCAATTAATGAAAACGCGACAGGACATTTGAAACGGCCTAGTATTGCTTGTAAAGCAAGTACCCACTGGTTGCACTTATAAAAGTAATTTAGAAAAATTAAAAGTAAAAAGCTTTACGTTATTTAAGCTTTAAGTTTTACGTTTTACTTTGGTAATACTTTTTGATATTAGTTGAAATTTCCTGAATTCCTGAAGCAAATGATAAGTTATAAAATCTTATTAAATACAAATCATCAAACAGGATCTCTGATTCAGTGGTACTAGTCTCCATTAGGGTTGGGCAATAGTCGATAGTTAGCACTATCGATAGGCCGATACTATCGGTTGAAAACTATCGATTGCTATCGATAGTTTTTCGATAGTTTCTTCTTTTTTTTCCAAAGCTATTCAATAAAGAATTTCAACAAATCTTCAATTAATTAATTAAATTCAGTTATCTACTTACTATTTGAAATTTGCAGGATTATAAATTATAAGATCTATATATATAAAAATGAATGTGTGTTTGTCTGTACTCGATAGATTCAAAAACCGTACATCCAATCGCCGTTAAAATTTGGGAAATTATTAGGTATATCCCCGGGAAGGTTTTTGAAAGTGTGAAGTGTGGATCCTAAGAATATTTAATAATCGAACGATATGTGGTTAGCGGCATTCTACACCAGAGTTTGCAATGGTAAAATTATTAAACCCCTCTGTACCAAATTTTAACTAAAAAATCTTCATAATTCTAGGAAGATTTTAAATAGTATAGTTTACTATAATAATAATTTAAATTCACAGTGTTAAGTTGCAGAAGTTTGTCACTCTGTCATTAACTTTTATAGTCAGATAGAAATTTAAATCCAACCAAATGAAATCAATAAAATTTTTTTTGCTGCACTAAACATTATTGCTTTATCGAAATATCGATTATTTTTTGATATTGTGTTTAAAAAATGGGCGACTTGACCATAGCTTTTGATGAAGGTTAAGGTTTATTTAATAAATTGTATCATTGGTTGTGTGAAAGAGCAGTAATATTACCAACAAATACCATAGCAGAAAATATTAACAACATTATTATTGAAAAAGTAAATTGTGACATAGAGAATATCTCTATTGATAGGTTGTAAGCATTGATAATGCAGTCCATTATCCGCCAGAGTTTCTTCCTAAAACGTCTCAATCCATCTAAATTACTAACTCATAGATTAGATTTAAGGATTGAATATCCAAAAATGCTTTTGAGTAAATCATTGCACTAATACCGGGTTACAGCTTTGAGTGAAAATATTTAGAAATATTTTGAGAAAATAATTCTCAACTGCATTATAAGATTGTTATTGTTACAAAATAAAAAATCTTTTATTAGTTAAACCTATCTAGGTTCGTTACTTATAAGAGCGGGCGAAGCAGTGACTTGGGATGCTTGGTATATCATAAAGAGAAAAAACTAATTTATTTGAATTTTAAAAAAGGTATTTACTATTTACATGGTTACAATAATGATGAACAAATCAAATCTTCATAAAAGAAAAAACACGAAATAGTTAATTTCAAGAGTCAAGTGTGCTCCTTGAGCCACATATTCCCCGAAAGAAAAACTAGCATTTTAGCTTTCCTTTGGCTTAATCTTTAAGAGAACCCTTGAGCTCTAGGAATCACGAATTCAACTTAAAAAGAACTCGACACGGGGCAGAGACAGATCAGCATAATTCCGAATGTTTCAAAACTTGGAAATAGTAAAAAAGATCTATCGATAGTCAGCACTATCGATAGTGACCATCGATAGGCATGACCTATCGATATATCGATATTAACTATCTACTATCGCCCAACCCTAGTCTCCATATGGCCGCGAAACATAATGTTTATTATAATTTTGTTTAAATATTTCTTATGTAATGGATTTACCCAAAACTGTACCTGAAAAATACAACATGGCAATTGCCATTCCAAACCGTCGCTGACAGAGGAAAGGTGGTGACAATTAAAGTACAGGAGCGCGGACGGGGGCAGGTGTTGCGTCAGGGTGACAACTATTGTAAGCCCCTACTATTATCTTGTCACATCGGGTCGTCATTATGTCCTCTTACCACCTCGTCCGATTTTCCTCGCAGATTTCCCAGGGATTTCCTTCATCCGCCCCCATTCATCCTTCCTCCCTTACCTGGCCTCGCACCCCCGCTGCAGGTATTCCCTCTCTAAATCTCCCCACTATCTCTCCCATCAATGGTTCTACAATAAGATGCTGTCCAACATTGGTACAATCCTGTTTTGTTGTATTTCCGCGTAATTCAACATTACAAGGTTTTTGAAGACAGGCAGTATCTCTGCTGTGTAAAAATTATGTACTGAAAAAAATATTATCATTTCTGTATTGGTACTAATTTAAATACGATGAATCAAAAATATTATCAAAAATATTTTAAAGTTTTTAATCTATTTATGTACCTAATATACACAAAATGTGACGTTCAAAACTCAAAAAAGTGTTAAACGTTGTAAGAAACAAGTAAAAATACAATATAGCTCCTGTGTACGGGTAGTTTTTCACAATTGAGAGTTAAATGATAAGGAACTCATTGAAACTACATATCCGACTATTATTTAATATATGTATTTTTTTATTCTACAAGTAGTTGCAAGGCCAAATAGATTTTGAATAGCTCGTGAACGATTAAATTGGTGAATTATTGGGTTAGAAACACAACCAATAGCATGCTACAGAGGTACACAAACAATTTTATTTGGAAGCGGATTAATTAATGAAGCCATCAATTTAAGTGTTCTATCAAACAGTTTATTTTCTAGAAAGGTGATTTAACTGCATTAATTTCCGATAAACCAATATTTTGAAAGTAAATAAGTAGATACATATATATATAAAGTTACTGGTATGTTTTATAAAAAGTATGATAAGGAATTATTTGAAGATATATGGACAAGATTGAGAAATAACCCCTATTAATATACAACTGACTTCTGGGTAAAATAAATGTTACATACCCGATAAATACTCCTTGCAAACCCTTGACTGCACTAGAAAATGAAATAAATATGTTCAGATATAAGCAGCATACATTAAAACATTCTAATAATGTATATAAGAACTTGAGAAACAAAGATGACTGCCATGAATGGAATGGAATTAATGATGAACAAGTGTCGAAGTGGGCTATTGTGTTAACTGCCGGGAGCCAGCGGCTGTAATTTCAGATCGGCTCATATCGACTGTCTTTCACCAGCTCCGGTCTCCTGTAGCTCGAGGTCTTCCTCTGGTGTCTTCATTCATAATCTTCTTATCAATCGTTCCCTCTTAGAGTCAATCAACCAATCAATCCTTTAGGAAACCGGTTGTAGATATTTAAATAAAAATATTTTATTTTTAATTTAAATGCAAATTTAATATCACGAGGTAACTACAACGATCGCATGAGGAGAGATAATAAAAAAAAAAAATTGTTTGATCATATTATATGGAATCCATGGTATATCAGCATTTTAACACATATTAACAGAGAAGCATAAACTGAAATGTGGATGGACGAAAATAAATCTTTCCAATAAAATAACATTATGTTTAAATTAAATTTTAAAAAATTTCACCACCCCTAAATATAATTAATAATTATCCCCCCTAAATTAATTTTTATTTAAAAATCACATATGCTTACGACACAGTTTTATTAGTCTAACTGTAAGATCCACGTTAGACTTCATATGATCTAAAACTTATCTAGTTATACTAAAAGAATTGTATTTTAAAATTGTATTGAACACACGGCTGCCGATGGAAAAGGGGTAAATTTTCCCTGTGGGAGAAATTTTAGCCTTAGCACCCAAATGGAGAAACGATTTTTGGGGGAAATTCAAGCAATGATTGAATTTTTGTGGAGGTTATACAATATCAGAAAGGTGAGATAACCAAAGAGGAACTGTGAAATGGACTTTATAATCGCTTATATATTTTTTATTTTTAATTCAGAGGACATTTTGATTTGTAATTTTTTTTTTTATTACAGTATTTTGTAATTTTGATGTAAACATTTTTCATAACATGCGGTGGCAAATCCATTGGATAATTCACTCTAGCTAGTGACAAATTTTTGATTACTGATACATTTTTTGTCGGGTCTTCTGCTTTATTTTTGTTATAATCGATTAAATAATTATTATTTGTAATAATAAAATAAAAGTTCATAGTAAAATATTTATGTAATTTTTTACCCCACATTTCAAATTAAAAAATGTCAATTTGCCCAGTAGCGTAGATTTTAAGTTTAATAAATACTAAATATATTATTTATTTCTATTTTATAATAATACCGAATTTCATAAACTACATCAAATATAAGAATTATATCTTAATTTATAATTAAGATGTAAAGATATTTATAAATTTAATGCCTCATTATTTAATTTGAAAAACAACATTAGTCAGTTATTTCGTTTGAGAGAAATATGAGAGGGATGAGGAATTTTCGAAATGGCTGGGGGGAAATTTTGCTCGTACCCAGGGGGAAAATGATATGCCGGAATTGGCAGCACTGATGGATTAATGAAAACAGCCTAGATCACTTTTACGCTATACCTTCCTGTTACACTTAACAACCAAAGTTTGACAGGACACACTGACCATTCAAATGATTACTACATTTTTTAAATAGGCAATCAAAGTTCCCATCAGCTGAAAAACTTGAGATTTACTTTTTTATTTTAATATTACCTATCAAATGCAAACATTTAATGATAAAAAAAAATCTACTACTTCCTACTTATGCAACAAGATTTTATCTGCAGATTTAAAACCACCATCAAATCATTGCACAAACCATCAGCTCAGTGTCCATTTAGCTTAGTGTCTTTTATTCAATTTTATTCAGTCTAGACAACGTCGAGCTGGAATAGGGATCTGCTTAATTAATATCAAATTATAAATTGTTCTGGGAATGCATCACTGGATTTCTTCTATCTTTATGTTTTCATGGTATTATGATTATTTGATTTTTTTAAAGAATGATTCCCTGATTGTATATTATGATAATAGATCTAATAAGCAAAATTATATTTTGGTGGTTATCAAGAAGACGACAAGTCTTCAAGAATACAATAAGTAACTCGACAAAGAGTTAAGTATTTATTAACCTCTGCGTTGTGAAAAATTGGCCAAGTTCCGCTTCTTAATGAGGCCTTACAGTATTTTGGCACCAATTGTTTTTAGATTAATTACAGAATTTAGGAAAACGCTCTATGGGAAATCATACATTTTTGACTGCTCGACTTCTTCAAGGCACCCATGGATTTAATCTTATACGTTTTTAGTACAGAACATATTTTGATTAATTTTTAACGACATTATCAGACTAGAATTGTCTAATAACTAGTTCAGCACCTTTAAAAGTTAGGTGGGGGGGGAGGGCAGTGACACCTGAGGCCTTTTTTTTTTTTGAAAAAAAAATATTTTTGATGTAGTCATTAACTTCATGATCAAATAGGTTTTTATTTTTTTGTTCCAGAGGTTAATATTTTTTTTATTTTCACAAAGATTAATTTCAGAAAAGATAAAAAATCGCTCTAAATAACATCGTTCACCTTTAAATGAATAGAGATAAAGAAGGGACCGATTTAGTGGGCGGCGTATTGTTACAAGAATTTTTCACCTGGGCGCTGGCTGTGTAAGAGGAGCCGGAGTACATATATTTAGAGAGGAAGGAGGGCCCGTCGGGATCGCTGCTTGGCTCATCACGCTCGGTGTAGTCTTTCTCCAACAGTTATTATTACACCCAGATTGACTTATGTCCTTGTTTTTTGTTTGCTTAGCGACTAGTCAAGGGAAAAGAAAACAAGGAAAAAAAAATAGGACGTATCCGGAAAACAGTTATAAATGTCCCCTCTGCAGGAAGACAACAATGCTAATTACGTACTTGATTGGGGTGTTGCCAAAGGGTAGCCTCTCTACAAGTAATTGTTATGTCATCATTAGGGCTGCGAATTAAATGCAATCAAAAGTGGAAAATATGCAAACATATTGGGTAAAATATGCAATTGAATACCCGAAATATGCAACTATCTACATTATTTAGAAAAAAAAAATTCAGAAATACTTATAAATAAGAACAAACTCAAGTTTAAGTAATTAATTAGTAAATAATTCTATTAAAAAGGGAAAATAAAAAGAAGACTATTATATAAACACAAAAGAACAAACCTAATGTTAAGAACGAAAACTCGTTACAAAACTTAAAACTCAATTCATGTAAGGGTATGTTAGCTCGAACAAAAGTACAACATGAATCGGTATCGAAACTAGACATTTCTGATTCAGCGCCAGTTTGTTAGCAAAAGTTTTTTTTTTTTTTTTCAAATTTTTAATTCTTACTTTTGTTTTACTCGTCCTTTGCTGTTTTCATGCACAGTGTAACTAAAAATCGTGTAGTAGTTAAAACAACTTTATCAAAACAAATATAAAACCTCTCCATCACCATTAAAAGTCTCAATTGAAAACTCACATACGTACTTTCCAATAAGATCTTTCGTTGTATTGATTTTCGACATGTTGAGAGTTCACAAATAAACTGCTAACGAATGATGTGTCTTGGTGGACAGTTCATGAGAGACTGGAATAATGAAATGAGAGTAAGAAGAAGGGAAATAAAAGTGAAGTAATATTCCAAGTACTTGATCTGAGCAAGAACGAGAAATTAATCCGATGATACAATTCCAAGAAAAGCAAATTCAAAGTGAGCGCAAAGGGAAGACTCAGCGTCTGGATAAACATATATTTTTTTCCTGCTCAGAAACATAAAAAAAATAAATAAAAATAACTTAAATTGATTCCAAATGCCTCAAAACATATACATTTTGATGATATTAGATATTTTAGTTGGCTAGGATAAATATGCAAATACTTATTTTTTACAGCCCTATTCATAATCATACGTCCTGATTCATATTAGACGTATCATTATAGATCATAATGCCTTATAGATCATAAGGCATATATTTTTATACACATTTATAAATTTTAATAAATGACTTCATTTATTTAGTTTCTGCTTAGGCAGCATCCCGAGAGACCTTCAACACACTAATTTTTTTTTTTTTTTTGGAGTATTTTCAGTAATGCTTCTCTTTACCATGTTTTTTATAAGCTGGTTGGAGTGACAGTTTACCTGATTCATGTTTTTGACTTAAAAGGTAACATTTTGCTGATCCGTTAATTTGTCAGGACGTTTCTTTTTATGAGTTTTAATATTTCAAAGTGTAAAGTAAATGCCTCAGCCTTTTTTCTAAGGCTGTGAGCCACAGGTCATTAATCTAACAAAGATTGCTCTCAATTTAATAGTGTAAGTTTGTATTAATCAACTTATATACTAAATTAACGTTGTGCAAATCCTGTATATTTTAAAGGTATATCCGTCATTCTATACTATTCGTTTGGTGCTAAAACTCGATGTAGAGTCAAGACTCTACCAAGTAGACAAGACCACTTGTACCAGCTTCCACATGTTGTTCCGATCCTGTGCTGCTGCCATCCAGTCCCTCACATCCAACATGGACCTAGACTCACGAAATGTGTCTATAAAAGATAAAGTTTTAAAGTAATTTATTTCCCGTAAGTAAAAGTGCGGCAATCGTTAGTTAATAATGTTTTAATAAATTTAAACGAATATGTAGTGTTATCGGATATTATAATGGTAGATGTAATAACTGTGGAATTGATGTGGGATAAGAAAAAATTATAAGAATGTGAGATAAGAACAGGAAAGAAAATTATCGAATGGGAGAGAAAACAAAATATGAGTTTAGGTCGTCTGGTGAAACTTGGAAGACTAGAGGAGAACTATACAGGGAGAACTAGTGGAGGAGTTGCCGTTTAGATTCGGATGTGGAGTAAGCAAAAGGGTTTCGTGGACGTAGGATGATTTTGCCCTCCAATTCTTGCCTGTACCATGTTGCGGAACACCCTGAATGCTTGGAGGTTGTCCACAAGTCTTGTATGTCTGAATCGTCTAGGTGCTCTCACCTTCTCTGCAGATCAGTGTTCACAGCCATTGAGCTGGTTGGCAACGGATGATCGTTAGTGGCGTGTGAATATCGAAGATTCCGAGAATATTGTTTGTAAGGATATCAACCATGAAATCGATGAAGAAGGAGGAATACACTTTACTTCAATTTTAGGTTTATAGTCAGGTTGGATGCTAACTTGGGTGAGCGTGTCTACTTTGTTGTGGTAGGTTATGATTTTATGAAGGATGGCAGTCTTTCGGAAATTGTTTGATTTTTAGATTAGACCATGGGAGGTTGGACACGAAACAGGACACCGAGAAAAGGAAAGTATATTTTGTGGATAATTGATAATATAGATCCCGCTTAGTGACAGACTACTGCATGTGTAGAGAATGGAGAGAATAGAACAGGGCATAATGGTTTTGTTTAGGATGAGGATTCGGGTTTCTGGAGATAATAATTATGGAACAAGATTGCGTAGATATGAAAAGAACGTGTCGATTGGACGACAATAAGCCTTAGCATACAAGAGATGATGAAGACTAGAGAAAATCTCAACAATGAGAAACTTCGAAATGGGGATGAAAGGACATGGGAGGGAAAATAATAATAAGTATTTTAAGGCTTTCTTGAAGACATCTATTGCTTGTTCCCTGAACTTCACCGGTTCGGTCACCCAGTGAAGGAGAGGAGTAGTTGGATAACTAGATAAAGCAACGAAACGGTTTTTCCGTGAACAATTGTGGAAACATCAAAATGGGCTGATAGAGTGATAGGAAATATACATGACTGGTAGTTGGAGGATTCTAGATATAATAATAATAATAATAAAGTTCTTTATTTATTCTGGGACCTTAAGTCCCTTAAGAATAAAAAATAATGTACAATCAAGGGCCTTCAGAGCCTTAAAATAAAATAATATTTACATAACAAAGTAAAAGATAATAATAATAATAAAAAAAAAAAAAAAAAAAAAGAGCAGAAAGAAGATATTAATAAAAAGTAACAGAAAATTTATATTAATTTTTTACAAAAAGAAAAAGATTTCTTAAATATAAACTGTTTATAATTATAGTTTATAGTTTATAACAACTAAAAAGTGGCTATTGTCAGTTTTTGGAGGACAGGATCTGGGTGGATAGTAGGTGGTTCTAGAAGTGGTATTTGAAAGTAGAAAGGTTAATTTAATGACGAATGTTGAGAGGTATGGAGTTCCAGAGAGAATAGGATCGGATTACGAAAGATTTGTCAAAAGTGGCTGAGCAATGAGCAGGAGTATGCAAATCTGATTGACGGGATCGGGTTTGGCGGGTAAGAATTGAGGATATGAGTTGAAGGAGTTCGGAAATGTAAGGTGGATAATGGGATTGAACGGTTTGAAAAAGTAAAGATGCCAGGAAATACTGGGGACGGTAGGAAGGAATAAGCCACTTTAACTCCGCAAAAACTGCGAAATGTGGGCGCTCCTCGGGATCCCAAAAATAAAACGGATAAAGCAGTTAAATAGTCTTTTGATTCTGGCCTCGAGATCCCCAGAAACACCCCCATACACAGCACAGCAGTAGTCATAGTAGGGGAAGATATACTGTATATTTTTCATACTAATGGTTTAAGGTATAGTTTTGTGTAAAGAATAATTGAACGTTTAGCACAATAACCGTATTAATTCAGGATTGATTTAACAATGATGATTGAAAACAATTCACTGATTAATGCTCATAAACAATTTTGATTTTCTCTATTTTATTTAACTTATCTTAAAAATAATGGTTTGCTTTAAGGCAAGTATAACAAGGAGTTGATGGTTAAAGCTGTTATCAAAAGGAAACAGTATGGAATCAGCAATGCCGACGTCTCCTCCAACACTGGCCACTGGCACAGTTTATATTAGTTATTATTACGAGATTATATCCACTAATAAAGATGAATTTATTTCTACCTTCCTTATTTTTAATGTACATTGCTAAAACATAATTGTTTGACCTCTCTACTTGATCCTCAGTGACAGATTATTGTAACTGCCAGCTATTGGAAGCCCGATAGGAACCTTAGGTTCAGACTGTGATAATTTATACCGGAGGAGAGTGATTCATAGAGCGGGTGCCATTAATGGAGAAGACTAACAGACTAATACACTAGTCAACAAGGCAATGACACGGTTCAATGAAGAAGAGGACGATGGCGAGAAGAGAACGGGAGTGGATAGCCTGTAATCTCCAGGTGGGCTATTACTCCTTATTAGAGGCCAACTTACCTCCCGCTTACTAATTACCTTCAGCCTAATGAACGTAATTCCCCTGGCTGCCCCCTCCCTATCCTCCTCCCTCCCCCTCTCCTCCCATTGTACTCTTAATTCTTTCTATTTGTACCCTTTAAGTGGCCGTGTGTAGGCCATCTCAATTTAAATTGTTTAAATTGAGCGTATGTTATAGCTTAGCTTCTTAAAGGTAATGTCAGTAATGTGAATTCAGATTGCCATTAGAGTTAGAAAATATAACTGGTTACATTACTCGAAATGTATTTTTAATGTAATTTTTAAATGATAGGAATTATTATAAGACAATACTTTTTATACCAATTCTATTTTTTATCCAGCACCTCCGTCCCTTTTATCCTCTATGAAATTTGAGATAGGTGTGGTAACATAAGAGACGACATTTGATGTCCTTCAGCTTAAGTACTTTCTCGCGCTCTTTGGTGGCTTTCAATATTAAAAAAAGTTAAAAATAAATCGATAAAATCTTCTACCCCTGTTCAACCAAACTACAAATTTCTACTTAGTCGTTCGCTTGAACAAGGATTCTTAGTATTCTGCTTACATGCACTTCAGACATTCAAAAACACCCTGAAATGGTGATTGTAACTTTTCGTAGTTTTTTAGCGCACACAGCAAAATTAAAATTTTGGACAGGAAGATATATTTCATAACCAAAGCTGGCTAAAAGATGTTTCATAAAATCGATGATAATGTTTTTTTATTCCCTAAGACTTGTAGTTTTTCAAGAACAAACTATAAATAAGGACAACATTCCTACAGTGGAAAAGGTTATAACCTTATTGAATATTAACTAAACAGACGGTGCAGACTTAGTCTGACATCATGACAATCATTTTGAATATAAAATGTTTTCAGTCAAAAGGCTTAAAGTGTGTCGTTCTGTGCATCCAACTACATTTTTCATATTAAATTAAAAGATCCAAAGTTCACAACTTACCAATAGAATTTGTTTAATATTTTCAATTGACTTGGCAATTAATTAATTTTAATTAATGAAAATATAACACAATAGCTATCATATAAACACATGTTAACAAACATGTTCGCCCATAATATGACATTATATAAAACAACATACTGTTTTATTGGTTATTAAAAAAAACACATCGAGAAATATCTTTAAAGAAGCTAATTGACACTATTTGCCTGATTACTAACATTCGGAGATAACTGGTATTGTAAGCCATGCTCCCACTTAAGTGTTGGTGTCGAGTGACAAGGAAGCAGTGGTGTCATAATGAGAGAGGGGAAAAGGGAGGGCGAGGAAGGAATCGGAGATAGTGGAGATACTAAAAAAGGTCCCCAGAGCAAACATAACTCACCGACACCACGATTCTCGAGATCACTGGCTGGGGGTCCGCTGGATTCAGACTTCCTGATTGGAACTCACCTTTGGGGACTTAGTCTTCCGGGATCGATGTAATATGTAATGGCCGAAACCATATAAAAATAATTAAATACCTATTGAAAATTCCTAAGAGAGCATTTAAAATTGAAAGGTAAAGATTTAAATTGATTTTTAAAGATTTGAATATATTCAAGTTAGAATAAAACAATACTAATGTTTTTAATATTATGTCTAGTGTAAATGTCAGAAGCTAAACGAACTATTTGACTAAACTGTGCAATATCATGGTATTCTATTGTGAGGTGGCAGTTGTACTTCATTAAACAACCCAAAGTCAGTGGCCAAAAATAAATAATTAAAAAAAATTGTATAGAATTATCATAGGATACATTGCACATTTTAAAGAGCTGCACCCACGTTTCCCTTTATCCCTGCATACTACTTCCCATACCATGAAACACTAAACTTTTTTTTTTTTTATGTTCTTAGCTGTTTGGACAGAAATGTTGTTAACGGCTTATTACTAAAATATTTGTTCATAAAACAGCAAATTATTACTACCAACTTGATAACAAGAGCAATTTAAACTAAAATATGGCTAATTATTAAGGTAATGTGACAACTTAAGATTTAAATAAAAAATGAAATGTTTCTTGGATTCATCTAAAGCCTTTGGATAGGGATCGCAACAGTTTTCAATTTTCATATTTTAATTTAACATGAAATACGTTAATTAACGCATTCCATGTTATATTTGATTTTTATTTCTACAGTTATACTAGGTTCTTCTCAAATTTTCTCTTTAAGCTCTTGTTTTCTTTCTACTACTGAAAGTTTGCGAAACGGCATTTTCCTAGCGTGCCTATTGTTGTATAACATTTGAATTGGCATTGTTTCCTCCTACTACACGAAAGTCATAACTTTTAATCTGTTATCTTTTTTTTCAGATAAAAGCTATCTGAATATACAAATTTTAAAAAACAATTATATGTTTATGCATCGACAGTTGTAATTTACATAAATTATGAAATCGATATATGTGACTTTTACATTCATTAAGGGGGTTTAATGATGTTTAAGGGAACCGTTGGACAGTTTTTTAAAATTGCTATAAGATCGGTTGCGTTGAGGTAGATAGATATTGATTTTGAAAAATTCAATCCAAGGTCACTAAAGAAAGATTTCCAAGTAAGGATGGATACTATTGATAAAAAGACTTTTAACACTAAAACTACCGACATTTCATGTTTGCTTTTTTCTAGCACAATTTCTCTGTAAAGAGCAATAAGAAGAAAGTAGTGGACATTTGAATTTTTCTTTTTGGATTTTGATCAATTTTTAATAAAAGTAGTAAAGTAAAAAAAATAGTCAAATAAGAAGCAAAAGCAAATCTCAAATCTAGCAGGTGGGCGTCAGAATTCAGACAGGACCTCTAAAACGCAGGAAGAAACAAACATCACAGATAGAAACGTCTACAGAAACAAAGTGAACAAGTAGGAAGTTTCATCAGAGAGAGATCACAAGAACAAGACAGGGGCTAAGTGGACTAAAGAATGATGAGTTCTAATGAGAGAAAAATTAAAGGCTGCCTGAAAGAAGCACAAACGCTCCAACCAAAAGTGAAGCTTTGTTTGATCGTGTTTTTGTTGTTTTTTTTCGCAAAAAAAGAAAGAAAAGAAAACCGGAAAAAAAAATATGACTACATTTTTATTTACATAAAATCCTTGATTACTAATCACTTATTAAGCCTGTCTTAACCACTTCTAGCCTGTATTATTAACAATGATATTAATATTAATTATTAATGTCAATAATCATAAATTAACATTATTAATATTGAACCACTTATTAAGACTATAGAATGAGAAAAATCTCCTGTCACTACACCCTGAAATCTCTGTCACTACACCGTTCCACTCCATCGCTCGATTTGGTGTGGAGTGGAGCGATCGTCAATGGCCACCTTTAAATTGTAAAATGTAAAATTCGAAGTAAGTTTAATAATAAACTAAATACCAATGATGTGGCAAATAATTCATCAATGTCTTATTATAGATTCATTGATCCTCATTTTGTCTTCCAGATTATATTACAAAATTTTTGCAAATAATCTTGAATAAGAGTGTGAATTCAATTATTTCTTTGTCACACACTTTTAAAAATTTTTTAGATGAGCATTATTACGACCTGTAGTAGAGGGAAAAATCGGCTGTTTTAGAAAATTGGTAGTTCTTTTTGTTGGATTAGACATTTTTATATAGAAAGAGGCACTGTATGCAATACCTTCATATTGAATTTCTAAAACAGGAAGAATTTCTAAGAACCCAGAAGGATATTGGTTTCAAATCTGATCAGGTTTCAGGATCTGACTATTTTTGACGGCCGAATTGTTAAAAGGACACTCTTTCTTTCCCTTTCAGCCTTTTCACTAGACACTTCAGGATATTATTTTGAGATCTTCCAGGATTAAATCACCATTTTGAGAACTACTAGGATCTAACTATTTTTAAGACGGCCGAATTATAGCCTTTTTTGAAAATATAATTAATTATTACTTTTGTATAAGTGTGTTTTTATATTTACGTATAAGTTCAAATATCTCTATTAATCATTTTAATTGAATCTGGTAGATATTTCCAAATCCTCACTAATCGATTTTTCTCCTTCACTTCGAGTTTCACATCGATAGGTCTTCCTTATGCTCTTACCGTTGAAATTAGAATTATTTCGTATGCAGTTAAAGCAATGATCTACATACCCACGCATTAGTAGGGATAGCCACCCATAGCTGGACATTCGTTTATAGTCCGATTTCAGTTTGATTAATTATATTTAATCTAATTTTTTTCGGATTTATTATTTATTTTGGTGTAGTTGTTATATGTCATTGTTTATGCCAAGTTGTTATTTGTGAGATGTTACACTTTTGGATGTAAATATTCGTTAAAATTTCTTCTATTTTATAGCCCAACTTATTTTAAATACGTTTCGGTGATAAACTGCATATTTAATATTTTTATGAATTTAAATTTTAAACCATGTCGGTTTTTGCCAGCTCCGTACACTGTTATGGTCTTTTATCATATCATTTATCCATAATGCTTTGTTCAAAAGGGAACAGTGATGCAGGTGGCATATGCATTGTTAATAAAAAACCAAACAGCTGAGATTGAGTTTTATCTAACCAACCCTATAAGAGATGATTACTCTGATCATGCTCTCCGGAGCTAATGATTACATAAATCACTGCTATCACAGTCTCTGCAGCATCTGTTAGTGTATTCCCCCCCCCATACCCTACCCCCCTTCCTGCAACTAATTGGCAAGACCGCACGCCCTCGGAACAGAATGATGAGTTCCATTCATAACCATAATCAACTACTGCATGGAGGTGGGGGCACGTCATATAGGAGATGCCTTGCCACAGCTTAATCATAATTATTCATGGATCATTGAAGGTTTAATAAAATTCTCAAGATTGATTCAGCGGTCAAAATTGAATCGTATCCTTCTCAGTTTTATGAGTCAAACAGGATTAACGTCCGGTTTAAATATTAAAAATTATGAAGATATACGTTTTCATATTTCTGAGGTAGGGCTGCTACTCTTGTTAGGTAATCAAATTCAAATAATACAAATTTTATTTCGGCTTTTAGAGATTATTTCAAATTGAATCTAGAGAATAAATTTCAACCGTCATTTTTACGGTTAATTTTAAGAAAATTAAATATTGCATAGATATTTACAATATCTATTGTAATATTTCATATTGTAATATCAGTGACTTGTGGGAGTCACTGAAAATATAAATAAATAGAAAATAGTGCACTCGCTGAAGCCCAATGATATGATGAAATAGCTTTGTCTAATTTTTTTGTTCATTTGTTTAGACCTATCCACATTAGAATGAAAAAAAAATTGACATAAAGCTTGGAATAATCTTAATAACAAAAAAACATCTTTCGCAGCTCTACAGCTAGTGGAGAGTCATGGCTCCCTGCGATTTGTTTCGCCATTCTTCCCTATCGGATGCGACTATTCTCCAGTTACGGATATTTAGAATGTTTCTGGCATCATTGGTCATACCATCCATCCATCATGCTGCAGTCTACGCATATATTTCTGGTTGCCTATGTACTTTCAGCCAAGACCGTACGAGGTATATGGTTGATGGCATTTTGCCGATGTGACGAGCCCAGCGAAGTCGTACAACCTAAATAATCTTAACAATTTATAGATTATTCTAGAGTTCTGATAGCTCTGTGTTTGTTCGGATCCTCTGGTTACTATCTTCACATATGGTTCCAAATATTTTCCTCAGGATTCGTCGCTCAAATCGTAGATGTGCCTTCTGTGTCCTCGTTATCGTCTAACATTCCGAAGCATAAGTCAATAACAGGCTTAATTAAATATTTCAGTTCCGGGAAATAAATTTACTTTTCAGGCTTCAAAAAAAAAAAAGGTAAACCTAATTAATTTGTAACCATAACCACATAATATAGATTAGAGAAAGTGGTGTAGCTCGGGTGAGAATTGACTACTCGATAACTTGGAGCATCCCCCCTCAGTCGCGTGGCTTTGAGAGCGTTGGGATTAGGTTTCACTCAGCTCATTCTGATATACATTCTTGCCCTTCATGAGCTGTTACCTATGTAACCCATGTAAAAAAAACAAAAAAAAGAAAAACAATATTTTAATTAATTTCAAACAACTGTAACTGCATGTATATGAAGCTGACCCCGGCTAGGTATAACGGGATTAACAAGATTTGGTCGGAGAATAAAAACCATCATATAATGTTGACAGTAAACAAGTAAAACTGCTATACTTTGTACAAACTTTTGATCTCGACTTGCATTTTATTATATTAGATGCTGCTGAAATATTTCAGCTCTTACTCTGTAAAGTGCGTTAGAAATATATATTTTTTTATTAGAGCGATTGTGATTCTTTTTTCTAAGGAATTGACGTTTTTGTATATTGGATTTCTCTATTAATCCCTCCATTCGGCTTTTTTCGTTCGGCTTTTAGACTTCAAAAATAAATAGGCCCTCCATTTTTCAGCCCCCTTCATAAGAAAAGGCAATAAGCTGCAAATCATTAATAAAAATTTAAGAGCTACATTTCTAAGTAGGGTCTGGATAGCATTGAAGATAAAACGCAATAGTGACCAGATAACAGCTGTTAAGGATAATATGGTACCGATACTGTTTGCCGTGAAAGTACAAAAATTAGATTTATAATTCATCAAATCATAGTCTAGTCATAAGAATAGCCTTACTAATACCAATGACAAATCTTTATGGAATACCGTCCGAAAAATCTTGAAATGCTAATATTGCAATAATATCTGTTCTGACATGATTGGAGAAAAAAAAAGGGTGTGGCTGTGTCACGACCGTATGTTTTACGTGAATACATTTATGTAACGGGTTATATATATATATATATATATATATATATATATATATATATATATATATATATATATATTTATAAAAATATTTATATTTATGTATTTAGGATAAAGAAAGGAAACAAATAATTATTATGTTACAATATAACTTTATTAATTATAGGTATATGATATGAAAAGTACGACACAAATGCCATACAAGATACATCGAGATTTCTGGTAAACGTTAAATCAGGTATTACCGAACGTTGTTGGAGGAGGTTCAATAATAAGATAAATTGAACTCGCTGAGCATGAAGTCGGGCATTGAGCGGTTTTTTGAGACATCAACATTAAAGTCTCCAACTTTCATTACTGCTTTAGTAAGATCAGGCTCGTAATTTAGTATAATTTTAGCGATGTTTTTGGAATATTTTAACAACGATCACAACATAAAGAGTTTATTTCTGCTAACGCTTTGCCCGGGTGCAATTGGCCTTTACGTTTACTAGACAGACATCACCAGGTTTTGCGTCTTTCATTTCCAAATAAATTTCCAAAATGTCAATGTTTACTTAATTAAAATCAGTAAACCTAATGATGTTGCGATATAAGGCGACTCCACCGGCTTTGCGACTTGATGACGCTATCGCTACCGATGATGTAGTTGCAATTTGTCTGTTCTTAGCGTTACTATAGGCACATTCACTGGGATGAAATTTTCCATCCAAGTTTCGCTGATTGATAAATAATTAGATCGGTTGATGATTGTATCGGTAGAGATGTCTTCTGAGTGAGCGGCCAAGCTTTGTACATTAATGGCGGTAATAAGTATAAAACAATGCTGATCTTTTACGTTCTCGGCACTGCTTGACTCGGTCATATGGTGTTTTATTATTTTTTTATTACTATTGTTCTTGAGAAGCCCTTTCCAACCGTATATGATATCTGTATTTGGTTTTGGCTTTTCGACGCGTATAGGCCGACTTATAAATATTTTTGATAATATTTTTTTATTCTCACACCTTTTATATTTACTATCAATACCTTAAACTAATGTATTATATAAAATCGATAGATTTTTACGACAGCTGACGATTTAAACTTAAACGAACATTGTAACTTGTCAAAAGTTATACTAATTGCAAATCTCGATACGCAGCAAAAAAACCTCAAAATTGCGGCGCTTCCCCCTCCACCGCGCGAGATGCGTCACTGTTCACGCTTATTGTAATGAATGCTTTGATCCCTCAGTTCTCCATTGGTATAGTTTAATTTTGGGTGTAGAGGATAGTTTCGAAACTACAACGCCAAACTGTATCCTCCGATTTTGTTATCATTAGGCTTTTTCATTCATACGGTAGCAAATTTAAAGACGTATTCACGTCAAAAAAATCCGTTTTCAAAAACATCTCAGTAAAGATAAAAAGAAAGATAAAAAATCTTTATGCTTTATTTTGTAATTGATTAGTAACTCATAAGCCCCATCACTACTTCTCACTAAATTTCCAGCAATGACAATATCAGTATATTATTTTTTTGCTAAGGAGGAGGCATTCTTCAATACACATGAAATATTAAAGACATGTTTTACTGATTTTTGAATTAGAACGATATGTTATTGGCGAGATATGAACAAATTAAATAAATCATCGTCCTCTTTAGTTCCATTGCTATCCATCAGTTAGCAGAGGTACTAAAATTGATAATCCTCAAATATATTTTTATATATTTAATCTTAACCATTTTGGTTTTCCAAATATAATTAAATTATTGAAACTTTTGATTAAGATTGTTGAAATCAATATTATTGTTGCTGTTATTATAATTGCTTAATTACGTCTTGGTGGTCACCTCCACAAACCTAATTAAAATAAGCCAGCCAATCAAAACAAACCTAATGAGTGATAAAGGTATTAAATGTGAAATATGATTGGGTTAGGGCGACCCCAAGGGGCGGCCTACAATGGACCATTACGGCATTTCAATTACCCTAACAAGGGGAGGCAGATGTTGCTGCAATGTTGGCTACATCCCCAGCCTGAATTATGTAGCTCCTCATCTTACACCACCATTTGGGCCTCCTTAACCTGCCTCCTCCTGTCGGCATTACGGCCTTCTATCTGTCCCTTTGTAGGGTTACTCTTCTTGTTCAACGGCAAAATGTTAAATCATGGATTTCCAAACGTCTGTAAACCTTATGTAACGTTAATACATTTCCTTTACAACATGTAATAAGGGAAGGAAAAAATAAATTCTTATCTATAAACAAAATTCGGACAAGCCCATGAGCACTTTTTGGATTATATTTGAGTCATTAAAAATCAAAACCCGATTATTCAAAAGTTCACGTTTCTCAAAAAATATATTATTTCTTTTTAAATGTAACTTCAAAAGTTCCTTTACCCATGACTTAAATGCAATAGATCAAACACCACAAGATCCCAAAATATATTGTTTACAAACTGTTCAGGTGATGTACGCACTCACAGTTTTCGGTGAGTTCCTTATATTTGTCACTTGAGGTACGCATGATAAAACACATCATCAATCGATATAAACAGGATCAATCGATATAATATATAGGAATAATCGATGAACTATTTGTCAATTCTATTGGAATCCTTTTTATTTGAAAACTACTTTCGAACGTTAATGATTCATCATCTGTTCATCTAAGATATTTCATATATATAATCTACTATATATTTGTCAAATACCACTCACTCATTTAACACGAAATCTCAGAAACCACCGAACGGATTGGAATGAAATTCGAAATGTAGCTTCCTCTAGGGCCATAGGTGCTCGCTAAGAAAGGAATTAAAAAAAAATCGTCCTGGATCGCGGCTAATTCGCGAAAAATGCGATTACAATTTTTATTAGGTGAATAACAATAGATTAATGGTCATATGGTATGTGGAAATAAGATAAGTTAAAAACCAGGTTAGATGCTTAGGCCGCACACTTTGGTCACAAATTAAGTTCCTTATAGTTGTAAACAAACAAAAATACGATCGATGTCGAAACCTTATAATATGGTACTCTCTGTGAACTCATGGTGGCTGCAGAGGTGTACCTTAACAAGTTTGAGTTGTTTCGTGACGATAAGCTATTGAAAGACTGAAGTTAAAGAGGAGGTTAAAAGACTTATGTTAAAATGGAGGTTAAAAGACTTATGTTCCTGATGATGGCATGTAAGGTCAGTTCTATGTACATATTCCTTACGAGCAACCCACCAACCTTGCTTCACCAGTAGCTTCGTTCCCCAACTACTCTTCCTTCAGTTTCCGGTCACAAGATAATTGTTCTGAACTATAATTGGTCCTCTTCAAATCGGCTTTCCTAGAACCTATAATCTACCTTTTTCTCAGTTCAGATGAGCCTATTGCAACATTGAAGTAAACTCATCAATCTAAAAGTAAACAACGTAGGAAATAATTCACAGATTCAGTGATTCTCTTCAGTATGGTCTCAGGTTCTGCCATGTAGAAGATGGGTACAGTATTAACATCCCTCAGCGTGACCCAAACACCAATACACCACTTAAGAAAACTGTGTCTGCAGCTGATTTTTACGCTTATATGTTGATGGAGCGAGGAGGTGAAGTACCTTATTTACTTTAATTTTGTAATCTCCTCAACCAATTTATGCTTGATATGTACGCAAAAATAGAAACAGTAAGACTAAACTTTATTCGAAAAAGTTGAGAAGTTGAGACTATATTCACTTAAGTATGCCATAAGAAAAGCTGATGGTCTGTTATCAGAGCTGGGTAAAATGGTAGTGCTGCCTCGAAGCTTCGCTGGAGGACTGTTAAGATAATATAAAATTAACTTTTGCAAATTGTCAAATTTACTTATTGAAATTATTGAAATTCTAAGAATTGAATTCTTTAGCATTATTTAAGTAATAATAATTATCATCGTTAAGCTTAACTTTTACTAATTTAAGTTGCCCTTAATCCTAATTATATTAAACCGTTGCGGAGCAGGGTTCTTTCAGCTAGTCTATAATAAATAAAAGAGTTATGAAAACTCGATGAAGAGGAAAAATAGACCAAACACAAAATAGAAATTTACGGCTTATGCAAGCATACAATTAAATTGAAAATTCCATGGGTTTAGAGTGAGATCGAATTTTCGCTATGTCTAAAAAGTAGTATTTTATTATTTTTTGTCCTCCAGCAAAATTTTGGAAAATGGACATAACGGGTTCTGATTCTAAACTACTTATTTGAACTAGATTTATAAAACTTATTACAGAAATTTCTAGGACCTATAAATACAATCTTAATCTCTTTTGCTTCCACACTCCTTCATCACATATTTAATATTTGTTTTTTTAAAAACCAAGATGGATATTTTGGCTATGTATTCATTCCGGAAAAGCCTTAGATTCTAAAGAAGAACACTATTGAGCTAGGGTATTGTTTAGAAATAGGCTCAGGACTATGGAGTAGGTCTCAGGGCACACGGTAAAGAAGGTCCTGGAGTTTTATAAATTATTGTTTGTGAGAATCAATCAATCTATCAATCTATCCTCCATTATCCGACTCATATTCTTTACCAACGAACATACATAGATTTTAATGATTTAGGTGGCCAAAAGTATTTTTTTTAAGAATCAATATAATGGTAAGGTATCTATACAATTGGTGAGTCAACAGTTCTATGTACAATATAACATCCTCTCCCCCCGCCTTTGAAGCGCGGGAGTCGACTTTCGAACAGTCGAAATTCGATAGTAAACAAGTGTGAACATGTCGGGTCTCGGCGCTCTCCTAAGCTTATAACTTTCCAAAGTGTATAATTCATTTCAAGCTCATATTGTCGTTTTAACTGTGATGGATTGCGATAATACAGGAAAGAACAATTTGTTTTCGTTACAGAAAAATGTAATTAACATTCTCTGTCATTCATTTTTAACATGACAAACATCAATCTGTCCAAAATATATATTTTAAGATATATTTAAATTCGAGTGCCTTTTTAATGTACTTTTGAGTCCGTCCCTGTAATAATTTTCATAATACTTTATAGTTCATGTATGTAACTAACTAATTCCATAAGAAATAGCCGCGCAAAATCGCGCTTTTTTGAGCTAAGCCCTTTTGAAAAGCTCCATGTCAAACATAGGAAATATTGACTGTGCGATATTTAGTATTAAAATTCTTGTTTATTTGTTTCAGGTCTACCTACTACCTGGGGTACTAAAGTAGTGATTCGTCAATACATGAGCAAATTCTCATAATAGTCGAGTTTTTCATTTAAAGTTGGTAAATTTTGACTCTGTAGTTTGTCAAATATGTATTGACGAGTCACTACTTTAGTACTCGAGGTAGTAGGTAGACCTGAAACAAATAAACAAGAATTCTTGTTCTCTATCGAATTTCGACTGTTCGAAAGTCAACTCCCGCGCTTCAAAGGCGGGGGGAGAGGATGTTATGTTGTACATAGAAATGTTGACTCACCAGTTGTATAGATACCTTACCATTATATTGATCCCAAACTTTCTTTTAACCAATAATCCTATCGTAATGGAAATTATGAAATCAGCACTAAACATGAATAAAAATGTTAAATTTCTTTGGTTCCCTAGTCACACCAACATAGAAGGAAATGAATTGGCAGACAGACATAAGTGCAAAGGAAGCAAGAACCATGTTCCCTTTTACCAATACCAATGTCACTCTCTACAACTTTCATAAATATATATTTAACCTCTGCAAAGAGGCATGGATCAACCACTGGGCAAAAGTTGCTAAATCAAATCAAAAGGATATATGAAAACTGTATTCCAGCAACACCTCTCCCAATAAACAGAAGAGAACAACAGTAATAACGCGACTCAGAATTGGACACACTAAGTTGACCCACCGGCACCAACTTGAAGGCAATCCTCCACCAGAATGCAGCACTTGCAACTGCCTGCTGACATGTCAAAACAAATGTTATACTGGCTGAGATAACTCACACTGTGACTGATATCAGGTCTTGTCCCCATTGATAGATACATAAGAGCTCCGATGAGATTCTGATAAGGATAGTCTGGTGGAGTATCAGATTGGTTCTTAATAAGTTGGGTATTAGGAGCAAGTGGAGTTCACTGGTTTGCATGTGGACATGTTGAATTTTTCGAGAACTTCATCTATATATTTTGACTGTGAAGCATAAATCTTGCCCTCCTTTCGCGAAAATTCGATTCCAAGGCATTGTTGTAAGTCTCCTAGGTCCCTCATTTCAAATATGTTCATCAATAACTTTTTAACAACATTAAGTCTTACCATGTTATTTGATGCCAAAATTATATCGTCCACATATATGGCTATATGAATTTTATCTCCCCCTTGAAAAGATAAGTAGACACATGGGTCTGCGGGAGATGCCTGAAAACCAAGATGCTTAAGTTTGGAGTCTAATTTTTGAAACCAGTTGCGGCCAGCCTGTTGTAAGCCATATAGTGCCTTATTTAGGCGACAGACTGTCTTTCTATCTGTATGTTTTAAATCTTGGAGCATCTGCTTAGAACGTTGGAAAATTGTAGAATCCTCCGCGTCACTTTCATCAAGCATAATCTCTGTCAGAAAAAGTTCAAGGTTTGCTGGTTTCTCCATAAAGATTTCTTCGCTGATTTCCCCATTCAAAAACGCTGTAGATACATCCAACTGATTAATGTGTAGATCTTCTTCAACAGAGAGAGCAAGTAGGAGTCTTATTGAGCTTAACTTGGTTACTGGAGCATATGTCTCGGTAAAGTCCAAACCAGGTCGTTGTGCAAAACCGCGTGCGACTAAGCGAGCCTTTCTTCGTTCTTGTTCACCTGATGGTTTGTACTTACATTTCAAAATCATTTTTGATCCTATTACATTGGAATCTTTCTTCAACGGAACAATTTTCCAAGTGTCATTTTTGAGATGCGCTCGGAGTTCATCTTTGATTGCATTTTGCCAGGCATTGGCGTCAGGTCCTTGTAGCATATCATGTTCTGATGATGGTGTCATCACATAATCCAGTGTCCAATTCGGTGGTTGAAGATTATTTAGATTTCGTAGTCTCATATTGGTACTTGACTGTGGAGCCTGAGATAGTCCAACTTCATTGTTTGGGGGTGATTGATCGTCATTTTCGGTATCATAAGATCCATCATCTTCAGTTGATTCAGGCATAGAAGATTGAGTATCAGGGTTCTCTGTGTTTTCTTCAGGATTTTTGACAATGATGTTGAAGTCCACCTTATCTTCTGAAGTAGAATAGGAGTTTGGGTTTTTATGGCCATCAAGAAGTTTTGGCACGGATGTCGTTGAAGTTTCGTAGAACATCTTATTTTTGGTCCTGACATCTCTGGTGACTATTATTTTCGTCTTACTTGGATCCCATATTCTGAAAGCCTTTGATTGCTCAGAATAGCCAACGAAAATTCCTTCAATGGCCCTTGAGTCAAAATTTGATTTATTCTGGTTTTTGTTTAGGAAAAACGATTGGGAACCAAATATTTTGAGGTGTTTGACAGATGGTGGGTGACCAAACCATAATTCAAATGGTGTTTTACTATTTAAACTTCTTGACGGTGAACGGTTTATCAAGTAATTTGCACAAAAAACTGCTTCAGCCCAGAAAGAATCAGGGAGATGAGATTCTAAGAGGAGGCAACGAGTTTTGTCAAGCACTGAACGATTATTTCTCTCAGCAAGTCCGTTCTGTTGGGGTGGATAAGGTGCCGAAAGTCTCCTTTGAATACCTTGTTGAACTAAATATTTGCTGAATTTTTTACTTTTATATTCAGCAACCCTATTATCACTTTGGAGAAATTTTATGTGCTTGCCTGTGAATTTTTCAACCTCACATTTGAATTCTTTAAAGTAATTTATAACTTCATTTTTCTGTTTAAAAAAATAAATTTTTGTGTATCGGCTGTACTCATCTATAAATGTCACAAAGTACCTACATCCTCCTTGAGGTACGCATTGGTCCAACAACATCTGAGTGCACTATTTGAAGTAATTCCAAGCTCTTCTGCTGAGGGTTGGTTTTGAAGGGAAGACTGGATATTTTTCCTCTGATGCAAATCTCACATTCATTGAGAGATTCAGAAGGATTGAATTGCAGGCCAATCATATTTTGATTTTTGAGAGCAGTTTTTAAATCATGTTCATTAATGTGGCCTAATTTTTGATGCCACTCCTCAATTTTGAATGAAGAATTCGGATTTACATGAGACCAACATTTTTCAGAATTATTATTTTTATCAGGGATTTTCAAATATAACCCATTTGTGCCAGTTTCTTGAAAAATTATTTTTCCTTCAGCATCTGTTATGTCAGCTTTGTCTTTTGTGAATGTGACGTTGTATCCACTATCCGTTATTTTACCAACCGATAAAAGATTAGCGGATAGATTTGGCACAAAGAGGGTGTTTGCAAATTTACAGTATTATTTTTGTCAAAATCTAATTTTACTAGATACCTTTTCCTTTTCCATCAATTGAAGTGGTGTGTTTAGTAGATGCTAGTTGTAGGAAGCCATTGTTTACCTTTGACATATCTGAAAACTTATTTTGGTCAGAACACATGTGAGACGTACTTCCTGAATCAAGGCAGAACCAAGTAGGTGGTTTAGGGAGACAAGGTAAAATTGAATGACATTCCTCTGTAATAAAGGTTTTCTTATTCTTCTTGTTAGCAGAATTTTTAGTTTTATTTTTGAACCAACAATTATCTGATATATGATTATCTTTATTACAAAACATGCATCTAGGTTTTAGGCTGTTATTAGTTTTGATATTTTGTTTTTGAAATTTGTTTTACCTGTCTGATTTTTGAATTTCGAGCCATAAAATGCATCTTCTTGACTTGATACGTTGTTTTTTCTGGCTTCTGCTTCCTCCAATATTTTGACTTTGAGATCTTGAGGTTTTGAAAGGGTATCTCGAGTCTCTATGGCAACTCTGAAGTTCTCAAACGTAGGAGAAAAACTGTAGAGCATCATAATGCTCAGGAGATCAGAATTTATTTCTATGTTCATGTCATTTAATTTGTCTACTGCATCCATAAATGTGTTCAAATGCTCTCTAACATCGTCTGTGTCCTTCATTTTGAGTAGGACAAGGCGTTTTAACAACGTAGCCTTCCTAACAGGACCACCACTTTGGTAGATGGTTTTGAGAGTAGCCCAGACGTCTTTAGATGTGTTACAGTTTCTGACTTGCTTAAGTTCACTTGGGGAAATTATTAGGAAAAGATCCGACCTTGCACTGAGATCCTCCTTCATCCATTTTGCTTTATCAGCAGCGTTGTTTTCGTCTGGTGTTTTAGTTTCGCTGGTAACGTAGCTCCTAAGTCCGTTTTTGATAAGAATGGCTTGAGCTTGGACGACCCATGTATCGTAATTATCTTTACGTAAGGGTTCTATTCGGTAATTACTCACGAAACCGCTTGCCATCTTTAGTCGGGATTCGAAATCGTTTACGAAAACTCACAACTTGAAAAAATGTCGAAACGGGAGATAACCGGTAAGAAGCGTACCATGCGGTTAACCGAACACAACTTTTGATTATCAGTACGGCCACAACACTTCGCGAAATTAAAACTTTTTTGTCTAGTAATGCGTATTCTCCGGGCCCATAACCTCTTGGATTATAGGAGAATACAAAAGTCAAAGTATTAAAACAAATGTTAGTATTTATTGAAAACAATGTACACACTGGTTTACACAAGACAAAAAGAAAAGGTGAATCAGCTGGTAGTGGGATGATGAAGCATTAAGTGTAGATACATGACGCACTGGTGGTGGGAGTTGGCACTAAAGACCAGAGTGTTTACGAATATTTGAAGTATTCTAACATCAATCTATTTCTCTCGCATTTTTCGAAAAAGCCCGTCAAAGCATAACCAAGATTCATTCCATCATATTTCAGGCTGGCAACATTGCAGAAGCTTCCCGCCAAACTGATTGCTACCTAACTGACAACAAATTTCCTTTGTTAGTTGTCCCAAATTTGAGTCTAATCAAGTGTTCCAATCGTGTCATTCGTGATTCTATTTCCCTTACATAGTGTTTTTTCAAAGAACCCAAGTTTGATTCTTGTTTTATTTACATTGAAGTATATGTTTCCCATGTAGTTCAGTGTTCCGTTTGTTGTTGTTTTTTGTTTTTTTTTAAATGCGTGTGGTGTTGTTAATCTTAAATCAAACTCAAAATTCTATTTCCCTCACACTTAAAGTGACATAGATTATATATAGATTAGAATAGTAACCTAGATTAGAATACTGAAATAGATTAAAATAGGAAAAACTGTTGGTGAAATATATATATACATATTTTCACTTTTTATATTAATTTATTATAACATTCATTATATTTATCTAATGTTCGATTTCAATGTTTAAGTATAAAATACACCTCCAAGTTTATATAAATGGCTTGCAGGCACTCTTAAGAGATATTTTTGTCAGGCTTTGTGTTGTCTTTATCCTAGCAAAATTCTCCCTAATGAAGACCTAAAAGAAAGGCCGAAACGTCGGCACTCCATATAAAGTTTAATAAACTTGGACGTGTATTTTATTACTCCTGGCTGCATCTCAGGCCTTCTTCATCATAAATTATATAATCATTTTGGTTCTATTTATATTTACAGAATTCGACTGTATTAAGATGGATGTCCATTACTTTAGTTTTACATAAAGCAACCGTTACATAACGACTGAAAAATATACAATTCCTTATCAAGTTACCAAGTTGGGGTTAATTCACTCCACCCGGTAAACGAAGGTTCAGTGATTTAGAGAGGAGCAACAGTTAATTTGAATATGGCTGTTGGTTAGAGTGAGGCGGGGGCGGAGGACATCCTACACCACCCCCAGGGACAACAGCCCCTCCGCCCCACCACCCCACGGTCCCGACAAACTGCTCCAATCCGTTAATATATAATGGAGTAGCTGAGGAGCGAGGGGCAGCACATGCCACCCCGACAGTTTACTCTCTATCTGTCCTCGGGATTTCATTAAGAGGATATATCTTGAACTCATATAATCTGGTTTGTTAACATCCTTTAAGATCCACAACCATCATTCAGACTCTAGTTATTTTATTCAGCTTTATTTAGTAATTCCTTCATTGAATGGATAAAGTTTTAATCGTAAAGGATCATTCCCAAAAAGATTTTTTTTTTTTTTTAACTGTACTAAGATAAAATAATAATAAAAACTATGCTGGGTGATTCCCTCTTAGTGTAAAAAAAATAAATAAAAAAAAATAAAAATAATTAAGTAAAAGTAAACCAAAAATGAAGAAAACTATCGCTAACCACACCTTTCTATTCCAATCCGTTGAAGATGTGATAATTCAAATATTTTTTTTTTTTGTTGAAACCACATTTTCAGCCATAAATGCTGTAATATATCCAAATTGCTCAAACATTTTTTTTTTAATTTTGACTACATTTTCGGATTTAGCATTAAATTTTTTATAAGACCAGACCACATGTGACCTTGAATTTTACTTGGGGCCTAAAGAACAGGTTGATCTTCTACTTATTTAGCAAAGTTATAATTTTTATAATACATCTACGCTCACTGTTTTTTTTATAAGAACAATCTACAAAACTGCAAATATTACGAAAACCTTCGCATTTAACCAGCTTTCGAATGACATGATCAAATTATTTATTTCGTGTGGATTTCGGGTCTGTTTCTAAATTTTCCAGAACCTTAGTAGGTAGTTTTGAACTTGGTAAGCCCAGTCTCGAGGAGCAACCAAACATTGCCTCGTCCGGCGATCTTTTTATCCCACTACGCAATGCACAACATTTCATAAATTGAATAAACTTCAAGTCTTCATTTCATTTTGATGTTTTGCGGCATTGCATCCAGACGGTCATCATATTCTCTACATCCTGATTGGCCCTTTCGACGCTACCTTGACTTTGACTGTGGCACGATAAGCCGTGCACCACTTTGTAGTTCGGTCTTGTCTAACCAAACTTAACTTAACCAAGCTCTCGATAACTTTATTGACAAATTCTCTACCATTATCTGTAAGCTACACACTTTGTCTTACGTTTTTGATTAGAATTGTGTAAAATAGCAAACTTTGTTAAATAGTCCTGGTACACCATTACAAACTGAAGTCTTCTGAAAGTCAATCAAGTCCGCTAGGCACCATTAATCCATTACCTTGAGTATCAAGGGCGTTACAATCTTATTCTTCTTATAAGAACTCGTTGTATCTTTGCTGAATCATATGATCTCTTCCTCTATGGCCAGTGGATATGAGAGCTTCATTAAGAACTCCATAGCATAAAGGATTTTTCATAGGATTTTGGATTGCAAGGATTGGATACGAGATGTGTTAGATGGCTTAGTGGAGCCCCAAAGCTCAATTCCATACCTCCAAATAGGTCTGATAACTGTCATGTAAATGAGTCTTTTGTAGAAAATCGGAAGTTTTCAACGTTTGTCGAAGAAGACGAAAAAGACGAGTAGTTTCCTGTCGTTTTGGTGTTGTATGTGGATTCCAAGTTAAACGTCTGTCCAGTTAGAGCCCTAGATAGCGGATCTGTTCAACAGGGGTCAGTGGAATTTTATTAAAGGGTACTGTAGGACAGCAAGTCGTTATTTAAATGAATATTACTATTACACTACAAAATACTAACAAGATATCAATCAAAACAAACTCACAATCACAATACAAATATGCCTCTTGATGGTGAGGTGACGGGGGTAGTCAAAATATATAGGGGCAAGCTTCCCAGTGAATCAACTTTCACCAAAACACAGCAAACAGCTCTTCCAAAGAAGAGTGTGATTATTAAGATTTTACTTTGGCTCGGAAAAGTCAATTCTAACTAATAACAGACTTTTTCTGTAACACATGCTTGGACAATCCAGTTACCAAACCATATCGAATTCTTTTTTTTTTTTTTATCATGACCTTAATTTACCATATGTTGCTGATTAGGCACGAACAAGATACCTTTACATTCATAATATACTAAATGCTCAAACAAATCCACTATTATCTCAACTTACTTCCAATTACATTCCTGGCATACTCCGAGGTGTATGAAAAAATGATGGTTTCAAGATCTTCTCATGCCCTATCATTAAAGTACTACTAATGAACAACTTTTTGTCATGTCATTATTATCACAATACCGAATTACTTAATGCATTTTTCGCTGGACATGTACTGCGCTGATCCGTCAGTAGTATGCGCTGGCCTTAAAATGTACTATTGTACGAGAAGTACTTTTGACAATTATTATGGATGTGTTTGTTTTGCAGAACTCTTAAGTTCTGCTCCGTATGTCCAAGATAGTTTCGAAAATATTTCATAAATTAATATATATATATATATATATATATATATATATATATATATATATATATATATATATATATATATTTTTATATTCTGTTGTGATCTATTGTAAATTACGCGTTTCACTTATCTGTAGCGGGTTTTAAACTCTAATCATCATGTTCATTTCAAGTTCATTAACAATCTTAGTGCAAATATATTTCCATATTATCTTAGTCAAGATATGAAAATCTAGACCCTAATGCCATGTAAATGTACACGTCCTTTTTTTCTTTTAAATAAATTTTTTACTCCAATATTTCACATTCGATTATTTGAAACTAAGTATGAAACCGAGTCCATCGTTAGCTGATTTCCGCTAAGAATTTTCTAAGTCTAAACCAAAAAAGTAACAACACACCACTGATGAGCTTCTCCCTTCAGTTTAGGTTGTGACATATGACTAGTTTGCTTTATCGAGCGGAATGACCAAAACACCAAACATAAATCACCAGTGTTTCCCCAGAAGATACCCCAAAACGAGCACCGCTATTAGCCGAGGTGTGATAATTCAAACTTTTTACGTCTTGGATTTGGCGGGACTAGAGGACGTAGTGACACGTGGCGACCTCTAATTATGGCGGGAGTAAATCATAAAGAAGCCAGAGGCTGACAACTAGCGGGAACCTTTGAGGACATGTCTAGACGTCACTCGAGACCGCTCACTAAATTGACGTTCACTGAAATTTGAGAGGTCCAGGTAACATGGTTCACAGATGCGGTGTCACCCTTTCTCTTCTCTATCATAGGTTAATTAGATGTCTAAAGAATTTTTTGCCGAAAATTTCAAAACCAAAATGTTTTGAAACTTTTAATTGTCTTCAAAGCAATTCTCATTATCTTAAGGCATGTTTAAGTTCGTCATTTGTTTACAACACGTATCCAATTCTTTGATCAACTGTAATTTATTAAATTCATGTCTACAGCTGCTGCAACCACGTTCTTTAATCTTATATCTGTTTTGTAGCGTTATTGATAGGCTACAATGATTTTGCCAAAATGTCGGTATATTTCAATAAACTTATGTAAATTTGACAATTTCCTTTTATTTGTATAACAAACGGATAGCTCTGAAATTAGTCAATTATTTTCGTTTATATTATGTTTTCTCATGCATTAAGAGTTTGTTTTAGTGTCCCAGTAGCATTTTGTGAAAAATTATGACGCAGTGGAAGAGTGCGAGATAGAAAAAGTCTAATTCTCCAGGTGATACTGGAGAGACTCAAGAGCAACGTCAAGCAACATCAAGCAATGCTAATTTTCATAAATATTTATTAAGTGTATTTTAAGTTATTATAATGGTTGTTATAATATTGTTTTCTGTAAAAAATAGCTCATTGGGAGGAAGGCTGGTCGGAAAATAGAGTGAAGACATTTCTGCAGAATATACACATATATGTTATTGTGAGAAATTTTGACCTATGTCTAATGTTTAACTCAAAAACCAGTCTTATTGCTTTATAGTGTACTTAAATTTTTAAAAACGTATAGTGAATACATATCTTTATTGTAAAATACCAATATGAAATGATTAGTTTATTAACCACATTAAAATATCTGTTGAGTAGCTACTAAATTATATTTCTAAGAAATTGAGAGGGTGGGAGAATTTTCTTTTTTTTTTTTTTTTCAAAAAAGGATGGCGAAAAAATTACTGACACCACTATCTGGATCATTCTGTAGTGGCAGTCCCAGTATTCTTCTGGATCTCCAAGGAAAATTTTCCGTTTAGGTCAATGTGGGCTAAATTCACTATAATTTCAATCTGTATAACAGCTTACAGTTTGTTGTAGTGCCTCAATACTACAATACTACAATACTATAACCAGATATTTTAACAAGAATACTTTGATAGAACTAAGATTCTAACAATGAAAATAGTTGCTGTTTGCGAAGTAGTTTGCAGATCTAAATTTTTATTTGACAAATTACATCGTGTTGTTTAAATGTTATAATATTTAGTACAGTAAACAAACTCGGTACCCGATAACACGGTAGTCCGGATATCTTGCTAACTTATGAAATTAATGAATTCTTTTAAAAGGAAAGTATTTTCAGAACTCAAAAGGTTTGAAAGTATTTAAAGTCACCCTTCACGGAGCTTCACTAACGGATAACTTCTTCCGCCGACTGCGAGATGAAACTGCAAGGTACCGAGTTCGTTTGAGAAGCAAAAGAGTATTACGAACGTTTTTGGAAATATTAAATTATGTATTTTCTCTATCGAGTTAATCTTACCTACAGGTATTTCAATTTTAGGGCGTTGTATTATGTATATATAAGAAATGAAAGATAAAATTTACTATGTACATTATTTTTGGCCCTTGTTCCCGATCTCTCTCTCACCCTTCCGATCCACACTACACTGAGTTAGTGTGACTGTACTGAATATTAGTCACATTAATATTGGTAAAAAAATTAGGATATTTATTCTAAAGTTGTTAAAGTAGAAATTGCGTTATGAAAAATATAATAAATAAAAATGTTTTTGCTTACTACTTTCATATTCGTAGAATTACAGAAACCCGTCGATACAGCAGAAGTTTTTTGCCCAAATAGATTGTCTTTGTCGACAGAAATGGAATCAACAACCGAGATCTATTTACAACTTAGAGTCGTAGTAGAGCAACCAATTACTATTCCTAAATCCTAGTGTTTCCAGGTTTACGCTATTGCTAGGTGCCCGAGCTGAGCTGTGCAGTAGTAACAAATACTGTAACAGTTTATTAACCTGCCTGTCGAGTCAGCAGTTTGACTTTCTCACGGCTCGCCACCCCTGACCTCTCATCGGAGCGTCCCGAGCCATCCCACGGGCGTCTCAATCGCCAACAAACTGTCTTGTAAAATTGGTTTAATTGTCACAGAATCCAAATTACGTAATTTATGTAAAGATAGTCATAGTTAATTCTCACTTTCTTTTAGCTTCCAGAATGCCGTTCTCGTCATAAAAATATGGATATTTCTTTTCAGACAAGTAAACACTGGATTTGTTTTTCAAATATCCTTTTTTGTTCATAATTATTACTTATATATATATATATATATATATATATATATATATATATATATATATATATATATATATATATTTTATTCTCTAGGTACTCATATTTGTTTCCTTGCATATATGAACTTGATCCGGGTATCGTTGTTGTTTAATGTGTATTTTTTTTTTTTTTTTTTTTAAATCAATCATTTATTGAGGAATTATTACAATCTGCCACAAGTGTGGGCAATAAGTAATATAGATGTCTTCATGATTACGTTCACACAATATGTACAATAAGAAAAAAAAAATAATAAAAAAAAAATAAAAAAAATAAGATAAAATAAAATAAATAAATAAATAACAATATAAAATGAAAAAAAAAAAAAAATTAAATAGAACAAAAAAGATTTATGCTAGTATACATAAACAATATACAATACAGAATATACGTACAAGTGAAATACTTAAATTAAAAAAAAAAAAATATAAATATATACACATAAGATAAAATAATAATAATAAAATAAAATGAAAATAAATTGAATAAAAGTAAAAAATAAAAATAAAGCTGAATTGAATTAAAAGTTAAAACTACATTCATACCTATTTACAAGACACACTCATCCTAGGGATCTCCCAACCAACCCTGCCTCTCCACTCATGGAAGGACAGGCCCGGCGCAGAGTGGTCCCAGCTCTACTCCCTCAGCTGCGTCACTGGTGTTAAAGAAAACCCAGTGGAGGCTGAGTGAGAGCGCAGTGTACTGTCACTCAGGGCATGAGTGGAGAAGCTGGCCAGTGCCAGCACTCCAACATATATACATTTTACAATAGATCTCGGGGCCACTGCCGTTTTAATCTGCGAGGGGGGTTATCAGGATGTGTTGAACTGGATAGTGATTGAGCCAGAGGGTTAGGATGGAAAGAAAGATTGCGGTGGAATTTTAAAAATTTAAGAGGTATGAGGTCGAGGACGTATGGTATGTTGAGATCATTGTGGAGGGTTTTATTGGATACATAGTAAGGAGCATTCACTATAGTTCGGAGGACTTTGGATTGGAAGGATTGAATGCGTTTGATATTCGACTTTTTAGCTGTGCCCCACAGTTCAAGTCCGTAAGTCCAAATAGGTTTAATAATGGTTTTGTATATGAGAAGTTTGTTTTCAACGGAAAGATGAGATGTCCTATTTAATAGTCTATACAGTTGACTGAAGCGTCTGTTGAGTTCTTGTCTTTTGAGTCGAGTATGAGGGTTCCACGTAAGTCTTTTGTCTAAGTAGAAACCAAGATACCGAACTGTGTCCGCTTTAGGTAGTGGGATACCATTGAAATTGATAGGAGGACAGGATTTTCGGCGGAGGGTAAAGGTAACGTTGGTGCATTTAGTTTCATTAACTTTGATCCGCCAATTATCGCACCAGTCTTCAATCAAGGATAAGTGGTTTTGTAGATTGTAGGAAGCTATTAAAGGATCTGAATGGGATGAAAGGATGGCAGTGTCATCAGCAAATGTTGCAAGGAAAGTATCAGGAGTGGTAGGGATATCTCCAGCATATAGGATATATAGGACTGGACCAAGAACGCTACCTTGTGGAACACCTGCCCCTATTGGGTAGCAGTTAGAGTATTCCATTCCGCAGCGAACTCGAAAGGAACGGTTAGAGAGGTAGGATCGAAGAACTAGGAATAGTGATTGCGGTAGCTGGGCTTTGAGCTTGAAGAGCAAACCGTCATGCCATACCCGGTCAAAAGCTTGCGCTATGTCCAGAAATGCGCCGGAGCAATACTGCTTGCTTTCAAGTGCTGAAGATATATGGTCAACAACTCTCAGGCCTTGTTGAATAGTGGAATGGGTGGAGCGGAATCCAAACTGGTGTGAAGGAATATTTTGCGATTCAAGGATGGGTAGGATTCTTTTAAGAAGGAGCTTTTCAAACATTTTTGAAAGGATTGGGAGAAGGCTAATTGGTCTATATGATGAAGGGTTGTTAGGAGGTTTGCCCGGTTTCAGGAAAAGGATAATAATGGAGTGCTTCCATAGCAAAGGGAAATGGGTTGTCCGGAGGATGCAATTGTATAGGTAGGTGAGGAATATGATTGCTTTATGAGGAAGTTGCCTGAGGATCTGTGAACTGAGGAGATCATATCCAGGAGATTTTCGGGATTTCAATTTTTTTAGAAGGAATCTGACCTCAGAGGGGTTTATTGCTTTAGGAGGTAAAGAGAGGGGTATCGGTGAATCAAGAAATTCATGAACCATTCTTGTGTGGGTGGGATTAGAAACAGGATGGGGAAGAAATATGCTGGATAGGTGCTGAGCGAATTCTTCGGATCTGTTCTCGTCAGAAGCCGCCCATGAACCATCTTCGCGTCGGAGGGGATGGGAGGTAGGTTGATATTTTAGGATTTTTTTAGTGGTTGTCCAGAGGGAGTTATCTGAAGATGATAGTGAAGAAAGATGGGAATTGTAGGTTTTAGATCTGAAGGTAGCCATAGTTTTTTTTTAAGGAGTTTGGTAAGGTAATTATAGGATTTCCGATCATCTGGATGCCTGGTTCTTTGCCAAATGACTCTGGCATGGCGTTTAGATTGGATAAGGTCCAGTAGATCTTGAGGTAAAGGATTTAATTTAATTTTCTTTTCGAACTTTAGGAAGGGAACGAGGTGAGGATGCAGCCCAGGCTGCTTGCTGGATTATGTTTGTGAAGGAATAAGTTGCATTGTCAAGGTCTTGGGAGGTTTTTAGGGATACTCTGAGGTCTATAGTGTCGGATATTATTTGACGGAAGAGGTTCCAGTCTACTGGCCCTCTTATAAATGATGGGGAAGGAGGTTTTGTAATTGGAGTGACAGAAAGGGTTAGAATTAAAGGACTATGATCTGAGGAAAGGTCATCCAGGCGTTCTATGGAGTGATGGAGAGGTCCTAATCCTGAATGGATGAAGAAGTCAAGAAGGTCTGGGTTTCGGTTTGGATCCGTGGGCCAATAGGTTGGAGTGCCGGGAGAAATAAAGTTGAATCTTCGGGAATTGAGTGCTGACTGTAATGCTCGCCCACGGGAGTTGGTGGTTCTTGAACCCCATTTAATGTGTATTAATGTCAGATTTTAATAACTTCTAATGAACTGAGCGGTGAAATAAATTTGATGAAATAATATTTGTTACCTTCCCAGTACCAATTATTATCTCACATTCCCACATCATTTCCATCATCAGCAAAGTGATTCCTCATCATCTGAGGCACAAGAGAAAGATGTTCAATCAACAGAGGCACCAAGAAAGGCATAGACACCAATATACAAATGTCGAAAAGGCAAAACAAGATCCCTTCCTTCATAATAATATATTTTCTTTTCTTTATTTATTAATAAAATCGGAGGATCAGGAAAAAAACAAAATAAAACTTGATGCTATTAACGATCTCACTCATTCTGTACTTTCCCAAATGCCAAGTGAGCACTGTTATTGATAAAGATTTGTGTTTTCTCCTATTTCTAACAACTACAACAATAAGTCTTTTATTATGTTCAGAACTCAACAAAATAAATCTGAAATTCAAATAAATACAATAAATTTAACAAATTTACAAATAAACTTCTTATGTGAGCTTGAACATGGGCCTTCCCCCCAGGGGTATAGGTCTAGGCTTTCCCAGGTTCCTGGGAATCCGAAAATTTTAAAATATATTTTAATTTAAATAATTCTTTCTTATTTGTACCTAAAAAAGCATTATTTCATATCGTAACAATAAACCGTTCAATACTGGTATTTTAAACTCTAAAGTTCTTCCCCATAACTCCTATCTCCATACAAACTATACCAATCCAGTCTGCAACAAACAATACATAGAATACGATCTCTTCTGAAATTTGTGTACTAACTTAACCGGATAGAAAAGCCATGTCAAGAGAAACGGCCGTTTATAACTAAAATAATAGCCTTTATACCGGGATTAGCCCATTCCGAACAACTACACAAAATAAAGGAGTTGCAATCAGAACAAGAGCAAGAAATAATAAAATAATAAACTAATTAAATAAATATAAATAAAATCAAGTAAACTGAATTTATAATATAAAGTCATCATTGAATCTAAAAATAGATATTTATTACATCTATAAACATTATTTACACCTCTGTAGAGACAATGACTATGGATAGTAAATATCTATTTATGATTCCTGGAGGCTTTGAAGAAGATGAGAACTAAATTGGTTGAATTTAATAGTAAAACAAATAGGAAAAGAATTGAAATTTAAGTGGGATCATGATTAAATTAGGAAATATTATATGTGAAATGCTGCAGGACGGTAGTGTGATATAACAATTTAAAATGAAATTGATCAAACATGTAGGTATGATGTCGGTACAATAAGAAATTATGCAAAAAAAAAATATATATATATATGAGACGGGTCCAATAATACAGCAGCATATTTTAGTATGTGTAAAGAGACATCCCTTAAGAAAAAAATCGGTATCAAGAATCGATTATCCAAAGTCGATTTCAAGAAATCGATAAAGACCTCTTATAGTGACGATTTATGATACCTATGTATATGATTATTATATATAGATTCTCCACTCTTACGATAAAAAAACAACAAAAACGTTATTATTATGTCGGTAATAAGAGAGCAACTTTTCATTTTCTAAGTAGATAGCATGGTACCGAATTTATAATAATTCCCTTTAATATTCGTGTATTATTACTGCAATCCAAGTATTAATTCAATGGTTTCGACTACATTGCTGTACGCTGCTGAGATATGGAGCCTCAGGTATTTAGAAGCACTCGAAGTCATCCAGTTAAAATTTCTTAAAAATCTTTTCCTCTGGCCAAAAAGTGTTCCGAATTATATAGTTAGACTTGAGACTGGTCGACGCCCTCTGAAAATGATGGTCATGAAAAAAGTAATTAACTTTTGGACAAGACCCTCTACGCTGCCAGAGAACAGGTATCCACGAATGTGCTTCAATAGACTAAGAAGAATGCAAGAAGTTGACATCGATTTTAACTGGGTCTTACAAGTTTATCATATAGCCACATCAACTAACACCCTCAATGAACTTAACGATATCTACAGATCGGAACTGCAATACCACAATAAGAATATCATAGAAAAAAAAGAAAATCATTTCCGGTCTCTGGACATTAATAGAGCTCTAAATTCAAATACTAACCCCATCTACAGAACTATCCGCCGTCTGGATTTTTCTCCAGAAGAGTATCTAACTTTTAATACCTGCATCCACAAAACACGAGTTGTCAGCCATTTAAGAATTTTAAACCCACACGCTGTAAATATATATTTAAAAAATACATCCTACACTATTTAAGATGAAGAAATCTGCAGTGCCTGTAAGCAACATATATCTAAAAGCCTACGTCATCTTCTCCTGTGCCCGTCATCCACCGTATATAAGAAGAGATATCTGCAGCAATATATAACTGATTCACCTCCTTATGTAAATATAGAGAACATTCTGAATATAGACAGTATTGAAAAAGAAAATTATATTTACTTATTTTTATTATCAGTTGCTAAGATATACACTGTTCCCGAAATTACTAATTAACTAGTTACTTGCTCTGATGTTATTATTTAAGTATTATTTGCTTTATGGATATGATATATCAGTATTACTATTTTTATGATCTTTGTTCATTTATGTATGTGTATGTGTATGTATGTATGTATGTGTATATATATATATATATATATATATGTGTGTGTGTGTGTGTGTGTGTGTGTGTGTGTGTGTGTGTGTGTGTGTGTGTGTGTATATATATGTATATAAGTAAAGTAATTATTAATTTTTAATTTTGTAAAATTATGCATTTATACCAGAATCTAATAATGTGTAATATGTATATGGTATAGTAGGAGTAATATTTTATTTTATTCACAATGCAAACTTTACTAAGATGTGCGGTCAGCTACTTATAAGAAGTATGTACTAAATTGTTTATATTTTGAAATATTTGTACAAGATCTTTTTCTTTAACAAATAAAGTGGTTATTATTATTATTATTATTATTATTACTGCAGTCTTAACGTCAAATTGTGTGACGATATGTACTCGCTATTGTTAATAGTTAGAGGGATTTTTTTTTATCCCAGATAAATATTATTATTCTTTTCAATACATGTTCAGATTGGTTACGTAGCCCTAAACTCGGATAATATAACATCCAGAAAAATAGTAGTGCATCCTCCGATCAACGGTGTTATGTCATAACACAGAACACAAAACAGACATGCTCGTTGAAGAATCCCAAATGTGTGGATAGGCATTCGGCTTGTGTAATGTGTTGTAAAGCTGTTTCTGCTGGTGTTCTAGGTGAATCGCTATGGTACTGGGGTTACTGTTTTGGCGAACGTATGGAGAATCTGTTTCTTCCTTATAACACGAATATGTTGAGCTGGCTTTAAGTGAAAGGTTTAGGTAACATTTATAATGCATGAAATAATAAATGAAGCCCAAAACCTCTGGAATATTAATCTTCTTCTCATTTATCTTTAAATATGAATTTAAAATTTGGCATCATTATGATTGCAGTTTTCCATTTCATTTGGTACTCCATTTCCTTTTCTACTAGATATTTATATTTTAAGTTTTGTTGATAAAATTCTATTTGCTGTTAATTAATTTTTATCTTATTATATTATAATAATTACTGTGTTTTTAATAGATTTATATTTCATTTTTATCTCTCATATATACCAAAGGGATTATTTTTTTAATAGCAATTCATTTTTAAACCATGGTCATCGTACTGAGAATCGAGTATCGAGAAACGCAAAAAAAAAAAAAATGGTACCGACACTAATTGTTATCACTAAAATAAACAGTACAAAATAACTGATCTTCAGTTATGAAAACATAAGAGAGATAGAGATAATAATAATAAGGCTTTATTGACATATTTACAATTACATTTACAAAATCATTTACAAAATCATTTAGTATACATATGCCGGTCTAAAGTCCTCTACATAATGAAAACATAATACATTATAATTACAAATACACTATATTAAGGGTCGTTAGATTTTAATAATCTATCTAATATATGTGGTTATATATTTCGGTATTAAATGGATTTAATATTTGATATTATACGTACAGGCACTTCCTGTATTATTTTTTATTTACATGTGGAGGTTATTTAAAAAAATAGGAAGATAGTATTCCATAATAAAGGAAAAAGAAAATGCTTTTGATAACTTTTTTTCAAGGAGCATTGTTCCTATTGAAAAATGACGGATGCTATGGTTGTGGCTAAAACAAGCAGAAGCCATTTATGGATTTAATTTGAGCGGAGTTTTGTGGAGGAGGACTGTCTTGGGTAAAAAATTAGAAAACAATTCGTTAGCAGTTCTGCCGGCTCAGAGCCGTAAACATCGCTAGCTTGCTATCAGCCGGCCAATCTAGGATAGCCTCCGGCCTGCCCTAGATATTGTGTCTTATTTAATGTTAGGCAAAGAGGTTCTTACCTACTTCTCGTTTACAGGTGAACTATCATTAGAAAATATTAGAGAATAAGAAAGATCTTGTGATAAGATCAACTTTTAAAAAATAAAATATTTAAGAAATTCAATACTATCCTTTTAATACTATAATTCATTATTTCTAAAAATACAAAAATAAAAAATAAATAAAAAGTAGCCAAACAATTCCTTTAACCTTACAAAATCCCAAATTAAATAAAGGAAAACTCTAGCAAGCTGGAATAAAAGCGGCACACATTTTCCTACCGATCTGCCACCGAAATGTTTAGGCTCAATTTGGACCATTGGCCTCCATAGAAATCGCTATTATTGCTTTAAATTTATTTTACTATATTAATTAATTCAGTAGAGTATAACAGCATACTTACTCTTAATATTCGAAATATATAGGATATTTTCTATATAAATATTATTTAATTAAAAAAAAAAATTTTAAATTACCTAATATTTAAAATTTGTAAAATTACCTATGCTCCAAAATTTGATGAGTTTCATAGAGAAAGTCTCAATATTAGAGAATATATAAATATTATTTACATTACCATATCATAAGAACAATGAATAGAATTTATGGAATTATACGGATTGACCACACTGTCTCTTGAACAAGACTCTGAAACGTCGCTTCACAATCGTTTTTTGACAATGGAAAAACTTTGTATTTAGTGCTACATTATTTTGTACATTACTTTGAAGCCTTGTCTAACAATTTCTAGGGAAAGAAATTGCTATAAAGGCTTCAGAGATGGGCAAAATTTAATTACAACTATTTCAGTGTCAAATAATTAGTTATGATTAAATTTTGTCCAACTCTGTAAGCTCTGTAAGATATATTATATATTCTTAGAAGGAATTAGAACTTTAAATTTTTCAATTATTAAAACTTTCTGTAACTGTCCACACTATCATTCTTTCGAACCTCCGAATAGACTTCTATAATCATGCAGGCTGTTTGCAAATAATGCCATCAAAACAGTACTTGAGGTTCATCCACAGTTTCATCACAATACAATATTTATGACGCATTATTTACCATTCGTTTTGGTTTAAGAGTTCTCAATTTGAATATATAAATAAAAAAAAAGAAAAGAACTATTGCTTATTGCGTCAAAACTAAGTTTATATAATTCGATTTAAGTAATATTAAAAGTTTCTTTACCTTAGACATAATAAATTTATTCCTTCTGTTTGGATCTTCATAGACAAAACTTTTTTTTTAATCGTATTTCAAAAGAAAATAAAAACATTAGAAAAAATACTAATCAACCCTAGAATAGGACAGCTAAAGTGAATATCCATTGGTCTGTTACATATGAAACACAATAAATCAAAATTCATGATTCCTATACTCTCATCTTTCCTACCATGGTATATTTCTTAATATAATAGCAGAACTAAGAAAAACAAATAATAAAACTTTACTATCAGTGTATCAATAAATAGGTTATTTTTACTTGGTGTGTATCATTTGTAACGCCATATATAAGAATGTATGCCTATTTTATTTTTTTCATATTTAAGTAAAAAGAATTCTTCAGAAGATATTTAATAGCAGTTTATTTTTATTTGTTTTTAAAGGATATTAATCAAATGACGAGTCTACAGAAGTAATTAAATGACACTTTATAGGATATGTAATTATCCTCGAAGCAGGTAGACAATTGAAACAATAGCAAGGTTTGTTTAAGACATATTTATTCATCTAACAAGATCTATTTTGATTTTTAAAAACAAATGAAAATATTAATATCAGTTAATATTTCCTATCTGAGGTGTTGTATTTCAAGATCCTATAATAATGGACAGCCTTGTTTCTAACGCTCAATCTATTAGAACTATCATGTTTTCTAGGAGATTCTTAGGTCTTCCTAGAAATTAGCAGACATAATAATTACTGTACTGGTGATAATTTAACGTTCGGAAACAAACATATTAAATTTTTTTTTAAACATAGTTGAAAAATCTTTAATTATTTCTAATTATATCACATAAATATATGATTTTTTTAAATATTATCAAACCACTTTCATTTATCTAAAAAAAAAAAAAAAAAAAACATGCTTCGGTCGGAAATATTGGAAATTCTTTCTCAGGGTGAATTTTAACCTTCCCATGGTTAACCGGTCAACGGCTTGAAGAAAAGCCTAGTCAACATTCACATCCATCTCCGGGAGTCGAATGAATTCCCAGCTTCCAAATGAAAATTGATAATTAGAAAAATGAAAATAACAATTATCATTCAGTTTAACTAATGAGATACAAATAGTAAGTGGTGTATGCTGTATTATCTATGACAAATCAAAATTGTATCGTTCTCATAGGGAAAAGTGTCAGGCCTGCAAGTCTTGATAAAGTGCATTAGAAAATAATTTTATATATATTTATATGTACGTTTTAAAATTAATAAGATTAATTAAAAATAATTTTTCACTTCGTAGTCTCTAACCACCTAATATTCGCTCTTTTATATATAAATTTTCATTCTAATAAAATAAAAAAATCGAAATATCAAGTACTCTGTAATGCTTCCAGTTATGCTTAGGTGCTAATTATTTTTCTCTTAATGATCAATCAGATAATTAAATTTTTTTTTATGATAAGGATGCTATGAGAAAACATCTTTTACAGTTTGGAACTAGACTTGGATTATATTATCTAATGCCTGATTAAACATTTAGCCTTGTATTCATTTTATTTAAAACACGAATCCAATTATGTACAAGACATGATGTATGATAAGGAAATATTATTTAATTTGTTTGACAATAGATACATTACGATGGTGTAATACTCTACCCAAGGTTTTCATGTAATTCATATATATCGTACTAAAATATACATATGTATAAAAATAAAACCTAGAAGTATCTTAATGTTCGGAACCCCAACGCACATCAGTTAAATTCAATAAGACAGAGTACTTAACTGTATCGACAATATATGAAATTCATAATTGCGTCATATGGATAAGTTACAAATAAATAATATATATAATGACGTAAGTAAAATATATTGAATAGCTACATGAATAATTATAAACAATATATATTAGCATGATATATATTAATAAATATATGAAACAATTTCTTCATCACTTATAATAGTTTGTAACCATCAACTAAATAATGAACCTATCATTATAGGTTATGCACACCACTTTATGCATTCTGGAAAAAATTAAGTGGAACACTTGAGTGGTAATATCATTCATTTTTAGTATTAATGGTATGTAAGAATCTCTTACTCATATAAGAGTGGTAGGAATGATGTTCCTGGAAACTGGATGAGGCTTCTGACGGCAATCCTTAAGTAACTTGTACTTACTTATTTATTCATATAGGAATAGAAAGTAGTGAAATAGCATATCACGATTCAAACATTCAAAATAATTTTTTTAGTTCGGTTTCAAACTATGAAGTGAAGTTTCCAACATTTTGTACTTTCTTGAGGGTGCCCTTATCACATCATGTGAGTCAGATAAAAATTCTGGATTAAACGACTGGCACACACAGAATAATTATATTTTTAATAAATATCCGACTTTCAACTTGATGCGCATAACTTTTTAACTTATGCTTTGGAAGACGCATCAAACAAAGATGGTTTACGTGGTATGCACTTTCTGCAAAATATATGTATACCTACTGTTACTAGGTAATTATAATTAATAATAAAGTAAGTACCGTCAGTTGGGTGTATTGAGAATACAGTTGTAAAATGCAATATATATTTAGATAATACAGATAGTAAGAGGATTAACTAAAAGTATAACAAGGTTCGATAATTGCAAGTAGCCAAGATATTTGAGGTGGCAAAAATATCAAGGAAAAAATACATGTAAAAGTATGTAGACATCAAGATTTATTTGGTAGTATAACTACAGAAATCTACAGACTAAAAATATCGTAAACATATTATCAGTGATTATCTCATATAATGTCTTGAATCCATGAGTGGTGGATATTTTTTTTTTTTCATTTGTAAGTAGGGATATCAATAATTTTTTAATTTATAATCTCTCAAGTCTTAACATTTGTTATCATTCAACCGGGTTCTATAGTTTACAGCGTTTTCAGTATTTTTGTAGAAATTTATTACAAATAATTTTCAGTTATTATTGTTAATCACAGTAATTATTCCAAGACAACAGCACAGAAACAAGCCGCTAAAGCTGTTTTTTTAAGGTTAAAAATAGAGGAACTTATTTTTCATATTTTAGTTTCAAATTTTGCTGTATTGTATGAGATATGAATAAAAGGTAACATTTTCAAATAAGAAAGAGTTATAAAACGTTTATGTCCTATATCAAGTTTCTGATTAATGGGATAAATCTGAGTGTGTTTTCATATATCTTGGTTTTCGGTTAATTAGTTCTAGCCATTGTTTGAGAAACCAAATATTATCTTGGTTCATAAATGTTAGAAATATTATTTAAAAATATTGAATATTTTAATTTAATTTGCTAATGTTATTACTGAAATCAGGAAAGTTCAACTTGAGCCAAAGGAGGCAGTTAAGAAGGGACATCAGATCTCAATTCTAGCGGTGGAGGGGGTAAGTGAGGGTGGGGGGACAGGGGGCGGTACTCGCCCCGCCCTCCCCGCCCAGTGGCCATGGAGCCTTCGTCGAGGCTGGAGTTAGTTAAGAGGGGCATATCCTTCACGTCGGAACAAGTGTCGACCGTTTGCGAGGCCCTCCATCAAGCAGGGAACTGTGACAAGCTGCAGCAGTTCTTGAGCACGCTTCCGCCAAGCGAGCTGTTCAAGGGACACGAAGCCATCCTCAGGGCGAGGGCGCTGGTCGCTTACAAGAAAGGATACTACCGGGAACTCTATGCTATCCTTGAGAGCCATGGATTTGATCCTAAGTATGTTCTCCACTAAATTCAGTATTCTTTAACATTCATGCTATAATCCATTTCTTGAAGTCTAAAAGTCATTGATAATGAATTCATCAGAAGTCTGTTAGATAATGTTTAAGATGATAGAATCTCATTGAAGTATAACAATATTCTTATTTCAAATTTTATACTTTAATTTATTAATCAATTTATTGTTTTATGGTTATCACCAAGTATTTCTTCCCTCTCACCCAGTCAATAATTGGTATACTTACTCTTCAATGATATATTTCATAAATAATACATAAGTAGTATCAATATAACAGAATGCTCAATTGGTATGCTTATCTTAAATTTATATTTGCTTACCTATTTTAAATATATAGGTTACTTTATCTAACCATTTAAGAAATAAGTCTTCCTAAAATTTGTCTGAAAAACCATAATCTAAAATAGAATATTTTTATTTCGATAAATATTTAAATGTTTCACTACTAAGTAAAAATTTTTATAATTACACAAGAATCCCTTATTTACAAAGAAATAAAAAATAAACACACATTTATAATAAAACGGAAATTACGAAGAAAACGATTGTATTTTATTCATAAGTGTTTTTAAATGAAAGTATTGTATGAATAAATATTTTAAAGGGATTCTTTATACTATTTTTTTTTTCTTGAAACAGTACAAAGGCAAATAATTCTAGTTTAAATATGTGTTAATTTATTAATCAAGTGGTAAAGCAACCACCATGTTAACGTTTGATTCTGCGGTCTACGGAGATCTTAAACATTTTTCTTCATTATTCATCTAATCTTAAATATAATAAAACTTATTGCATTTATATTTAATAAAGTAATTTATAAATAAAGGTATTTACTTGATTAAGAACTGGGATTCAACTATTCTCGGATCGGAAGGATAAGACAGCGCCTACAATCTTAGCCATACATTACCGCATAACACAGTGGAGTTCTTGTGCTTCCCAATCATAGCAAGATCATCGCTATTTATTTATTTTTATTATTAAAATATTAATGGTTTGAGTAATGTACGATCAATGTTCAGTTGTGCCATCACCTGACACACACTTCCTAAAAGCTAGTTATTTTATGTTTATAAGTAAAATTAATGGAGGATTAGAAAAAAAAAAAAAAATTAATGGTTTGGTCAATCCAAATAACTATCAATCTTTATCACATTATTTTTTTTTTTAATACCTATAATGAATTTATAATTTTAAATTCACAGCTGTTTATTTCATACTAACCCCTGGTTTTGTCTATATTGTACGCATGATTAAATACGAAAAGTACTGTTTGGTCTCTTATTCTGGTGTACACGTGAAAAAAACACGATACACCTATTTTACAATGATTAAGTGTACAAGATAAATTATAAAGTCGTAGAAACAATATCTACCCATAAAAAAATCTTTTCACAATGAATACTAAATTATTACATTTTACTATTATTATTAGTGCATTATTACATTTACTATAATTACATATATTAAACTATATTTGTATACCACAGAATATATAACTATTATAGTAGAATTATATTATGTAGTAACTTCATTATTTCATTTATATTTATTTTATTTGATTCTTTGATATGAATAATGTATTTTGCCATATTTCCATATATCATTATTATATATTATTTCAAATTTTAAAAATACCCTTTTTTCAATCTATATATTTTTTATATTGGTGTAAACGAGTTTCATATTAATGGTAAATGACAGAGAAAGGTTCAAACTGATTTTATTCCAAAATATATAAATTGTAATGATAAAGTTAATTTTAAAATGTTGCTTAAAAGATTTATAATTAAATTAAAGTTGCGATATAAAGTAGGTTGAAAATAAATGTTAGCTGACAAATTTATACTTCTAATGTAACGAAACAATAGTTCTCCAAATAAAATATATTTTAAATGAACTAATTTAATGAAGTTAAAACTAACGTCACTGATTTTAAAATTTATATATAGATAGGTATGAAGATTATAAATGTCAATTAAAAAGTAAAGGGAATTTAAATTACTTGTACATTAGAATATTGTTTAAATGTTAGTATAATCTACTGACTCTTTTATAAACGGAGTTGTTTACAAAAAGTTTGCGCTGCTATGCAAGTAAATGATCGGAGCTATTGGTAGTTTTTGTAAGCTTTTAATGAAAATATGTACCAAATCAAAAACCCATAAGAAATTCCTTTGGCTTGTATTTAATTTCCTATTTATTTTGACAGAATATTTCCCTTTAATCCTTGTATTAAAAGACCTTTGTATCTTACATTTGCCAACGTATCTTTTCCAAAATCACATGCATATGATATAAATTAATATTTATACTACGCTTGCCAAATAATAATCATTATACTTAAAAATAATTGTTTTCAGTTGTATGAATAAAAACCATAATAGTTGTAAATTAGGTTTAATAGTAAATATGGAATAATTTAAACCAAAATAATAGATGGCATAGGATGTTGCTTGAGAATGGCATAGATGTCCTACTACAATAAACATTAATTTAAAAAATAAATTAATTTGATACATGTCATCAGGGTCATATATCATATCACATATTATCATAATAGTACATATTAAACATAATATGTGATATCATTTATATACTGCCCAACCGGAAATAATTAGAGGAAAATAATGATATAAAATTATATTGTTTCGTTCTTTGTCTTTTACCCTCCCGTTGCTGGTCATTTCGGCAACACGGGGATTTCTTGACAGCTATCGTATTATAGGGATTAATCGCCTGAACAATTAATTCCACTCTTGCACGGCTAGATACGAATTAACTATCCGTATCAGGTTGTTAAGGTATTGCGCTTTTATGTTCATTGTGATTTTATGGGTAGTAATTTTTTTCCTAATCATATTCCTTGAATTGTCATATATACTTAATAAGGTACCTCATACCCCAAAAACATTTTGTTATACAGATTATTCTGCTCGACAAATTACAATATTTGAAAAAAAAAAAAAAAAAGTATTATCTTCTTTTTTTTTTGCCGTGACGGTAATCACGCCGACATGGATTCCAATTAATAATTTTTATTTCAATAATAAAAAAAAATGAAAGTCTGCTATTTCAATTAATTATTTAGTCTTAATTAAGAAGATGTCCTAATTTCGTTGCGTAATGATTAACTTCGTCGAGATTCACTGAAGGACGGCATTGTTCTAAAATCGTTCTATTTAATTAAAATCCATAGCAGTATCTAGATAATTTTGAGATATACCAGTTATATTGATATTTCTGCCTCAGTAATGGCATTTTCACTAATGACGATCGTAATGATCTCGGTAAGAAATATCCAATATAATAATAAAAAGTATGTGCTGCGGCACTAAATTTAATGCTACGAAAAAGATGTATAGGCATATAATATTTAATTTTGTTTAATATGTTAAATTTAATTTTGGAATATCTGATAAAATTATATGATATGAAAAAACTACAAATTGATATGAAAAAACTACAAAATAGAATACAATTTTTGAGCTTTTGAATTTAACTTTTATTTATACTGCTAAGGATTTAATGTTGTCATAAGGAAATATACTATTAGTAATAGAAATAATAAGGAATTTTCCCAGTCATTTCAGTCAGTAAGTAGACCTGCCTATTTAGTATTCCAAATTATTCTCTGGTCTTTAGCCTCCGAGTTCTTCCACATTCCGTAGTCTTCACCTCGGTCTGTCTCCAGCTGTTCCGAAGAACAATTTCGTAGTTGCTCTCCTATCCTCTATCCTGATTAAATGTTCTAATCATTTCTGCCATTGAATAGGTACAAAATACGAAGCTCAGCTATCTTATTATAAATCGTAGACCCCTTTGTTCTTCTCAGTTGGTGAGCACCATCTTCCATGATTGGCCCAATCAAATGTCTTAACACATTCCCTCCAAACCAATAAGGCTGTTTAGCTGAGATTTTGAGTAAGTAGGTGTACAAGCATACATTCACTACATTATGGTTTGGTGGATCTAAAATTTTTTTTTTTTTCTGAGCACCATGGTGTTTGTATTTTTGTTCATTTATCGATTGTTCCATTTTTTCCAACCATTCATAGTTCTCTTTCACAGACACGAAGAACAGTCCTACCATCACTGCACCAATATCACCAAGCAATTGATTCGCGCTACGAAAAATAATGTTAGACTAACTTAGATGAGCTCTTTTTACTCCAACAAGGAGGGCAATGTTAAATAGAAGTGGTAAAAGGAGATAACCCTGTCGTAACTCCTGACTTCGCTTTTAATACGTATTTATTTTAATCCTGTATGCACTTTATCATAAAGTACATTTAATCTAATTAGTTTCAATGAGTTAACTCTCTATTCCATCAGTAGGTAGAGCTCCTTCTGATGATGAAATTACATGCAGCTCGAGATGGTAGACCTATTCCTTCTGAATCCCTCTCACATCTCTGGGTATTGCACGTTCTATATATTCCAATAACACGTTACAGAAAATAACGGAAAAATAAAACTTAAGGCACTGTGATTTCCAATAAGTATTGTTTTTAAAAAGAAAATCCCTTTTTTCTTCTATAATTCTCACTAACTTTACGGTATTTCATCGGCCTCCAAGAATTTAATAATCAAATATCTCACCAGCTCTCAGCCACCGACCTAAATTTGTTTATAACCCTGCTAATATTCTCCGAATGCAGTAGAGTTGCTTGGTGGTCATGATCTTCATATCGGAATTCCACATATGGATCAGGATAAATCCCATCTTCCCAGGATCCTTCGTCTTGTTTAACAATTAACGTGCTCCTCTAAGTTAATTTTTCCAATTGAATGTTCTATAGTTAGACAAATGTTTACGCAACCTGAATTCTTCCTTTTCTATTCCTCAGAGGAGTAAAAAAAAGAAGAGATCAGAATACTGCCCTACTCTGAAATGTGTAGCTGAGGAGTCTCCTCTACTATATATTTTCAATTTTTTTATTCCAATAATAATTCAGAAAACTTTTATATAATAATCACACAGTTACTAATATTAATCAATTGTAAAATGAATTGTAGCTTTGTAAATTGGATTAATAAATTGATGATTGTGAATGATGATAAATTTAGTAATGGGATTAGTAAAATTTCTCTAATCATAAATATATAAATATTATTACATTACAATATTTTGTACAATCATTATATCTTATAGTTTTATTAATAGTGTTGACTCAACTCAGTTCGTCAATTATTGATTTCATTATTTAAAGATCTATTTATGAATAATGTTGGATTTTTTAGTATTTTCGTTATTTTTAAATTTATTTATAGTTTAAATAATAATATTTAGAGGGATTTATTGACTTGAAGTGAGTTCAATAAAATTGATTAGATTAAATTAAATCTAAATGAAAGGTTAAACTTAATTTTATTCGTACCACCGTTAATCGTAGTTGCCATGTGTTATTTTTCAAAACTGCACCTTTTAATATAGCGCTATCTCAATCGAACATCCACGTTTGCAGAGGGTAGAGCATTCGCTAGATGGTACTGTCAGATAAGGGTACGTACTGGCAGGATGTACCCGTCCTCAGCAGTACTGTAACACAATGCGGGGGGGGCCGTGGGTGTAGACGGAGGGAAGGAAAGGTGTTCTTTTGTAAGTACGTGAGGAAGTAACAAGTAGGTGTACGCAGGTACCACCCGGAGCTCCAGGAGATGTGGTACCAAGCCCATTACAACGAAGCCGAAAAGGTGAGGGGAAGACCTCTTGGAGCTGTTGACAAGTATAGGCTGAGGAAGAAGTACCAACTGCCTAAGACCATCTGGGATGGAGAGGAGACCGTCTACTGCTTCAAGGAGAAGTCGAGGAATGCACTGCGAGAAAGCTACGACAAAAACAGGTGAGTTAATATTAATGAACATATAGTTGTTTGTAAACGTAGGGTGATTAAAAGAAAAAAGTAGATGTAGATTTTATAATAGATATAATAATATTCTAACTATGCAGTTTCCAATAAAATTTTCTTTTGGTAGATGCCATCAATTATGATTGATTGATGATCCCGAATTCTTTTTCTATCAGAAAAACTTAATAATTTTCTTCTCTCCATTTCAAACTCTGTTTTGTTAATAACATTGTATTGTTTTTGTCTTGTATTTACTCATATAAAAATCATTATCCATATCACATACGACTTAAAAGAAATAAAAATGGTCGTCGTTTCCAACCACTCCAACACCTACTAGACAAGCGTTCAAAGCTCAAAATAAAATCACAAAAGACTTATTTGCATGGCAGTAATTGGACCTATTTGGACATACGGAGTTGAGCTTTGTGACTCCACTAAACCTTCCAATTCTTCTTATATCCAATCCTTACAATCCAAAAATCCGTCGTAAAATCCTTAATGCTCTTTATATTACAAACAAACTTATCGATAAGGACCTTAATGTTTCAAATGTTGCTAATTGGGCCCAAACAAAATACTTATCATTTCATTGAAAACTCCATATCCACTCGAATCCACTAGGCTCCTAACTTGTCTCACACTCCATTCCCGATAATCCTCCGAGGAGTCTGAAAAGAAGATGGCCAAAAGACATTCTTATGAAGAACTATCGAAGTGCTACTAGTAACTAGTTCATTACATGTTATTGACATGGCATTGAAATAATGTTCCTCAAATTTAATTGTTGTATAAATGTTTAGAGTTGTAAATATCAATAAATAATTATGAAAATATATATAGATATTTTATATTATACATAATATAATGAATATATAATATATTTAAGATATTATATATGATATCCATATTATATCAGAATTTTAAATTGTCATTTCTATAAGCATCCATTTGTCAGTTGACAGCCTTCTTAATTATCTACCGTGTGGCCGTAATGCCTGTATTTTATAAATTAAAATCTTTAATTAAAAGATCTATTTGGCAGATCATCCCATTAATATAAAATAAGTATATACTAATAATTATACTTATACTATACTTATCTGTCGAAATAACAACAGATAAGAAAATAATAATGGTATTGTTTAATTTAAAAAAAAGTAATATAGTACAGAAAATTTAAATCATAGTATACAAACTCAATAATTTTAAAACGCAATGCCTACGTTCTCTTTAAACCTATTTTTTGTTGTAATCCCTATAAACTTTTTTAACTTCTCATTAAACTAAACTTAAAAAACAACTATGTATGACCTTCGTGGTTAAAATAAGCCAATTCCTCACACTATCAGGCCACTGCCATCGCAAGCTCAAGACAGTGAGGACTAAAACTTACAGACTAAATCACCTATTGAGGTCAATCTATACTGAGACCAGCTCTTCTTTACGGATCTCCAATGCTCGCAAACATCCCACACACGACAGCAACAGTACAACATTGCAGAGGACAAAAACTGATGTACTGCACACAACTCTAGACTTACCAAAGGTGACAGACTTTATTTCACGGAGACACGTTAAATTCTTTGACAGCCTTCGACACTCGATAAACCCCTTATTCAACACACTGAACCCGACAGGAAAACCATAAAGGTGGTATAAATATGTCTACCAACTTAGTTTGACATAAGTTAAAACTTTTAATTCCCCTTTGCCCACAAACCCTAGTGAGCCCCATCATTAGATAGTGACTCATAATGTTGTGTTTCTCCAAACCACTGCTCTCTTTAGAACCCTCTTATAATGCACTTTGGTGCAGTAAAAGAGGTAGAACCATTATTATCTAGAATGAATCAAAACTTTTTGTTAGCCATAGGGGCTTAGAAAAAAATAAAATAAAATAAAAATATAAGCCAATTTATAGCTATTATGAGTGATAATGTTTTCTAACGATTACATGAAATCTTCATGTCAGTTTTATCAAAAGCCTCCAAGGAATTTGTATTTGTTTTCATCAATTGCTAAATGATTTGGAAAATCACTTTTTTTTTAAATTTTTAATTATTTATATTATATGGATATTTATAACTTCCAGGTACCCTACACCTGATGAGAAGCGGGCCTTAGCCAAGAAGACTGGCCTCACCCTGACCCAAGTGAGTAATTGGTTCAAGAACAGGCGGCAGAGAGACAGGGGGCCGGGGGCCCAACACAAGGGGTGAGTTACCTAACCATCATTGCCCTAATTTAATTCATATTAATTTATAAACAATTATTATTGTGAGTATTCTTAAATGTATAACATTATTGATAGTTTATTTCAAGTGGCAACAATATTTATTTTCAAAATGATCCTCGTCAATCCTTAACAAGATCATTACATTTCCGGCATTGCTATAAAATAAATCGACTTAAGATGAATAATTTAAGCTAATCATAATTCCTATTTTATCTAATTATTTGCATAATCATTATTTCGGTTTAACTTGGTAACGTAAATTAAATTTAAAAAAAGTCTCATATAAAATAATCTACTAACAATGCAATACAATAAATTTCGATCGGTGACCAAAGCAACATTCTACTACCAGCCTACGTACGGTAACCACCAATGTGTACATACAGACCCACATGTTAATAAGGTGGCACGAAAAACTTGAGCCAAGATGTTTATAATCTAAAAAGAATGTAGATGCAAAATCTCATTGACTATATTGTATTCTTCTACATCGTACCTTTTTAGGCAATTTAATGTTATAAATTACCGTCAGTTCATCTTTTGATTTTCTATCTTTCTATGAATGTCATGTCATAAATATTTTTATTATAAATAATAACGATGTTTATAGCCATTTTATTTAGAATTGAATCAACGTATTTTTCTTGACCTTTGACTTTTGACCATGACTTTTGGAAAAAAAAATGTTGATTAATCCACTTCCCAAAACTAACTATTTTAAAACATGACATTTAATAAAACAGTTGATCTGGAAATCATTTTAATAATTTCAATAAAAAAACAAATAGTTTTCATTCATTGGAACTTCTAAGTGTTCAAAAAAGAACATTCAATCAATAATGGAATAAGAAATGGAAACGATGTTATCGGCACTGAATTTTTCAAATCTATTGATCTCTTCGTAATGTTTCATATAAAGCATCCAAAAACACAATACATTTTCGGCCTCCTGCCCCAGAAAGATAAGACTGGGAGATTGGTATCGTGGACAGCTATCTGCTTGGTTTGCAGTTCTAAGAATCTTATCGAGATACTTGCAAGTCAACTTGCGAATCCCGAGTATCATCACATGTTCCTTATCAACAATAATGTTGGCGCATGTTAAGGCTGTCCTTTGATAGTTGAATCGTCTGGGACTCGATTCTTACTCAAGCGAAAAACTAAATTATTTTTTGTGAAACTTTTAAAATCGGAATACGAAAACTGGCTTTCTTTTTATAAAATTGCACAATGCTGTTTAATCAATCGTTTTTTCCATGTCTTCATTAGAAATAAGAAAAGACACGTTTTTAGATAAAGCTCAACTACGAACTCTAGCACTGAACTTCTTCGTAGTTATCAACAATTATTACCGCGAAAGCTGCACTATTTATAAAATATATTTGCTATTCACGTTAAATAACCTATTGTTTAGTTGTTTAACCTGCTGTTTTTCTTATACCATAAACGTAATTAAAAATTTTAAAAACATAAATGCGAATTTCTATTGGGGCATTGTCCATAGTATGGCACATACATTTTTCTGGATCTTATACAAGAAAATAATATGGATGTTTATAGCTATCAGATTTATTTACTGTTAGAAAAAAAAAATTCTGATTGGTCTACTTCCCGGAAATAACTATTTTAAAACATGGCATTTCATAATAAAAAATATTCTTTATTTTTAATTACTTTAATAAATGGGATCTATGGCTTGTCAAAGTATTTTAGATATCTTTAATCCGGATATAGATGTTCCTTTTTATGCTAAATGTTCATATGTTTACGTCACCCGTCGTCTAGTTATTAGATTTGTGGGTTGCCACAGAAATTAAAGATTAGTGGTTGTCCTAATATAAAATCGGTAGATGGAAAGTTTTGATTATTTTCTGCAAAAAAATCCCGGCAGTAATTGGAAACCTATTCTTCTCGATTAAAGGAACGCAAGAAATCTCTTATCAGCCGCCTTAATTATGTCCAATTTGATAGTAGACATACGACACCTGGGCCTATCCTCTACAATAGATAAGAAATTGATTGTGCCACTTATATTTTAATCTAGGAGAACAATAATACTACAAAATACGAATTTATATCATAAACAGATTCCTTTTGGAGTTTTCTCATAGTTTACAATACCAGTCAAGAAAACATTTTGTGATCTTGAAATACATACCCATATTCTTTAATTAACTATATTATTTATTAATATTCATACAGCATAAAAAAAATGCATAGTTCTCTTCCTTAATGATCCATACGTAATATCCGTTTGACCTGGAATTTAAGGGTGATTTCCTGCGGTATAAGTTACCAGCTTATTTTTGCCAGGATGGTAAGCGAAAGATTAATTTCCTAAGACAACCTAAAAATCTATATCAACCAAATTAACAGGGTATCGAACCCACTTCTGTACCGGGCGCTCTAAGACCCCCTTAGCACGCTCGGCTATAAATTGAACTTAATTTACATCATTTATGGCAATATAATTGACTGTGATTCCCTGGATTCATTGCCTTTGCCGTTTAGTTTATATTTAAACTTCACTCTAGTGACCTAATTTCTCCTCAACTTCAGTTTCTTCGAAAATCATTAACTAGTTCACAAAAAAGAAAGAAAAGGAACCTTAAGAACCTTTTAAAAATAGTTAAAATTTAAAAACTAATAATACAAAACTTGTGTTTTAAATAGAATATTTGTATCGATCTTTCCGTATTAGAAAAATATGGGTAATATCGAAGGCATCGGTTGCAGGATGCAATATTGTTTCAAATTCTTATTTCATTCAACCTTAACTATCTGCCGAGTAATAGGTCCAGCTGGTTTCGGCATCCAGTTCGTTGCTGGTTCAGCTAAACGTCAACCAGGACCCCAATACTATAGGACTCACGTTGTCGAGGCCATTTTCTGACGAATTACTTTTTTTTTTTTTGAACTCGGGAAATAAAGTAACGGGCGTTTCATCTAAGCATATATCATGCCCCGGCCAAAAAGATAAGTGTTCTTAAAAAATAAAATTTCATGTATCATTTGCAATGTAAAATGTTTTCATTAAACAGTGTTTTAGAGCTAACTTTTAACCAATAAACGATTTATATTATTGCTCACATTTGCAATTATTCATTGCAAACTGATAAATAACGAATAGTAAAATTAATTATAATCTTTCGTTTCTATTAAGATATTTAACTTTTATTAAGTTAATATTTTATTAAAATAGGAAGCAAAATACTGTCTACTAAATGAGAAAATGATCATTAAGACTCATATAGATGTTCTGAGCAGGGTGTTATTGGAAATATAGTGGCATACTTTATACATATCTGACATATTTTTCTTTTATATAAAGCCTGATTTGGTAACTATTCATTATTTCTAATAATATATAGCAGGTTCCATATTTGCTTACCTGATCTAGTTTTTATTGGCTCACAGATTAATGGATTACTTTGAATATGTCTAACAAAATATGTTTCATATGAGATTAATGACGGTCATCTTAGCGGTGGAAGGCCGGTGAGGGTCGCCGGTAGCCACGACGAATGGGCTTTGATGAAGCCGCTGTCCCAGGGACCGAAAGTATTTACGACCTCAAGTAGCACATGTGTCCCTGCCATCGCTGACCTATCTGTCACTGGCCACATGGCAACGACAAATCCAGCGGACAGTTTTTCCTCAGCCACCCTGGACCCTCCTAATCACCAATTAGCCTCCTCGCTACCTCTCAGTCCTGTTTACACTCTTAGCTCCACTTCTTGTGATAAACTAAATACACAAACAGTTTACACCCTATTAGACCTTCTTTTTAAACTTTGAATTGAACTTCTCTAGAAAACTGTGCTTACTCATCAAATTACCTTTGCACATCGTTGTAAGCCTACGACTTCCTGTTCTTCAGTATCCTTTAAGAATATTCCACCAATCTCTGTTGAAGGGATCCTCTACGTAGTACTCTATCTGGATAAACGTCTTACATCGAATCCACATATAAGACATAAACGACTAGAACTACTCGCTGCTATAGACCAATCCAACATTCACTTAACAAACGTTCAAAGCTCCCAATTAATTATAAGACTCACTTACATGACAGTAATTAGACATATTTGTAAAATTAGAGTTGAGTTGGGACTCAACTAAACCCTCAAATTCTTCTCGTATCCAATCCTTCGAAAAATCCTCAAAACTCCTTCGTCACAAAGAAACTTATACATAAGGATCTTAATGTTCGATATGTTGCTGATTTAGCCCAAACCAGAAACCTTCATTTCATAGTTAACCAGATAGCCACTAAAATCCACTAGTCTCTCAACTTGTTTCCAATTCTATTCCCAATAACCCTCTGCGATGTCCAAAAAGAAGATGGTCTCGGGACCTTGTAATATAAAACATTTATTCATGTACTACTAATGGGTGGTTGGCTTACAAGTTATTGTTATCTTGCTGTAATCTTTTTCCTATGCATTTACTAGATGTATATATTTTATATAAAACTAGTATTTCCCACCGCGGTATTATCGTAAGGATATCGAACGGTAATATCGTCCGCTCTTATAAGTAAGGAACTTAGATAATTTTAAATTCTTCAATGAAGGAGTCAACAATTGTTGAAATATTACACTTATTATGGCATCACTCCTCTTTATTATTCCTCTATTAAGTTACATGTTTCGGGAAAACTTTGTCCCATCCTCAGACTGAAAACAGTATTTCTTATAATTACACTACTATTCTATTATTAACATCAATCAATACAACTCCTAGATTAATTAGCCCATTACATATCATTATAATTTTACCTTTAACAGTTATTTCTCCATGGTGTTATCACACCGTGTCTGTTCCTTTCACATATCTAAAATAACAATACTTCTACCTAATGGGCACAAGGATCAATCTCAAACTATTGTTTATAGTCCATAGTTGGTCAATCTAGATTAGATAATTTTAACTAATTGAAGTTTTATTTATTTATAATTAAAATCTTGTTTTGCAGAAAACATGCAAAATGGAAGAAATAAATTTATAAGACAAACGAATAAACTTTAGAGTTTTGCCCCCTTATGTTAAAAGAATGATTTGATTCGAGTTCTGGTTTCTTACATAATATTAACCGTGAAAAAAAATCAGCTAGTCCAAAGATCCACTACAACTCTTTGTAGCATTTGTTTTGAATTGTAAAAGAAACTTTAATTGGATATTTTAATAATTTGAATTGAAATGGTAAATTACTGGAATTATAGGAATAAATGCGAGGTATTCAGTCAGTGTGAATGAATGATAGACTCAATATTTCCATGCGTAGATGTAATTTTTAATCTGGCACCATTGCCTTGATAAGGTGATCGAAGAGCACGTAATGTCATAATTGGAAAACCATTTTTTTTTAAATTTTAATGAATAAGTCGGTAATCTATGTGGAAAGAGAATATTTACGATATTTTTAGCGATTTTTAAACTCATTGTGATCTCATATCGCATCACATATTCATAGCCTTTTGGATGAAAATTTTATTTAAAATAAGTAAATTCTATTCATTATCTCTTGTTCTAGACAACACCGTAACATTGAAACCTCTCTTACATTAAGTTGCTCACTACCTATCGGTCGATTTTAAAGCTTTTAAAACTGGAATCATCATATTCATAATATTATTAATAAATATTTGTTTGAATATCAGTAAATGTTATTGTTGCTAAACCTTCTTTGAACTATGAAGATAAAATTTGATACAGATTGGTTTAGTAGTTTTCGTGGTTAGGGTTCACAAACGAAACACGTAATATATAAAATTCCTTTATATAACAATGTCAGCAATCCTCAATTTTTTACGTATTTAAAATTTTTTTTTTACAAATATAATAATCATAATGCTTTATTTACATACTTACAATTAAAAATTCTCTTATGTCTATGTCGTGGACATTACGTAAAACTAACGAATGTGAAAAATCGTATTTTTTTTTATTTTTATTTTTTTTGTTCGTTTACGGTTACATTATATAAGGCCTACCATGTGGTAAAAGTGCTTAAAAATTATATTACTGATTTTGTTCTTTTAATTACCAATAAGATTCAACATTTATCACAAGGCGTGTATTCAATAATAGACAGGTTTTACATTTCAAAGTTGTCTTGAAACAGAAGAGAATGAAGAAAAAAACCCACACAGCTAAATGTATACATACTAACTAGTATGTTTACATAATATTTATACATTATTAAAAATTATAGTTTAAAAAAATTAGAAAAACACGCTTTTATAGCCAACCTAATTAAAAAGCAAAGTGTGGTGAATAATTTGCAGCATTGAGACCTTTCCATTTTTTGAGTTCTATGTTCGAAGCTAATTTCCCGGTACTATTCGTGATTTGTTTGCTTTTGCAACACATTTTATCCAAAATCTAGCAATAATTTTTGTTTTTTTGACATATCTCAGAGTAGGAATGGGCAAATTTTTACTTTAAAAATCCTATCTTGCACAAACTGTAATGTTTTGCAACTTTTAACATATAATTTTTTTTATTTTTAGCAATTTCTCATTTATAGACTCTTAAACATGACCAAAACTAACTTTATAAAGTTGGCAAAATTCTTCGATGTTTGACTGTCGATTGTGGCTAAACGAGATGTGGCTTTTTGAATAAAGCATTTTTTTATATGTTTTTTCCAAAATCTGAAAAAAGTTCAAAAAATTTGGGATTTTTTGCCCCTCAAACATTTTCCCCTTATCAAATTTAGTTTCATTTTTGATATTTTATTCTCAGTACCCATCTGGTCCATATAAAAACGTAAAACATACTACTTCACCTTTTGTAAGCCGGACCCTCCATTTTGGGGGTAATTTAACTAGACTAAGTGAGAACATTAGACCAACGTTGCGCAATTATTGTATCGTCATTGGTCCTTGAAACGTGTGCAAATTTATTTTAATTTAAAAAGTTAATCGGATAGCTGAAAATTGGTGAAAATTACGATGCAAGATTCCCTTACATACAGGTGAAGTTAACAAAAGCGTATTAAAAAGACACGTGTTAACTGAGTTAAGTTCGGAGTAAATGTTTAGTTGTTTTGGGTGTATATTTTGAATGATATTTTATTGTAATTAACGAATTCTAGGGAACGAGAATTTATTCAAATTTAAATTGTTGAAAAAAAAAAAAACCTGTTAAACATCATTTAAAAAAAAAAATTGGGTCACATCTGTGAAGGATTAAACATTTCCCTATCCTTATTCAATATATTTTATAGAAAAAGAGAATGGAAAAAGACAATTTTTAACTTTTATTTTTCTAATAGTGGAATTGTTTTGTTTAGCGGCACGTCTGAACAATTTGATTGTTCACTGCATATATTCAGCAATATTTTAGATCTTTACACGAATATGAGATCCGTGTATATAAAGTATTTAATTCCTTTCAATAATCTAGCTACTGTACTACCCCTCGCCTAGGAAGCTACTAGAACTACTCGGCCTTACACCTCCGAGGCTGACCAATTGAAGAGCCGAAGCGCCTAGCTATCTGACAGCTAATCCCATTAGAAGTCCCGGCTACCATGTTCGGTTTTTTGCCCGGTAAGTAGAGTGAGATGTGGCGACCCACTCTACTTGACAGATCCTTCTTGTCTAAGCCCATAATGAAGATTTTGTCCCCGTTAAGCCCTTACTGCTTAGCCCTTAGCCGCGCCGCCGCCACCCACCTCTCGCCTTTCTAAAAAATATTTCTAAATATAAAAAAGCCTATCCAGAATAGATTGGAATACATGATATGGTAATGAAAATTTATTTATTTAAATGAATTTACAGAGAGAGATAAAATTTTTTATGCTTATACAGAGTGCTCAGTATAAGATTGCAGTAACTTTGGGAGTCGATTTTGGGTAATACTTGCAAAAAAAAATCCATTTGAACATAAGCTAGGTTTATCATCATTCATTTTATAAATATTTTTAAATTGATATTTTTTCGAGAAATTAATAATTTTTGACAGATATTCTTCTCTCATTTACAACTGTACCGATCTTCTTCTGATTACATCTACTGTTCGGCAATGTTCATCATGATTTTTCCGCATTGCAGTACACATACATTTGTTCCACCAACGCCCCTCGGGTTTTGAATTTGGAGGGTTTTTTGAACAGCTATTGTGAATAAATTATGTAAATTACGCCTATTAATGTTACTTTCTGTGATATAAATCTTCTAGTGAGCATATTAAATAAAAAAAAATAAAAAAAGTACGCATCTATTTAAGATTTAAATAAAATAATTGTTTTGGATTTAACAGCAGTGGGAGGACTGGATTATGTTTATTTGCTCTTTTTTGACAACTGTCTGAAATGGACATGTTTAGTTTTGAAAGATGACTTCTCAATTCATGCCCGGTATATTTGTTCAAAGCAAGTCAGGATATAGTCGAGCATCACTGACGTAGATATATTTCTGTGCTGAGTACATTTCGACTAGATTCGAGAGATATATTTACTTATTGATATTTTCAACTGTAAATATAACAATACAAACAGATGTTGAGCGGAATAGCGAATTTAATTACGTCAATGCAACTAGAAACTTCCATAACGTTTTGTATTAGAAGGTCCCGATGTCACTCTCTTTTCAGAAGCTTTTGGATGACTATCATGAATCCAATAGAAAACGTTGAAATTCTCGAGGATTCAAACGGTTATGGAGTTATAAGATCGGTATATGGTTTGGGCTAAATCAGCAATATATATTTTAAGAGTTATTCTAAATTTGATCACATTGATATGCCAATATTCAAACACCAGTTCTGAGGTCGTAGTTTATAGCCATTCGGCGAAAGTACGAATTGAATTGTTCTCTATCTGGTGGATAGACCCCGTGGCCCAGTACACTGGCCGGTAGTCAGCAGGTCGAGGCTAGGCCTGACGTGACAAATAGCTGCCGCGATAGGACCTCTCGTTAGCAAAGGCGCTAACATGCCTTCCATAAGGTCACCACAAAAAATAACTTTGCCACCGTCCCGATTTTGGGGAAATGTTGTGCTTTCAGGTGGAAACTTAAGCAGCACTAAACTAAAAATTAATTATCTGCAGTAGGTTCCTAATTTCCCTCTTAACAAATAACATGGCCATAGGTTTTTATCAGTGATGTGTCGGTACCAACCAAATTTTTCGATTCTTGGTACCGCTACCTCTGTTAAAAACAAATTTATATTTCATAAAATAATCGATATAAGAGCCTATAAATCTGAATAAAAACAATAACCCAAGAAATATATAAGTAAGCAGCAAATTGCTACAAATACAACATATAAGTTGATTCCAGTTCAAACAACGTACGATTCAATAAACTATTATTGATGAATAACAATAAGGATTTTGTTTATTACTTAAAGAAGCGGAAATGTTGCAATGTAAACTAAAACCTTTCACTAAACACTGTAGTTTGGAGGATGCTCTGATATATTTCTCTGGATGTTGATTATAATAGTATATTAGTGTCCAAAAACCATTATAAGATATTTAATGAAATGAAAAAAAAAAAACTGATTATTAAATATATCATATCACTATAATAACTATAATAATCAATCCAAATTTCTTAAATCATTATAAAAAATTGATTAATTATTTTCATCCTGACATGTGTTATATTCATTAATATTTCACTAAAATATTATATAATTCATAATATTTTAAACGGGATATATTGTGCTTTTTATATGATGAAAAAAATTTACAAACCTAAATGTATTTTCAAGGGAATATATGGTTGATTAAAACTGAAATAAATTTCTTTTACCAAGAATATACAAACATTAAACCCATTAACTCAGATTTTGAAATGGGCCCATTGAAGAGTAAAGGTAATGAATGAAAGCAGTTGAATAACAACTATCACAATAACTCAAAATATTTAGAATCGCCTTCTTGTAGTACGTTAAAATGTTTGGGTACGATTCTGAATATCAAGATTAAATAGCTTTTTGTAAGTTTTCTACCTCTGAGAAATTTTATTGAAACCATATTTTTTTAATCTAATAAATAAATTAGTCAATTAAAATTAAGTACTTTATGTAATTAATGAAACAGAGTTGTGAGGGCAATTAATATCAGATTTTTTAAAATACAAATTTTGATTTATGGCTATTTTACCTTTGGTTAATTATATAAAAAAAGAAATGTTTTTATCAGAAAGAATTCCAAATATTGTCTCTGCCATAGGTAAACAAATCTTGAACGTCTGCCTGTTCCCACGCCGCCTTTTCCGCTGGCCCAGCAAGTTCATTCCCCTAACCCCCGTTGAACCCTTTGAGGCACCCTGGATCAGCCATTATGAATAAATATATATATCTATCGTAGGGATTATATTATAAATAATTCATCAATGAATTAATGCAAATCATTGTCCAAGCCTTTTGATGCCCCTGGGTGTCTGTAAGTATATTTCTCATATATTTGTTAACGGAAATGGTTTTTTGAACGCTCATAAATGTACTCCTGGTTCATGTAACTCAAATCTATGAAAAATTTGAACAAATACAAAATTTCAAACAATGGTTTTCTATCTCACATATAAGATTTCATAGAATTAATACTATGAGAAATATTATATACGATGAAAATTTTTGTTGTTAACTTTATTGAACTATGGAGCTCATGTTTTAGAAAAACTGTTACAACCGGATTTTGAAAATTTCAATTATAATTCGAAAATTGCCCTTAAAAATATATGACAGCGGGATTTCATTTTGAGGCCTCTTTTGTGTTATTTAACATTGCAGAAACTAATGAGTAAAATATCAATATTAATTCGAAATCAATTTTAAAAAACAATTAATTCCTTACGACTACGCATTAGTTAATATTCACTATCGATTGTATAAAGATATCGTGAAATCGTTTCTGTTTCTAACAGCTCTAATTCTAAAATGGTTACAAATGTATCATCCTCATGTTTCTCTATGTACCATTGCTAAGAAACGTTAGCAAAATGTGTGTAATGTCGATTATAAACTAGCATACATAAAATATTATTATTATGAATTGACGGTAAATTAATAAAAATGCATGATATACCATCGTTTATTTTATGAAGCTAGAAATTTGTGTTTAAGTATTGTAACTATTGAAAATTTAATTTTGTCTAAATTTATTATCAAATTCTATAAAATAAAATGCTGTAATAGAATTTATATATTGTATATCAATCAATATGACTTGGTTCGAATTGAACTAGTTCATATTAATAATTAAAGGAATTCAGAGAATAGGTGTATTAAACGCCATCATTTATTTTTAAATATTCATATTAAAATAAAAAAATTTTTTTATAAAAAAAATTTAGAGATAAAAGTGAAAAAAAAGGTGGATTTTATTTTCTTTAATAGCTCAATTAAAATTTATTTATAAAAATTAATATATTCCAGAACCAACTGTATTTTATATTATTTTAAAAGAAGCTGGAGCTTTTAATAGAAATTTAATTTTTCAATGAACAATCCGCCCCTAAGAAGCAATGGAGGAGATGAGTTATTTCTTAGACCAATTTCTAGTTTTGTTGACTCATAAACAACTAAACGTTTATTTCAGCTCGGGTGGTACCAACAATTTTATAGACCTCAAACCTTTGGCTTATTTCAAGTAAATTAAAATACAATTATTAGGTATTACCTATATCCGACAGGTTACAGAGATAGTCAATCTTCCTAACTAGTTCTCCTGAAGATACAAAAAAAGATTTGAAATAGCCATTACGTTCACTCAGGAGCACTAAAGCTAATGGAACTGTTGGCTCACTACCTGCTACTAATCCACTTTACTCCCATCTAGCAAGGCCTTATCAGTCCCACTGCTCTTGTTTTGTTCTGTCTACGTGAGTGTATGTGTATGTATATGTGTCTCTAGGCAACTACAGTCTATTATTCACTAATTGTATATATCTAATCCTAATTGTGTACTGGTTGATTTGTTTTACAACCAGAAATTTTATTGCATCCAATGAGTAAAGTAATATAATATAATAACAACAAAAAGTCAATGAGGAGCTGAAATGGAATAATTGAAAAATACGTCCTGACATTATTCTTTAAACATACTTTTAGTTTTCAACCATTATAAATCTTATCATTGTTAGTTGGTCATCTACATTCATAGCGTAATTAATAGTTTAATGCTTATGGTTAACAATTATTCTTAAGATGAAATTCACCATGCGCATTTTTTTTTTTTTTTTTTTTTTTATAATTTTAATATACAGAGCAGGATATTGACATAAATATTCTATGAACGTACTCATTAACAGCAATTACTTATTGCACTTGAATGTGGAAAATTATAATGTATTGGGTTGTTTCACATGAAATGTCCGATTTTATAAAATTTGAAATACATAGAGGATTTTGCGAGTCTCTGTTGTTTACTTCCAAAGTTCACATATCATAATCAAGCAGTTACTAATCCTCTACTTTTCTTTTATAAACATTAGCTTCCCAATCAATTACACACTGTTTAGTATACCTTCAAATATGAACATGGAAACACGCGATTTTCGTGTAATATTTTTTTATGAGTTTAAACTAGGTCGTTCGGCAGCTGAGGCTGCTAGAAACATCTGTAAGGCGTTTGGGGAAGGGAGTGTAAATGAACGAACCATTCGCCGTTGGTTTGCTAAGTTTTCGACTGGGGATACTATCTTGGAAAACCAGCCCCGAGGAAGACCTCCAACTGTAATTAGAGAGGTGAGACCATTACCTCTACAACCTACTGCAATGAAATTGGCCAAATGCACGAAAAATTATTGAAAAAAAACAACCTGGATTGGTAAATCGGAAGGGCCCTATACTCCTACACGACAACGCTAGACCCCACGTTTCAAAACTTACCATGCATAAATTGAAAGAGCTGGGGTACGAAGTTCTTCCGCACCCACCATATTCTCCCGACTTGTCTCCAACAGATTATCACCTTTTCAGGAATTTAGACAACTTCTGCAGAGGAAAAATTTTTGCAAATGATGCTGAAATCAAAAGTGCGTTTTCAGATTTTGTTTCACTTCAAAGCTCAGAGTTTTTCAAATCCGGGATAAAAAAGTTGTTGTCACGTTGGGAAAAATGTGTAGAAAAAGAAGGTAAATACTTCGAATAAAATTATATTGTTTTCATATTGTATTTTTACTAAAATCCCTTTACCTTGAAAACGGACATTTCATGTGAAACAACCCAATATATTCAATAAAAGCAGTAGTAAAATATATATATAAGTTATTAAAAACATTTTTATTAATTATGATTTTTAGTGTTCCAACTAATTAGTATTATAATGTTGTTTTTTAAAAGAAAACATACTTTTTAAAGGAAATGAAAAACGTACTTTATTATGGAACACGTTCACATAAAATGCCGACAATAAAATTAAATCAAATTAAGTGTATACAATTTACTGACAAGAAAATTTATCTAAAAAACCATATAACAGTATCAATAAAACAATGAAGAAAAGAAAAACCGATTTTAGTGATATTTATTTGCTGATCTAAATATGCTTGAAGGAAGAAGAGGTGATAGAAAAGAAAGGATTAAAAATATTTATATGATGTAGCATGACGAATGTTGAGAGGGAGAAAACTCCATAGGATTGAGGAGTGGATTAGAAAGGATTTATCATATGCTGCAGATCTGTGGGAAGGGACATCGTGGCAGATGAGGTCAAGGGACGGTGTCACTCCCCCTACCCCCAATAGTTTGAAAATCGAAATAGTTGAACGTATTCCAATCTGCGATAATAGTAGTTAATTTTACTCTATAAGAAGCTAAAACTTTAAAACAATGACTCCCTTTAATTTAACCGATTGAGATTTTATTGACTTCAATCAAATTAAATTTGAATTTTATTGTTAATTGATAATAAGTTAGAAGTCGCTAGAAAATTTTAAATCTGACTCCCATCGCCTCCCTCTTTGGAAAAAGGAATAGAAGTTGGTAGGACGGGCTCTATTGTTTCTGAAGTAAAAAAATCATTCGTATTGAAAATTATAAAAAACAAAAGGAAGGGTTTAGAGTTCGTTTGGTTCGTTTAAAACATTTTTTTTTTTTAATTGAAATTTACAACAGTATTAATAAAAACACATTTAGTAAATATGCTATATGTATACAATACAAAATAATGGCATGATTAGAGCTTTTAGAGGAAGTACTCATTGGTAGTACTCTAATGAAATAATTACAAAAGAAGATCACGAGGCCATCTTCTTTTCAGACGCCTCGGAGGATTGCCAGGAATGGAATGGGAAGTAAGTTGTGCTACAAGTGGATTTGGATGGGGAGTAAGTTTATTATGAAAGGATAGGTATCTGGTTCGTGCCAAATCGGCGACATGTGGAATATTAAGGTCATTGTGGATTAATTCATTTGTGACAAAGTAAGGAGCATTAAGGATTTTGGATTGGAGTGATTGGATGCGGGAAGAATTCGATGGTTTGGTGGATCCCCATAGCTCTATACCGTAAGTCCAAATAGGTCTGATAATCGTCATATAGATGAGTTTCTTGTAGTGAATCAGGAGATTTGAACGTTTGTCGAGTAAGTGTTGTAGCAGTCGAAATTAAAACATTTAAAATTATAATTTTCATTTTATTTTTATGTACGATTTCTTTAAATATCATAAAAATTCAGATAATATTTATACAACAATAACTAGATATTTTATCTATAATAAGCAATCTAGATATCTTAAAATAATAATTCTTAATACTTTTTTCATTGTACTACATATAAGGTAGTTATTGAAAATAATTATAGTTTTCAGTTGGTATCAGTAGTAATGATCTCATAATATTCAGGAAATATAAATGACTTTTTAAAAGCATCATTCGTTTAAGACAAAGCCGTGATTTATTTAAGAGTAATAAGCTCAAAATTTATTTGGACTCTGAAATTAATTACTTCAAAGTTATTCAAATAAAAGTTAGATAACTCGATTACAGAAAAAAACATTGTTACACATCCAATTTATTACCATATTTAAGGGTAGACAAAGTTTTAGGATCAGCAAGTAGCTTTTATTTATTTTATTTTATGAAAGGATGAGAAAAAAACAATCAATTTTTTTTATTTATTTTTTATAATAATAGTGAAAAACTAGAGAGATTAAGCTTTGTAACCAGTAACATTTACAATAAAAAGAGCCTGTCCATAAAAGCAAAGATCGGGCACTACAATACTGTAGTAAGGCCAGTTATACTATATGGGACCGAGACCATGAACCTCCCTAACCTGGAAAGAATGCTGAAAGTAGAAAGAAAGATCCTAAGGAGAATTTACGGCCCTAGGAAAACCCAGGAAAGATACAGGTTAAGATCAAATGAGGAGATCTACAAAGAAACAACGAACATAGAGACAGAGATAAGAATTCAGAGACTGAAGTTCTATGGACATATGGTAAGAACGCCTGAGGAAAGACTTATAATAAGGCTATTTTTCAGAAAATTTGGGATTACAAGAGTGTACAAGGATACATAAAACAGCTAAAAGAGGAGACCAGTAAACTGGGGATTGAGGACCGTGACTGCCTTGATAGAGAAGAATATAGAAGGAAACTACAAGGAATAGCGGTTCTTGTGGACAGGAAGGAGCCAAAGGAAGGTATGGCCTGGACAGAAGAGAGGAAACGGAGGCAACCAGAAAGAATGAAGGAGATATGGATGATGAGAAGGAACAGAATTAAAAATCCATCTTCGTAATATTCGCGTGGTCTCTATGGCCTTTTCGTGAAAAAAAAAATTATTGAAAAGCATAAAATAAGGCATCTCCAGATGTTTTGGAACATTTAGAAGTGTGTAGTAATATACTATTTATGTATATAATATATTGATACATTAATACATATAATATATTAATATATATTACATATTAATTTCTTTTCTTTTCTATTTTTTTTTTTTTTTTTGAGGTTTGTTAAATATTAGATTTTTAGATATATTCATATGAGGAATGTCTAAATTTTAAAACCAGACATAACAACAACAAATACTATGATCCAGTTGTGCACATGAAGGAGCTATAGCTTTCAGTTTACCTAGGAGCGAAAACATGTGGATAATTGACCTGGAAAACATGAAATATTTTGAAAGGGCTTTCTGCTTGAGAAGCTTGTCCATGTTTACTGTCAAAGTGGACTGCCCCAGACCTGCCGGTTCCCCAAGGGATAAGCCCAAGAGCCTCCTTGACATCTGTTGACGGTTCTATTCACGCCTTCACAGAACACATCTCGTTATCCCCTCGTTCTGAGGTCATCCGTTCACACTCGCAGGCTAGGGCTGTCTTCCACCGGCTGCTTTCAGTCAATGGAACCTCACAGATCTGAGTTACCATTGTAACGGGACATAGGCAAACATTTTCACACCTTGTTAGTAATGATAGCCTAGCAGACATGTTTAAAAATAATAAAATACAGACATTAGGACTGATAAGTAATAATAATGCCAAAGAGATTGATGCGTTCAGTAAAATGAAACATGTAATGGATCTAAAAATTACAGTTACTACTGAATAATTAAGAAAATTAATTAAGGACAAAATAATTATTTATTTGGTAATATGATTAGTATAAGAATATTTGAATTATTATTATATATATTTTTTTGTAAAATGAAATACCAAATGAATTTAAAATAAATTGAATTAATTATCGTTAGTTTGTTTATTATAACTTTGAATAAGATTGTATTTTAGGAATTTAAGTTTTACACATAGATTTTTGTGTTTCTATGCTTAGATTGTAAATTTTTTACGTTTTTTGTTTTTTTACATTTCGTAAATTATTTTGTTTCGGGGTTTCACCATACAAACTGGATTGGCCTTGCCCTAGCCAAAGTAAATGGCGATTTCTTCAGTTTTTTTCTAATATCATTGGCACCCCGAAGCTTCAGGCTAGTAAGCTCTCCTATTGCAGCAAATACTCGCTAGCTCAAAAATTGGAGTGCCATTGTATCTAAAGCCCCCAAACACGACCAATCCCATCGGCCTGAGTCCATTTTCACTCCCCTTACACGATCGAGCCAGTTAGTCCATTCCAGCCAGTCGGCCAAAGTCAGTCTGTTGTATCACGGCGTCGGATTATCTCTATACACGGTGAAGCCGAAGAATGGTTTGACGGCTTGGCACTATGGATTTTGGACTCATTGGAAATCCAATTAGGCAGCTTTAGTCCATGAGTCCATCCGCGTTTCCCAACACACGGTGAGGTTTTGGCTTGGTTTGAAGCCATTTGGACTAATGGATCGCTCGTGTGTGGGGGCTTAAGATAGCGAGTGTGTGATGAGAGCTTACTAGACTGAAGCTTCGGGGTGCCAAATTTGTATTTTTTCTGATGAGAATTCCATTTCGTTCGGGATCGAAACAAAACAAAATTATTTCAGAAAAAATATTTAAAAAAATACATAATACAATATCTAATAACAAGAGATTTAATTGTTAAAGTATTGTTGATTTCCTTCTTGCAAAGGTTTTTTTTTTTTACTCTGTTTTTTGTTACCTTATAATGAAAATTTGTATATACTTTAATTTATCTTGTCATATGAAGGCTATTAGGCCTCTTGCCTCCGTGAAACCATCATAAGCGATAGTACATAGGACAAGCTATCAGGTGGCGATAAAATCTGTTTTGATTTCTTTGGACATTCCCCCTTCCAGCCTAATACCCGTCATATTTTGAAGTTCACTAGGCCAGAAATGATACCACTTTCCGTTATGACATCGTCCCAGAATAAAGATTTTTTCTATTCTTTTTATTTTCTTCACCATACAATTATATTTTTTAGATACCACCTATCTAAGGATACCATGAAGTGTGATCCTTCGACCGCCCTTGATATAAACATAGGAGGCCAGGGTTCTAAAAGGACCATAAGCGCCATAAAATGATGATGATGATATATGCTTGCACCGCTCTCATATGTAAAGAACTTAGATAATTTAAACTAATAATTTAATTTGAAAAACTAAACAGTTTTATTTGTTTATTGATAGAAATCGTGTAATTAAATATGCAATTGAGCATTATTTATTCAATTATATTTCCATATATACATTGTTTTATACGTATTGTTTTGTGCAAATATTATAGTATTGCAATATTTAAGTACTTTGGGAATAGGGATTTATCCT